>JAJJWW010016940.1:0-81232 GCA_023531295.1 Papaver armeniacum | reverse complement strand
CGATGGTTATTTTCAATGATGTTGTAGTAATAAGTTGTCGCTCAAGACTTGTGAAAGTTTGATTTTTAGACTTAATTTTTGTAAATAAAAATAACAAGCTCAATTAAAAATTTGTTTGGAAATTATGGAGAGGTCAGGCTAGGATTCCGCTATTTACCAATTCCAAAGTGATACTAGTTACAATCATGCAATTTCACACGTTCAATTTGATTCTCAACTATTGCAAAAGTAGATTTTTTAGAAACAACAAATGTTAATCCAAAGCATGGGATATCAAAACCTTAGGCTAAGCATATTCCATCAATAGAAAATACAATTGTTTAACAAAAATCATAGAATCTATTTTTAATCTAGGCAAATAATCATAATTAAAATTGCACAAATTAAATAATTAAGAATTACCACTTTTTCATTGGAAAGATAGCTTCCTCCATCGCCCCAAGGATTAGGTTTAGCTCATCATGGTGTAAACTTGCTCAAAAGTTGATTTCATTGCTCAAAAATGGTTCAAAAATGATGAAAAGGAGAAAATGATGAAAATCGAGTGTTTGCAACGTTTATAACTGTTGCAAACACTGTTACAGAGAGCAATAAAGATAAATGCCGCTGTTTCTTTTAAGTCTGTCTCCAAACTACGACCCACACCTGCTGGTCTTTGACACTGTTGAAGAACGACGGGCTTCGGCAGTCTGTTCTTCGTGTTCTTCGTCTTCAATGGCAGCAGCAGAGACAAGCTCTGCAACTTTGATTTCTCACCTTATTAACGCTCTAAACTCTCCCCCAAGCTCTCCTCCTCTATCTATGACCGTCCAGAACCCTTTAAATACATAGCATCACCACCGAATCTCTGCCATAATTCGAGATAATCTTCTCTTTATTTCTCTGCAATATTCCGGAGATATTATTCTCATTTTCTCTGTCCATGCATCTTCTGGTGGTGATATACTCCAAATACGTTGATTACACGATCCAGGGAAGTCGAACTCGTGCGTGACACAAGCCAAACAGAGTTAAAACTCACGTAACTTCCGTATACGTAATCACTAAAAATTCCTAAATATTCTCTTCGCCGTTTTCCGCGTAACCTTCCTATTTTATCGAATCCGAATTCCATACCTTCCATGTTTAGTTGAAACAGTTTGTATCTATCCAAAACAAGAGAGAACCGGTCAAATCTCTACGTAACCAATCCAAAGAAAATACACAAAGCAGGAAACTATTTTCCCGCCAAATTCCTTTCTTCAAGCCGAGAAGAAGGGGTGCCCCTAACATGTTCCTGGATGCGAATAACACCGGGTCATCCCTTAGTAATCAGGTATCCCTTAACCAAAAGTGAGAGTCCGAATAGCGTGTGTCCTCCGGAGGTGCTTTAGACAATTTTTCGAGCCGATTTTTCCAAAAAGTTTATTGCCCAAAAATACCTACAAACACATAAAACACCAAAATTAATACAAAATCGAGTGCCAACAATATAGAGTATTGAGATCAAATTAGACACAAAAATGTGTCTATCAAGACCCCAAACTTATTATTTGCTAGTCCTCGAGCAAATTTATTCTAGAAAATAAAAATCATTTGAACCTCTAGGTGGCCCTAGTGGCGGAGTGTTGTCTCCGGAGGGTTTACCAGAGGTGTACCCACAAAACCTTTACTCCAGACCCTAGCTATCTACACATAACCTTGGAAGGCACTAAAGAATCTCCTTGGTTGGCATACTTATTGACTACAGGAGGAAGTACCCCGATGCGAAATTCCAATTGATGTACACGAGTTTGCACTCAAGCATACTAAAATTCATATAAAGTGACAGAGCTCTACTCGTATAGTTTCGGACATCATAAACCTGAGTCAACCAATCACATGAAAAGATTAAGAAGATGGATGTAGAGAAAACGTGGATGATGTTTGAATAAGGTGAACCTATCCTAATGGACCGAGATATCGGTCTGAACTAATATCAACACACCGGCATATACAAGGGGACCAAAAGATCGATAATCCTAACTCTAGGTCAACACAACCGGCATATACAAGGGTTCCAAAGTGGTCGACTTTATTGAATTTATTCCGGTTGGTCTGATGGTCTGGTCTCATTTTTTTTTTTTTTTTTTTTTTTTTTTTTTTTTATTGTGTCTCAGTCACTCTAATTCACCCTAGCAATGGTAAAGAGAAAAATAAAAGAAGTGATCAGGATTCTTTCGATGTTTCCATCACGAGGATATGGCGAAACTACCATGTTTTATTTTTCTAACACCTGAGCTCTGTGCTTCTATGAATAGACTCTTTAGATGTTTCCATCTAATCAGATTGGTTCCTCAACCCCTACAACCAAAATGCTTCCATCCACTTAGATTGGTTAGTGCCGACCTTAATAAACATAAATTTCTAGGCTCTGGAGTTTATTTATTGCAACTAAAAAGTTTCTCCCATACCCCCAAACTTAAATCTAACATTGTCCTCAATGTTCTAAAGATGAAATTAAAAACATGAACAAGGAGAAACTGTTACCATTTGAAGCAAAGAGTTTAAGGAAAAATATTACCGTGTTGCAAGAGCATGGGTTACCTCCCAAGAAGTGCTAAGTTTAAAGTCTTCAGCCAGACATTGGAAGAGATTAGTCACCTCGAAGAATCATAAAGCAGCTGAAATTTAATAATGCGGGTCATCTAGATCAAAAAGTGCTAACCACAAGAAGAGGAGACTCGCAATGCACCAGAAAATATCCAACAGACCCTTATCTATTTTTAAGACCACTACATCTAGTTGTGGTTCGTGTTCGAGCTCTATAAAAGGGTCTAGATAAAAAATTTTCATAGGTTGCGTTTCCTCATAAGTTGGATCCGAATGTTCGGGTTCTAGAGTCGGGAAAACTCAAATAAAAACTTAGAAGCACATAATAATAACTGAATAATTGAGGATCATCTAAGTCAATCGGTTTTGACTTACACAAACTGACCACAATAAGATTGGTGGTCTTCCTTAAGCAAATGTGTCGACCCTAATATCCTAAAGTAATTAGGTTTAGTCTCAAAACTTAATAACTGACACATTTGTAACTCATATGTTCCCACAATTGAAAGAAAAGTTTTTGGTGGGAAAACAAAGTCAATTTTGGTATCATAGCCTGGGTTAACCACATCAACCAGAGGATGGGTTTCTAACAACTGAACTTCTTCCTGGACATTATTAGGTTCGGGAGAGCTAGCATGAAGGTAATCTGGCACAATGGTTGAGGAACATATATCAAGTCCCAAGTGAGGGATTTCTGTAAGAGCTAAAGGTAAGGCACAAGGAGAATGATAATCACCCCCAAACTTAGAATTTTGGGTGTCTCTAGATAGACTAGCTACAATTTCCCTAATTTCTAGATCGTCAAAATCCTGAAAATGGTCAATTGCTTCATGTAGATTATACTCAGGTGATGCATCCTCACTCATATTTAAAAGCTCTACGAGTTCATATTCTTCGTCTAAGACTATTGTTTCTAAATCCTTGGACTCTAAAAAAAAGATTCTCAGGATAAACCCATTCCTCTAAACCATTATCGACTTTGTAAACAGAAGTACTACATCGTCTAAAATAGCATCTCTAGTCAAGTCCTCGTCCTTTTGAATAGGTGAATAATTGTTAAAATTATTAGGATTTGAACCAAAAATAACTCTATTATTATAAAGCTCAATTGGAGTAGCAAATTCCTGATCACTATGCCTATTTGTTTCCAATTCTTCATCAACACTATCCTCATCATAATTATTATAATAACATGAAAATGGTTTAACATCATATAAACAAGTAGTGTTACCAAATCTAACCTCGTCATCTTGATTATAAATATCCTCATTTTCATGGGTATTATTGGAAACACTTGTATTGGGAATTAAGATTATTTCGAGCAAGTTTTTCGACAATCCTATTTGTACTTTCAAGAAATTGTTTAAGAGTCTCTTCTAAAGACATCCTAGTTGACTTGCTCTAGGGACTCATCCGGAATATTTAAGGTTTCCTTCACAAATAAGGAATGACTCTTGAAACCCTCTTCTGAGAAATAGATGAATTGTTTTGCTCATAAGACCGATGCACGTGTGGATAGTAATTGGGCTCACCATGGTGTGACCCATAACCTTCAAAAGGTTGGCGTTCCCAATCACTATTCACACTATGGTCATAGTAGTAATGTCCATATTTTTCAGTTCTATTGGATATCCGTTGTATTGGCTATACCATTTGACATCCTAACTGCAAGGGAATTCTACACAAACACAAACAAGGCCGACTCGACCACAACAAACCTCATCGATTTCTAGCAAACAAAAAGCATGATGGCTCCACTTAGATTGTTTTCTAGACCAGCTTCTAATCCTTCGAAAGGGAATTCGTTACAATTTAAGCAAACCCCTCTGGATCAATCCGAGTCAAAGTAAGTTGAATCAAGGCGAGGGAAGCTCAGATGAGCTTTGATACCCAAGGCCTTACCGCTATTACAAAGGCGGCGCGATCACGCATTCAACTTCACAGAGACCATCATGAACTTCAAAGTATGCTAAAAGAGTAACCAATATTTTTCTAAGACTTTCCTACTAAGCTCGTTACCCTATCGGTCTCGTTCTATTCAAAATTTTAGGCTTAGGTTCGTGTTTGGTTTCGTTTTCCTAAGGCGGGCAAGAAGAGAACGGTGATGAAATCCGAACTCTTATCTTGTATGGCCAGTCCTTGCCCTTTACTAGGAAATTAAAGCAAACAATCAATACCTCAACATATATGCATACAAAATCATCCAAGAAACCCGGCGGGGGGATTCGCGGGTGTTTAGAATTCTTACCTCCCGTTCAGGGCAGGGATGAACCGTTGAAGTCGACTCGGGCCACGACTCCTATGTCATGTACGAACCCGAGGGGCCGAGACGATATCGTAATCGTCGTCCTTCCCTGTGCAGTTTATATTTAAATAACCCTTCCTTAGGGTTTAAAATTAATAATGTCCGATAGTCCAAAAAAAAAAGTCCAAAAATTAAAAAGTCCAAAAATTAAAAAGTCCAAAAATAAAAATTACAAAAATAATTACCTAATTACAGTTTCTAAAAAAAAAAAAATAATTACACTATATACAAAGTTTTCTTCTTCACTTCGTTCGGATCTCTCTTTTCTTTCCTATTTTGGCTTTGCTTTTATTTTTCAAAGACTTTCTCTTTTTCTTTCGCTCCACTCCAAATCTGAAAGCAAACGAAATACCAAACCGCGTAAAAAAGAACAAAAATAATAATAAAAAAATAAAACCTAAAAACAAATCTATACACAAGTCCGCGTCAGTATTGCGCCAAAAATTGATGGTTATTTTCAATGATGTTGTAGTAATAAGTTCGGTTGACTTGTGAAAGCAGATTTTTAGACTTAATTTTTGTAAATAAAAATAACAAAGAAAAATTAAAAATTTGTTTGGAAATTATGGAGAGATGTCAGCTAGGATTCCCAAACTCATTTACAATTCCAAAGTGATACTAGTTACAATCATGCAATTTCACACGTTCAATTTGATTCTCAACTATTGCAAAAGATAGATTTTTAAAACAACAAATGTTAATCCAAAGCATGGGATATCAAAACCTTAGGCTAAGCATATTCCATCAATAGAAAATACAATTGTTTAACAAAAATCATAGAATCATATTTAATCTAGGCAAATAATCATAATTAAAATTGCACAAATTAAATAATTAAGAATTACCCATGTATTGGAAAGATAGCTTCCTCCATCGCCCCAAGGATTAGGTTTATCTCATCATGGTGTAAACTTGCTCAAAATTGATTTTATTGCTCAAAAATGGTTCAAAAATGATGAAAAGGAGAAAATGATGAAAATCGAGGTTTGCAACGTTTATAAGTGTTACAAACAACACCGACGAGCAATAAAGATAAACGCGCATTTATTTCTTTTAAGTCTGCCTCCAAACTACGACCCACACGCCGATCTTTACCTTGTTGAAGAACGAGCGGTTCTGGCTGTTCTTCGTGTTCTTCGTCTTCAATGTGCGCAATGCCACAGAGAGACAAGCTCACAGGAACTTTGATTTCTCACCTTATTAACGCTCTAAACTCTCCCCAATCTCCTCCTCCTATCTCATGACCGTCCGTAACCCTTTAAATACATAGCATCACCACCGAATCTCTCGCCATAATTCGAGATAATCTTCTCTTTATTTCTCTGCAATATTCCGAGATATTATTCTCATTTTCTCTGTCCATGCATCTTCCGGTGGTGATATACTCCAAATACGTTGATTACACGATCCGGGGAAGTCGAACTCGTGCGTAACACAAGCCAAACAGAGTTAAAACTCACTAACTTCCGTATACGTAATCACTAAAAATTCCGGAAATATTCTCTTGTTTTTTCCGCGTAACCTTCCTATTTTATCGAATCCGAATTCCATACCTTCCATGTTTAGTTGAAACAGTTTGTATCTATCCAAAACAAGAGAGAAATCTTCAAATCTCTACTGTAACCAATCCAAAGAAATACACCAGGCGAGGAAACTATTTTCCCGCCAAATTCCTTTCTTCAAGCCGAGAAGAAGGGGTGCCCCTAACATGTTCTAGGGTGCGAATAACACTGGGCTGTCCCTTAGTAACTGGGTATCCCTTAACCAAAAGTGAGAGTCCGAATAGCGTGTGTCCTCCGGAGGTGCTTTAGACAATTTTTCGAGCCGATTTTTCCAAAAAAGTTTATTGCCCAAAAATACCTACAAACACATAAAACACCAAAATTAATACAAAATCGAGTGCCAACAATATAGAGTATTGAGATCAAATTAGACACAAAAATGTGTCTATCATTTCCCTCAACGATGGCATGCTTCTTAGAATTGTATCTGGATGGCAGCGATCTGAAAATTTTCATCACAATGTCCTTTTCAGGAATAGTCTTACCCAATGCAAAAGATGCATTAACAATTTCAGACACTTTGTGATTAAACTCATCAAATGTTTCTTCATCTGCCATACGAAGGTTTTCCCAATCGAAATTAAGGTTTTGAAGCCTAGCTTCCTTTTCACTGGTATTACCATCAAAAACGTTTTCTAAGATATCCCAAGCTTCTTGCGACTTAGTGCAATTTGACACATGGTGCTGAAGATTTGGGGTAATGGCATGTATGATGGAATTCAAAACGTCAGAATTTTGCTTTGCAGCAAGTATCTCAGCAGGGTTGTATTCACCAATATTCTTGGGAACGTTTACATTTCCAACTGCCACAACGGGAGGATCATAGCCATTAACAACATATACCCATGATTGGAAATCACGCGCTTGAAGAAAAGCTCGCATAGCAATTTTCCACCATAAGTAATTAGATCCATCGAAGGCTAGTGGTACGTTAATAGAGATAGCACCTCTGTCCATAGAGTCAAATCGCTACAAACACAGACTTATAAGGTCTTGAACGTGTTTGCGTGCTCTGATACCAATTGAAAAAGTGGGGGTACAACAACCACGCCCAATATTTCGCTTAGCAATTTGTATGGACAAACTCCAATATACTTTCTAGAGAATCAACTAGACAGTCAGACTCAATCTTGAGAAAAGTATATCAAAGAGTTTATATCTCAATCTCTCGATTTGATCTTTACTTAAGCAAATAGAAATCTGCGAGTCTTTATCAAAGAGAGATACCTTGGATGGTACCAAAGACCAATATCCAAGTGTCAATAAATTTAAATCAACAACCAAAAGGTCGGATATTCTAATTAATTGAACAACGCACAACCTGTGATATTTCAATTATATAAACAAAATGCGGAATAGAAATAACACAGACACCAGAATTTTGTTAAAGAGGAAACCGCAAATGCAGAAAAACCCCGGGACCTAGTCCAGTTGAACACACACTCGTATTAAGTCACATGCACACTAGCATACTCCAAATTAACTTTGGCCCTGGATCAGAGTTGAACCCCAATCAATCTCACACTGATACAAGGTACAGTTATGTTCCTACGTCTCTGATCCCAGCAGGATGCTACGTACTTGATTCCCTTAGCTGATCTCACCCACAACTAAGAGTTGCTACGACCCAAAGTCGAAGACTTTAATAAACAAATATGTATCACATAGAAAAGTTTATGATAATAGATAAATTCGTCTCCCACGAATATACCTACAAGTTTTTGTTACGTCTTTTGATAAATCAAGGTGAATAGAACCAATTGATAACCCCGACTTATATTCCTGAAGAACAACCTAGTATTATCAATCACCTCACAATAATCTTAATCGGCGCAGCGAAAAAAGATATTGCGAAATCACAAACGATGAGACGAAGTGTTTGTGATTTCTTTTCTATCTTGCCTATCGGAGATATAAATCTCAATCCAATTATTCCAATTGTACTCGTGCGATAAAAACAACAAGATCGATCACACAACTACAAGAAAAGTAGTATCTCTGGGCCTCGCTTCACAATCCCAATGAAGTCTTTAAGTCGTTAACTTTGGTTTAGAGAAGAAAACCTGGTTAAAGGAGAATCGACTCTAGCTTATGCAACTAGTATCACACGTGGTGTGGGGATTAGGTTTCCCAGTTACTAGAGTTCTCCCTTATATAGTCTTTCAATCAGGGTTTGTAATCAATGTTAGCTTAGTAACAAAGCATTCAATATTCATAGCTAGATGAAAACCTGATTAGATTCAAGCTAATATTTCTCAACCGTTGGATCGAAACCTTAGCTTGTTACACACAAATGAAATGTCCAATTTTGGGTTAATGTAACCGTTCCCAAACATTGAAATTTGTTGGTTCAACAATAGTTAACCAAATGGTTAGCCATATGATCACTTTCATATCAACCACATTCTTCTTCACCGTAACTAGTTCAAATGACTCAAATGAACTAGTTAGAGAGTTGTTCAATTGCTTAGATATTATGTAACTACACAAGACACAATCGAAGCAAAATCGGTTTGATTCACTCGAATCGGTTCATGAACTTTATAGCCACGGTTTGCAAAAGATTTCCTTAGTTTATATAAACATGAGTTCAAGAACAACCGATTTTAGATATAACCTACTCAAGTTCGCGGACTGGGTTCACGGACTTAAGCTCACGGAAACTTTGGCCAGTTCGCGGACTTGGCTCATGCCACATTCCGTTTCTCTTGATCAACAAAGTTCGCAAACTTTGGTTCAAGGAATAAGGACTTATACATATAAGTGTTTCCACAACAATATATGCTTATATCCTACCAATGTTTATGTAATCTAAACTCTCATTTCAATCATTAAAACATTCTCAGAGAACATTATATGGCCGTTATTCACAGACCATTTTTCGTCAGAGCAATTTTTAAAGTGATTGAATTATAACATGATATTCGTCACTAGGTAAAGATGAATTTGGCTAAAGCGAAAGATTACCAACACATATTTCGAGAAATAGATAGGCGAGTTAAACTCGGCTTGAAATAGCAAATGTGTATAATGAAAGTCTATATATCAAAACAACTTTTGTCTCAAGAATAGGAGATAGAGTAAATAGACTTTTGAGTGACATATAAGTTCAAGTCTCCACATACCTTTTAGTCGATGAAGTTCCACCAGTTCCTTGAGTAGTCCTTCGTCTTGTATGATGATTGCCATGGAGTCTTGAGTTCAACTACACTTTTTATCCTAGTCCCAGACCTTTAGCTAAAATAGGCTAGAAATCAAGACTTATAGTTTTGATCACTAACATTGACAAACATGCTTGTGATAGCAACGCATGCGAGTTTGACCTAGAAATGCTCTAACACAGCCCTAATCCTTCTTCCCCGTGACAGAAGCATCCTTTGAACGGCTACTGTGCGTGGTTTAAGCGAAGACTGTTCGTGCTCAACCTCCCGTAACTCACTTTCAGAAACCCTAGAATCCCACTTCTAACCTTTCTCAGATTTTAGGTAACTACATTTTGGCGACCACATTGGGAGGTTGTTCACTCAGTTACAGATATCAATCAAGGTCTCTTAGGAAGGAAGACGATTCCAACAATCCAATCACAAAAACGTTTCACTGTTTCAGTCTTAATAAATCCATCACATATTTAGCCGAGAGAGTTATCCCTATCAGTAGTTTTCTCTCTCAGACGAATGTTTGACCTTAGTGGATAGGTTAGTGCGTCCCGAATCACATGGATCTCTTCCTGCATAACAAAACGCCCAAGTAACCTATTTTCATAAAAATCTACTGCTAATCCTTGAAAATGTTGGATACGGACAAAGGAGAACTCCCGGAAACTCACAGAATCTTATAAAATCTCAGATCGACATCCAGACTTATCTGAAAACGCCTTTAGAATTTCCAGTAAGGATAGATCCAACAAATCTAGATCGAGTACACGTTTCCTAAAGAAGGAGTACTAAAAATGCCGAGGATAGCACTGACGGGATATTGCCTGCAATCGACCTCACCAGAGAAGACAAAGCTCATTAAGAACGCGACAGAACAAAGGAGCAACCATCCAGCCGACCTTATCACTCTCAAGGACCATATGATGCTCTAAACTTGGAGATTCTGACGAATATTTTTTCCAAAATTCGTTTAGGTCAAGGACCCTCAACCTGGTCACATGGGACTCGGGAACTTTAATTCACTTTACTATTTTACTTATAACTCTTTCATTCTGTATCTGATTGACCTAGTTTTTTTTCCGTCGGATTTGTCTTTTCGTCATCTACAGGATAAACTTAGCATAAACTTGGAAAGGCTCCAAGAAATTCGTGACCTAGTCAAAAGCATTGCAGAGCCACGTAGGGTCATAAACCGCCAAGAAAGATACATGTTGTCTCCCTTCCTGCTCCAGGATCGTGACAAGAACACGACAAATTATGAGGCGAAACTAGATCCCAAGACGAGGCTCAACCAAAACTCAACTTTATCCGAAGACGCAAAGCCGCTGGTCGGTATGCTATCTCAACACCCGTCTTGTCAGAAAGAAAATGAGTCCTAGCGATTATACGAATAAGTATCGATAAGCCTCCATCTCGGCTACACCAATGACTATCCCGTATCATTTTCCGATGGGACCTCAGTTCACCCAAAAAGGAAAAGGATAATATATTCGCACCTGAACCTATCAAGGGAAAATAAATCTGAAGTTCCAACAATTCAGATAAAACTCCGTTACTCGACATACAACTACAACCAGCTACTATCACTGAAGTAAAACAAGAGAAGGATCTGAGACCATAGCTTCAGGATACACGTTACTCATTCAGGCGCGTACTAGCAGTTCCCTCGGTCAAAGTCTCTTCTATCGAGAAAATTATTATTGACATGTTATTCCATGAGTCATCCTCAGATGCGATGAGCAAAGGACAAGATATGACGATCACATACAATTTCCTCATGTCAAAAAAACGACTCCTCCACGTGAAGAATTACCTGGCAGATTCCCAGAGAGCCCTTCCATCAATAAAACAAACAAAAATCGATTGTGCAGATAGACCTGAATGTATTTATTACCCTAATTGTACCAGAAGGCATATACTACTCTCAAGTTCGGTTGAGCATCCTCCCAAAAGAAGAATAAATCTCAATGGATAATTTTACTACAAAAGTTTACATGAATCCCTATCAAGACACCTTTTAGAGGCGGAACAACAACTACATCTTGTCCATAAGATTTGGTTTTTGATTATTAAAAGAAAATACTAAGACCAACTAATTAAAATTGATTTTTATTACCAAGGAGAGATGAGTCTAGGGCTTTGGATTCCACTACTTCTAATAATGATAAACTCAATAATTAAAACTTTGACATAATACTCCGACTTTACTCAAAACAGTTTTCGAACTCAATCTCATGCTTTGGAAGATATAACACTACATGCTCTTTATGACCTTCGTCACTATTCTAAGGCCTAATCCTCCTTCGCTTATAAAAGAACGGTAGAAACTACCCAAAATAGTTTTTACGTAGCATGTAAAGAAGAGAGAATTTTTAGACAAATTAAAACATAATTTTGGAGTAAATATGCCAAAGAAATTAATTACTAAATATTACCCATCAAAAATAGTTTCCTCCAAAACCCTAGAGAATAGATTTAGCTACTCATAGAACCAAAATTGAAGAAAATTTCATTAATCATTGTATTAAAAATAATAATAAAAGATTCTTACAAAGATTTAAGACTGAGTTGAGCAATAGTAATAAACGACCGCGTCTCGGGGTCCTTGTTTTTCCTACTATTTTAATGAACGATAGATGGATCAACTCGTCGTTGTATCTAAGACCGCTCTGCGACGCTTTTTACGGTGTGTTGTTCTTCGTGTTCTTCAGTTTTGCAAAATAGCAGGTAGCTTTTTTTTTTAACTTGTGGTTTCTCGATTCTAAGCCTCTACTTTCTTCTCCAAAGTATCCGTCCCATTCTCTCGCTTCCATACGACCCTTTTATACTCGACAACTCCCATAAATCTCATGTAATAACTTCAAAAGATTTCTTTCTTTTCACAGGGATATATTTACGTGTATTTGGTATTAATCCGACTCTCCAACTCGATATCTTAGCTTCCAACAGATATCCTCTCCATTTTTACACGTAACTTCCATTTGAAATCCAAAACTTCCGAATAATAACTCTACCCCCTGTTTTAACGAAAGTCCGTGTGAACTCCTTCCTTCTTGAATCCAAAGATATTACCATCTTTATTCGAACGTGACAAGTCATTCTCCAACAAAAACAGCAAGAAAATCTCGAGCAAATCTCTGGTAATCACTTCCAGAACCCGATATCTTTCTTCACACTCTGTTTCGCTTCATAGGGCTGTCTAGCCCAATTCTTTCAATTAAAACGACCATACCAACCCTGTTTAGCCTTAACAGGCCCATTGCAAACAAATCCATCGATTGAATCTCATCAATTCTCGGCCAAAAATCAAACCTTAAATTTGTTTCATGAAGAACACTTTTTCCCGCCAAAACCGTGAACACTGATTCACCTTTTCCGGATTTCCTAGCCACTTCTGATCGAAGCAAAGACCATTACCAGCCCTGTTTAGCCCAAAGGAAGATACCCATTTAGTTTCAGCCATTGAATCTCAGTAGAACACCTTCAAATCCTCAACCCTAATTCTGGTCCTCTTTTCCCGCCAAAATTCAAAATTCGAAAGGAGAAGATGACCTTCCCCTTATCCAACAGCGGTGTCCCTTTAGCAATTTGGGCTACGTTTAGCAATTTCTGGGGGTGCGAATAGCAATTTGTGGGGTACAAAGATAACTTTTGGGTTGTATATAGTGAAAAACTCCTGGGTGACTTTATCAACTCTTCCGGGACATTTCTGGGGTGCCTTTAACACTTTTATGGGTGCTTTTAGTAGTTTCTCGAGCAGCCATCTCTTACCTCTCATATTCACTTCTTTTCTTCAATTTTTATACATCACTAAGGCTGTAACATGCTTTTCAAACATAATCGCATCACTAAAGCCGACATGCCTTTCGAGATATAAAAGAAGTAAATAATGAGAAATAAGTCGCCTCCAACAAATAGTTGCACATGAAATGACACTTTAGCCCCTTTTAAGCGACGTTTCCTCTTTTTGCTCCAAAGTACCTAAAACTCAAAATCAAATAAAAGATACATAATTTACAATAAAACATAACAAATAAAGCATAAACAATAGATAAATATCAAGGTGTTTTAGACACCTATCAAATTCCCCCACACTTAGACTTTGCTAGTCCTCGAGCAAATCAAACTAAAATAATTTTTAAAACATACAACTCCATCTCGTCGAGGATACGGTCACACTTAGCACGTATAACAAGCCTTTAAACCCCTAGGTGGCCCTAGTCAACAAAATGTTATTGAGTTTGCTTTCCCTCTAACCTCGGTTGACGTCTTTCACTTTTGACATTGGAATTTTGGTGTTTTCTATAAATAGAGATTCCTATATATTTTTGTATAATCCGACTATGCCCTTATATGCACAAATTAGTCGGAAAAAACTATGTTACCAAATTGGTGTAGATAAAGCTAAACACAAAGATGTTGGATTCAGTCATAAAGCATTCCAAAATTATAAAACAACCGTAAGGTACCTGAACAATTCCAATTTGACATACATTTAGCACCAATTCAAAGCTATTAAGTCTTAAAGCAATATATGTTTGGTAAATTTTCGATACGATCACGCGATAAGACATTCCAGGCAAGGAGCAAGTTGATTATGCTTCGTGATTATGGCCATCAATTCAGATCCCAACTGAGCAAGGGGATCCCAACTGAGCAAGGGGATCCCTACCGGGCCACCAAAAAAATAGTTGGAAAATGCCCCATTCCGTTAACTTCATCTAACCAAACCTTACATGTGACTTAACCTGGTTTCGAAAATGGGGCGCTTTTCCAAATTTTTAAATGTTGGGGCAGATTTCCAACATTGCACCCCCGATTTGGGGCATTTTCCCAATTTTCACTTCTAATTTAACTTGAAATTATTTGTGAGGTTTGGAGGAATGGGTGTCAACTCTCCAATGTTGATTTTTCATCTCTTTGATATCTTTATCTTTTTGAAAACAGAATCATTGATTTTTTTTTCTTTTTGTTCTATTAGCTACCCATTATATTTGATGAATCTAGGAATTTATATTTTGATTGGTTCTTCATAGATTCAATTAGTTAAAAAAATTCAACGATCTGATTTGATCAACAAAGGTGATTTGATCTAATTAGAAGAACAAATTCGAATGTGGGAGATTCAGTAATGGTAAAAATGAAATTACATTATTGCCCCCAATATATTTATCTACTGCCTTTGAAATAAAAATGAAGCAAGGGTAAAATTGGAAATCAAATTTTGCAGTTTCACCTGATACAGTAAGGGGTGTTCCCTTTATATAATATAGAATAGATTTTTAAAAAAATGTGGTGCTAATATTTAGTTGTTTGTTTTTTCTAATTCAAATTAGCCAGATAATTGATTGTTTACGTATTGTTTTTTTCTTACTGATCTAATAGTTTTGAAGAGTAGAATTGTCTAAAACTCCAAAACTAGTACGACTATTTTTTGCTTTTTTAACAATATAATCTGTAGCCAAGCAGGGTACTAACTTAACGATTTGCTCTATAACAAAAATGAAAGGATGGTTTGTCCAATGAACACATGGAGATGTTTTATTGATAGACTTTATTAAAAGTTCACAATCAAATTCAAAAATAACTTGCTCATAATCCTTTGAGATAGCCCAGACTATTGCTTTCATCAACGCGTTACATTCCAGCTGCTCACCTTCATGTTCGCATTCGTACCTCCATCAAAGTATTGTCCTTTGGTTTTATAGCAAGTCCCTGTAAAATCTCTAATTATTAGTTCAATGCCTGCTTTACCAATTTCCTTTTTAAAAGAAGCATCTAAGTTTATCTTGCAACAATTAATTGCAGAAGGAACCCAATTATAAGACCAGCCATTAGGTTTAGTATTCTAAATCATCTAAGTACACATGAAGTAGTCATCCTCGATGAGAAGTTCGGCCCGGCGATCTACCCGTATTAAACTAACTTATTAAAAGAATGTTAAAGTGATCAAAAGTATGACAAACACTATACTTATACCAACCCATATAGACCTAGCATAAGGACAATCAAGTAATAAGGGGAACAATGTTTCTCTCTGTCTTGCTTATATCAAGCTAATTTTTCTAGTGGGATTATGCATCTCGGGCATCTCCAAATAAAGAGTTTTTCTCGAGTTATAGTCTCGGGAGGGTTTACAAGAGGTGTACCCACAAAACCTTTACTCCTCTCATCATGTTGAGGACCCTAGCTATCTATGCAAAACCTTGGAAGGCACTAAAGAATCTCCTTGGTTGGCGTACTTAGCTATATTGACACTAAAGAATCTCCTTGGTTGGCACTTATTGACTACGGGAGGAAGTACCCGATGCGAAATTCCAATTGATGTACACGAGTTTGCACTCAAGCATACTAAAATTCATATATAAGTCACAGAGCTCTACTCAGATAGTTTCTTGACATCATAACCGGAGTCAACCAATCACATGGATAGATTAAGAAGATGGATATAGAAAAACATAGATGGTTTTGATGTTGACTAAGGTGATCGGTGTTTCCCATATCTATCTGAAGGCCACTGCCAAAACGAACCTATCCTAATGGACTGAGATACTGGTCTTGGACTAATATCAACACACTGGCAAATACAAGGGAACCAGTGGTCGATAATCCTAACTCTAGGTCAACTCAGCTGGCATATACAAGGGAACCAGTGGTCGACTTTATTGAATTTATTCCGGTTGGTCTGGTGGTCTGGTTTCAATTTCTTTTTTTTTTTTTTTTTTTTTTTGTATCTCAATCACTCTATTTCACCCTAGCAGTGGTAACAACTTGAATCGTGAGCCCCACCTAATCACTTAGAGAAACATATTTTAAAGAAAACAAAATAAAATAGAAGTGAAAAGGATT
Organism: Papaver armeniacum; assembly: GCA_023531295.1. Classification (NCBI taxonomy): domain Eukaryota; kingdom Viridiplantae; phylum Streptophyta; class Magnoliopsida; order Ranunculales; family Papaveraceae; genus Papaver; species Papaver armeniacum. The sequence continues at coordinate 64,790 of JAJJWW010016940.1, read as the reverse complement.
CAACGAGATATGGCGAAACTACCATGTTTTTTTTTTAATTCTAACACCTGAGCTCTGTGCTTTTATGAATAGACTCTTTAGATGTTTCCATCTAATCAAATTGGTTCCTCAACTCCTACAACCAAAATGCTTCCATCTACTTAGATTGGTTAGTGCCATCCTTAATAAGCATAAATTTCTAGGCTCAGTTTTTTTTTTTTTTTTTTTTTTTTTTTTTTTTAAAAACTAACTAAAAGTTTTCCCTCACCCCCACACTTAAACCTAACATTGTTCTCAATGTTTCAAAATAAAGTGCAATACCAAAAATATAAGTAACAAGAGGAATAAAGAGGTAAGTCAGAAAGATAGTACCTGGATGAAGCGTAGCAATCCTTCCATGGGAGCAAGAAAGAAAGAAAATAAAAACAAAACTAATGTACAACAACAGGATCCTCCAGAGGGACCTTAACATCACCATGTATGGGTTGCCTCCCAATAAGCGCTAAGTTTAGTGTCTTCAGCCAGACGTTGTGACCCATTCAAATTAATCCTGGTAGACAGGATCTCTCAGCTCCGATTCTTCTATTGCATGACTGGGTAACTCCAAGAATGGTTTCAACCGTTGACCGTTAACCTTGAAAGTTTCTCCGTTCTTCGGATTTTCAACTTCAACTGCACCATGAGGAAAAACAATTTTGACAAAATATGGTCCGGTCCACCGAGACCTCAATTTACCAGGGAAAAGATGTAAACGAGAATTGTAAAGGAGAACTTTTTGACCTGGTTCAAATGTCTTTCGAATAATCGATTTATCATGAAATATTTTTGTTTTCTCCTTGTAAATTTTTGCACTCTGGTAAGAATCATTACGAATTTCTTCTAACTCATTGAGTTGCGGTCTTGATTATCACCAAAGCAGCTTGGTAGGTCAAAGTTTAGCCGTTTAATGGCCCAATAAGCTCGGTGTTCTAATTCTACAGGCAAATGGAAGGCTTTACCGAAGACAAGTCTATACGGAGACATCCCAAGTGGAGTCTTAAAAGCAGTTCGGTAAGCCCACAAAGCTTCTACTAAGCGCAAAGACCAATCTTTTCGGGTAGGGTTTACGGTCTTTTCTAAAATCTGTTTAATTTGCCTATTAGACACTTCAACTTGGCCGCAAGTTTGTGGGTGATAAGGTGTAGAAACCTTATGGGTAATGGAGTATTTCTTCATGAGTGCCTCGAAAGATCGGTTGCAAAAATGGGAACCTCCATCACTAATGATTGCTCTAGGCATACCAAATCGAGAGAAAATATTGTCTCTAACAAACTTGATCACAACGTGGCGATCATTTGTCTTGGTAGTGATTGCTTCAACCCACTTAGACACATAGTCAACAGCTAATAAGATGTAAAAGTTGCCACAGGAATTGACAAAAGGACCCATAAAATCTATACCCCACACATCAAATATTTCTATTATTAGTATAGGACTAAGTGGCATCATATTACGTCGGGTCATCTTTCCTAACTTTTGACATCTATCACAACTTTGACAAAATAGGTGGGAGTCCTTAAACAGAGTTGGCCAATAAAGACCGGATTGCAAAACCTTCGCAGCTGTTTTCTTAGAACTAAAGTGACCCCCACAAGCTCCAGAATGACAAAAAGTCAGGACACTGGAGACTTCGTTGTCAGGAATACAACGACGGATGATCTGATCAGGGCAATATTTGAATAAGTACGGATCATCCCAGAAAAAGTATTTTACCTCAGACAAGAATTTAGCTCTATCCTGTTTAGACCAATGGTCGGGCATTTGACCAGTTACCAAATAATTGACAATGTCTGCAAACCAGGGTAACAAAGAGATGGAAAATAATTGTTCATCAGGGAACGTGTCAAGGATCGGTTTCTCATCATCTCTCGTCTCATCAAGGATACGGGATAAATGGTCAGCTACTACATTTTTGGACCCTTTCTTATCACGAATATCTAGAGTAAATTCTTGGAACAATAACACCCATCTAATCAGCCGAGGTTTGGAGTCCTTCTTGGAAAGGAGATATTTGAGTGCGGCATGATCAGAATAGACTATGACCTTAAACCCTAGGAGATATGATCTAAATTTCTCCAAAGCAAAAACGATGGCTAACATTTCTTTCTCAGTGGTTGTGTAGTTTAACTGGGCATCATTTAGGGTCCTACTAGCATAATAAATCACACTAGGTGCTTTATCACGTCGTTGGCCAAGGACAACACCAACCGCATAATCGGACGCATCACACATAAGTTCAAATGGGAGGTCCCAATCGGGTGGTTGGATGATAGAGGCAGAAGTCAACAATGATTTTAGCTTCTCAAAAACTGCAACACAACTTCATCAAAGACAAAGGCAGTATCTTTAGCAAGTAGGTTCGACAGAGGTAAGGCAATCTTGCTAAAGTCTTTGATGAAACGACGATAAAATCCAGCATGGCTAAGGAAAGATCTAACATCTGTTACATTCTTAGGTGGTCTTAATTTAGAAATTAGTTCAACCTTGGCTTTATCAACTTCTATTCCTTTCGAGGACACCACATGTCCTAACACTATTCCAGATTTAACCATAAAATGACACTTTTCCCAATTAAGGACTAAGTTCTTTTCTTTACAACGTTCTAGAAATAGTGTAAGGTGGTGCAAGCATTCATCGAATGAAGATCCGAAAACCGAAAAATCGTCCATAAAGACCTCGAGAAATCGCTCAACCATGTCCGAAAAGATACTTAGCATGCAACGTTGGAATGTTGCGGGTGCATTACACAACCCAAAAGGCATACACCTGTAAGCAAAAGTACCAAATGGACATGTGAAGGTTGTTTTCTCCTGGTCCTCCGGTGCTATAGGGATTTGGTTATAACCAGAGTATCCATCTAGGAAACAATAATGGCTGTGGCCACTAATCTTTCTAACATCTGGGTCGATGAATGGTAGAGGAAAGTGGTCTTTCCTAGTTGCTTGAGTTCAGCTTACGGTAGTCTATACAAACTCTCCACCCGGTAGTGACACGGGTAGGGATCGATTCATTATTCTCATTCGCAACTACGGTAATCCCAGGACTTCTTTGGGACAACCCGGATGGGACTCGACCCATTTACTATCAGATATGGGGTATATGATACCCGCATCTAATAACTTAAGCACCTCAGTACGGACAACTTCTTTCATATTAGGATTCAAACGTCTCTGCATTTCTCTTGAGGTTTTGGCACCTTCTTCTAGGTAGATGTGGTGCATACAATCAACAGGACTAATTCCTTTCAAATCTGCTATAGTCCACCCTATTGCAGTCTTGTGCTTACTAAGAACACTAACTAGTCTACTTTCCTGATCGGGCTCTAAGTCAGAGGCAATTATGGCGGAAGAGTATTCTCATTACCATGAAATACATATTTCGGTGTATCTCGGTAGCGGCTTTAATTCAAGGGTGGGGGCCTTAACTGATGATGGGAGGGGTTTATCTATGGTTGGCGCAAGAGGTTCTGGTTTACGCTGCCATTTTCCATAATTCATTACTGGCGCAGAATCTAACAACGCATTAACTTCTTCAAAATGACTATCCTCATCATAGTAGGCTCCAAAGTGGGCCAAGCACGCCTCTAAAGGATCACTAACACTATTTGAGGTAAAAGTATTCTCAACTAGAGAATCAATCATGCATATAGACTCATAGTGTTCGGTGGTCCTGGGGGCTTGTAACGCCTTAAAAACGTTCACAGAGATTTTCCGATTCCCAAAGGAAAATTCTATTAGGCCATTTTGACAATGTATGACTGCATTTGCAGTGGCTAGAAACGGACGACCTAGGATGATTGGGATATTAATATCTTGACTAGAGACAGGTTGAGTGTCTAAAATCACAAAGTCAACTGGATAGATAAAGTTTTCTACCTGAACCAAAACGTCCTCAATAATTCCACGTGGGATTTTGACTGACCTATCGGCTAACTGTAGTGTTATCCTAGTTGGTTTCATCTCACCTAGCCCAAGTTGTTCATATACCGAGAACGGTAAAAAGATTCACACTAGCCCCAAGATCTAATAGAGCATTGTTTATCGTTTGGGTACCTATGACACATGTGACAAGTAGGACAACCAGGGATCTTTAAATTTGACCTGGGTACTTTTGTGAGATTATGGAACTAACTTGTTGGGTTAAAAATGCCTTTTTATGGACACTCGCATCTCTCTTGACAATGCACATCTCTTTTAGGAACTTGGCCATAGCCGGTACATGTTTAATTGCATCTAATAAAGGCAGGTTGATCTTAACTTGCTTAAAGATGTCTAGGATTTCAGCATATGTACTAGGCTTTTTCTTAGTGAGTCTTTGAGGAAATGGTGCAGGTGGTACATACACTCTCTCAGGGATATCTTCCTCACTTGGACTCTTAGCACACTCATGCCCATTAGGGTCTTTCGACGAAGTTTGATCAACCTCAGTCTCTTCAGCTGGACTACTATCCTTAGGTGATTCTACCGAGTTTTCTAGAGTTTTACCACTCCTAAGGGTGATAACTGCTTTGACATGTTCATTGTGTCTAGAACCACCCGACCCATTAACCTGGTTTAATCCTTTCGGATTTGGAGTTGTTTGGCTAGGAAATTTCCCATTCTCCCTATCATTCAACCGGTTCGAAAGTTGACTTATTTGAGTCTCTAGGTTGGCAATAGCCCGGTCACTGCTTTGTTGGTTACGCTGACTCGTCAGGACAAAGTCATCGAGCTTTTGACTTATATGGTTGATATTTTGGGTAGTTTCGGCATGGTTTATCACACTACGGTCAATAAAGAGCTTTAGACTTTCTTCTAGAGATGACACATTTTTATAAACTGGGTTCGGTTCTTGTACTTGAGCTTGGTTCCTAGAAAAACCTGGTGGTGGGTTGCTAGATGGGCTACCTTGATGGTTACCTTTAGACCACGAAAAATTAGGGTTATGTCTCCAACCAGGGTTATAGGTATTAGAGTATGGGTCAAACTTGGGTCGACCCTCATATTTAGAGTTCATACCACCGTGTAGGACACTAACCTGGTCTCGGGTAGTTTCACTAGGGTAAAACAGGGGACAGTGAGGTCCTATATGACTTTGATCACCACAAATGGTACATGGGTATGTTCTAGGCTCACTATTACAGCTCATAGTCTGGTTTGACCCTTGGTTCATCTCTAAGGCCTCTAAACGCCTAAGGATATCTGACCCATTATCGACCCTATTGACCCTATGGATAGGGTTCCTAGTTATTTCGGGCTCCCTCATTGAAGCCCATTGACGAGTCTTTTCATCTAACTCGACCAACTCGTCAAAACATTCATCTGGGTCTTGATGGGTAAATTCTCCACCACTCATTGTTTTTACCTGCATTCGGGTTTCACTATCAAGGCCCTCATATAATATTTGGGCCATGTGGGCTTTATCAAAGCCGTGATGTGGGCATTGGTATAACAATTCATTAAACCTTTCTACATAATCGTGTAGGTGTTCACCTAATTTTTGCTTAAAGTTTTGGATAGACTCGTCGAACAACAAAGGTCTTATGGTGTGGGTAGAATTTCTTAACGAAAACCTCTACAAGTCCATCCCAGGTAGTGATTGTTTTGGAAGGAATGATATGATACCACTCACCGGCTCTCTCTTCTAGGGAAAAGGGAAACAAACGCAACCTAACATCGTCTTTGGTGACATTCGGATAACTCATGGTGTCACAAATCATCTCAAAGTCACGGATATGGGTATATGGGTTTTCATTCTCTATCCCCCTAAACTTACGTAGCATGCCAAATGTCCCAGGTTTAATATCAAACTTAACAGTAGTGGCCGGTAAAACAACCCCAGGTTCACGTATCACTCTAGATGGGTTCAACCGGTCCCTAAGGGTCTTGGTTGGCGGAACTTCACCCTCATCATTTTCATTAGCCATTTTGGCAAAAATCGAAGTATCACCTATATCTGTGTAGCGGGTTGGTGTCAAAATTAAAAAGGTCGTTCTCCTCAAGTCTATCTCCTACCCGTTTCCAACGTCGCATACACAAGCAAGAATACTAGTGAAGCAAGAAAATCGTGCACATGCAAATGCAGGGTTTACTAAATTAGGTAAGCTTGGGCTACCTCAGAAAAATATACCTAAAGGTACAAGGCTGAGGCTCGTGGAATTTCGGATGGTAACTCCCAAATGGCCCAAGGCACGGGTTCAACGTACTTTTCCACAGGTTTCCTAAATTCGGTAATCTGACGATGCAATTGGTGTGTGCAACGTGTATTTTTTTGATTTTTTTTTGAAATAATAAAAATAAAAAATAAATATACACAAAAAGGAAATAAAACCTAAAAAAAAAATTTGGGTTTTGTTACTTACCTCTTTTGGTAGGCAATTCCACAATAAATATAGAATATTACCCGCACAATAAAAACAAGAAAAATACCCAAGTAAAATCAAAGAAATTAAATTAAATTAAATTAAAAAAAAATGAAAAAAAAAAAAAAAAAAAAATCTAAAACCTAACCTAAAGGCAAGTCCGCGTCGCGGCGCCAAAACTCGATGTAGTTTTTACAAGTGATAAGTCTGATTAGATTCGTTGCTCTTTTTTTAAAGATTTGGTTTTTGATTATTAAAAGAAAATACTAAGACCAACTAATTAAAATTGATTTTTATTACCAAGGAGAGATGAGTCTAGGGCTTTGGATTCCACTACTTCTAATAATGATAAACTCAATAATTAAAACTTTGACATAATACTCCGACTTTACTCAAAACAATTTTCGAACTCAATCTCATGCTTTGGAAGATATAACACTACATGCTCTTTATGACCTTCGTCACTATTCTAAGGCCTAATCCTCCTTCGCTTATAAAAGAACGGTAGAAAACTACCCAAAACAATTTTACGAAGCATGTAAAGAAGAGAGAATTTTTAGACAAATTAAAACACAAATTTTGGAGTAAATATGCCAAAGAAATTAATTACTAAATATTACCCATCAAAAATAGTTTCCTCCAAAACCCTAGAGAATAGATTTAGCTACTCATAGAACCAAAATTGAAGAAAATTTCATTAATCATTGTATTAAAAATAATAATAAAAATGATTCTCTTACAAAGGAGTTTAAGACTGAGTTGAGCAGCTTAGTAATAAACGACCGCGTCTGGGGGTCCTTGTTTTCCTACTATTTTAATGAACGATAGAGGATCAATTCTGTCGTTGTATCTAAGGCTGCTTATGCGACTGCTTTTTACAGGTGTTGTTCTCCGTGTTCTTCAAGTTGCAGCAGCAGGTAGCTTTTTTTTTAACTTGTGGTTTCTCGATTCTAAGCCTCTACTTTCTTCTCCAAAGTATCCGTCCCCTTCTCTGCTTCCATACGACCCTTTTTATACTCGACAACTCCCATAAATCTCATGTAATAACTTCAAAAGATTTCTTTCTTTTCACTTTTTATATTTACGTGTATTTGGTATTAATCCGACTCTCCAACTCGATATCTTAGCTTCCAACAGATATCCTCTCCATTTTTACACGTAACTTCCATAGAAAAATCCAAAACTTCCAAATAATAACTCTACCCCCTGTTTTAACGAAAGTCCGTGTGAACTCCTTCCTTCTTGAATCCAAAGATATTACCATCTTTATTCGAACGTGACAAGTCATTCTCCAACAAAAACAACAAGAAAATCTCGAGCAAATCTCTGGTAATCACTTCCAGAACCCGATATCTTTCTTCACACTCTGCTTTCACGCTTCATAGGGATTATCCAGCCCAAATTTTTTGAATTAAAACGACCATACCAACCTCGTTTAGCCTTAACAGCCCATTGCAAACAAATCCATCGATTGAATCTCATCAATTCTCGGCCAAAAATCAAACCTTAAATCTGTTTCATGAAGAACACTTTTTCCCACCAAAACCGTGAACACTGATTCACCTTTTCTGGATTTCCTAGCCACTTCTGATCGAAGCAAAGACCATTACCATACCTGTTTAGCCCAAAGGAAGATACCCATTTAGTTTCAGCCATTGAATCTCAGTAGAACACCTTCAAATCCTCAACCCTAATTCTGGTCCTCTTTTCCCGCCAAAATTCAAAATTCGAATGGAGAAGATGACCTTCCCCTTATCCAGCAGCGGTGTCCCTTTAGCAATTTGGGCTACGTTTAGCAATTTCTGGGGGTGCGAATAGCAATTTGTGGGGTACAAAGATAACTTTTGGGCTGTATATAGTGAAAAACTCCTGGGTGACTTTATCAACTCTTCCGGGACATTTCTAGGGGTGCCTTTAACACTTTTATGGGTGCTTTTAGTAGTTTCTCGAGCAGCCATCTCTAACCTCTCATATTCACTTCTTTTCTTCAATTTTTATACATCACTAAGGCTGTAACATGCTTTTCAAACATAATCGCATCACTAAAGCCGACATGCCTTTCAGATAGAAAAGAAGTAAATAATGAGAAATAAGTCGCCTCCAACAGTAGTTGCACATGAAATGACACTTTAGCCCCTTTTAAGCGACGTTTCCTCTTCTTTTGCTCCAAAGTACCTAAAACTCAAAATCAAATAAAAGATACATAATTTACAAGAAAACATAACAAATAAAGCATAAACAATAGATAAATATCAAGGTGTTTTAGACACCTATCAGCATACTGGCAGAAAGTTTACGTCCGTGAATTTCTGCCGGAGTTCGAAAGTGGAAAAAAAAAACTCAATGCAGTTACTTAAGTACGCATACCAGTTCGCATACTTAGGTAGGTTACTTTCTAAAATCGGTTTGTTCATGAACTAAAACATTTATATAATGAGGAATGCAATCTTTGCAAACCGTGGCTACAATGTTCATAAATCGATTTGAGTGAATCAAAACCGATTTTGCTTCAATTGTGTCGTGTATACTTCTATGAGATCGAAGCAATTGAATAACTCTCTAACTAGTTCATCTGAGTCATTTGAACTAGTTATGGTGAAGATGAATAAGGTTGATATGAAAGTGCTCATATGGTTAACCATTGGTTAACTATTGTTGAACCAACTAAGTGTACACGTTTAGGTACAGTTACCCAAACCTAAATGAAGTTACATTTCATTTGTGTATAACAATCTAAGTCCGATCTAACGGTTGAAAGATATTAGCTTGAATCTAATCAGGTTTTCATCTAACAGTGAATATTGAATGCTTTGTTACCAAGGTAACTTAGATTGCAAACCCTGATTTGGAAACTATATAAAGGAAAACTCTAGCAACTGGGAAACCTAATCCCCACACCTCCTATGTGATACTAGTTGCATAAACTAGAGTCTATTCTCCTTTAACCTTAGGTTTTTCACGAAACCCCTGTAGGTTAACGACTTGAAGACTTCATTGGGATTGTGAAGCCAGACCTAACTATTTTCTCTATAGTTACGTGATCTGATCTTGCTGTTTCTATTGTGATTGAGTGCAATCGTAAGATTGGCTTAAGATTTATATCTCGATAGGCAAGATAGAAAAGTAGTCACAAACATCTTCGTCTCATCGTTTGGATTCCACAATATCTTGTTTCACTAGTCGATTAAGATTATTGTGAGGTGATTGATATTTCTAGGATGTTCTTCGGGAATATAAGTTCGGTATATCAATTGGTTCCTGTTCACCTTGATTTATCAAAAGATGGAACAAAACTTGTATGTATTTCTGTGGGAGACAGATTTATCTATTCATGTAGACTTTTCTGTGGGAGACAAATTTGTTTATTAAAGTCTTCGACTTTGGGTCGTAGCAACTCTTGGTTGTGGGTGAGATCAGCTAAGGAATCAAGTGCGTAGTATCCTGCTGGGATCAGAGGCGTAAGGAGCGCAACTGTACCTTGAATCAGCGTGAGATTGATTGGGGTTCAACTACAGTCCAGACCGAAGTTATTTTGTAGTAGGCTAGTGTCTGTAGAGGTTTAATACATTGTGGTGTTCAAATATGGACTAGGTCCCGGGGTTTTTATGCATTTGCGGTTTCCTCGTTAACAAAACTTCTGGCGTCTATGTTATTTCTTTTCCGCATTATATTTTGTTATATACTAGGGCTTAACCCGTGCCGTAACGGCACGGGCATGTTCCGATGTTGGTAACCAGCGACCGATGTCCTTGGTTCATTTCATGGTTGTCGTGAAAAAATCACCATGAGTATGCCCCACATGAACCTAAAAGTCGCTAAAAATAAGCGAACTTCACGACCCATTACCATTAACAAACATACACTTCAAATTGGTAAAATATGAGGATGGAGTTTATCTAACTGCAGGCATGTGGGCGTAGTTATTCTAATCTTCGCAGCCAATCATCATAAGAACAACCAACATTGTAGGTTTAATCTTTTCTCATTCAATGTTTTGTACCGCAAGGGATTTAATTCTTACCACAATTCATTAAAAAACAACATAAACCATCTAATCCCACCCCAATCGTTTCCATCTAATACAACCCAGCGGCCCATGCATTAGTCCGACGGATGCATAAGCCATCTATATCTACTGCAATTATTTCTACCTACTACAACCCAGAGACCTGGACACATTTCGTCCTATATACACATGTACTAATTTAGTACCAAAATCCAACTAATAAGAATGTGAAGTGAAAAGAAAAGAAAGAGACGTTTTATGAAACTTGAATGCATTTATTAATAAACACGGTGGATAGTAAAACTGGCGGGGCAAGGAAGATTTTTTTGTTTTCCATGAGATCGAATGAAGTACTCAATGAAATTCCTATTACACCTACCCACACACTCTACTTCATCTCAATTTCACATCCAACAAAATTATTGCACCCAACAAATATTCAAGGGAAAAAAGTAGAGTTTATGAGACTTTCTTCACATTTAGTTGTTACATTGTACAGGATGGAAAAATGGATATGATTTGCGAACATGATAATAAAATGGAACAAATGAACCCGTGGAGTAATATTTAAGTTTCTCAAATTATACTATACAAAAAGACTTGCTATAAATTATAAAAATTCTTGGAGCAAGACTCACCAAATGGATGACCTTTTGCAGAACATACTAATCACTTTACATTGAAGCACCTACCACCAATTCTAAAAACCTTGTCTATAAGTTCTTGTCCATGTACACAACGATGGATGGTAATTTTGAAATGGATTCAAAAATCATGAGTCATTTGTTTCCTTATGAGTCTAAAAACCTCTTCGCCATCTTTCTTTGACCTCTACGTTCCTTGTCGATTTCCTTATGAGTCATTTGTTTCTTTTCTTTTCTGCCATATCCATTTCCATTCTTTGTAACCGCCATTTGCTACATTAATGATGAAATTAGAATTGTCAATGAATTGGTTTTATTTTGAAAATAAAAAGTAAACAATGTCCAGGGCCTGCTTAAAATAACATGATATGCAGTAAAATGTAGTATATAACTTCAGTCTGTTTTGTATTCAAAATTTTAACCACATTTACCATACGTATACGAAACTTGAAAGAACTCTTTTGCTTCCACTGTCGGCTTCCTCGCAACACTTCCACATATCTTCAATATTGTTTCCCGCGGGATTGAAACAATGTGATAACGGGAAAAATGAGAGACTAACATCAGTTCTACAAAGAAAATACCCTATATGTATCAAAGTTTGTTAACCAAACATGTATTCAAATTAAAAAGTCATCAACTTAACACAAAAATATAAAAGAACCCAAGTTAAATCAATACTTGCATAAACAAAACTTATAAGGGAATTTTATAATTATTAAATACCTTTAAAATCACTATTAGAGATTTAATTGCATGCCCACTAACGGTAGGAGGAAATCACCCAGATTAATTTGTAGAAATTTCACTGGATATGTAGCAATTGATAGAAGTTTACACTGGTGGTGATGCGTTCCATCTAAGTGTTGTTCGATTGATTATTTTTTTAGAAGGTTTCGGTTTTCATTGGACAAACCGAGAGGGGAGCGTTTCATTATATTCATTATCATTCAGAAATCCAAGACCAACTCGCCTATGCTTACTGGGATCTCAATACAACCTTAGATTTATCTATTGACGGAGAAACCTTGATACTAAATATGTAGTTTTTAGTGTTATTTATTATATAACGTGACATCCAAATGTTTTTTTCTTCTTCTTAATTTTCATGTATTTTAACCGAGTTTATATTAGCATTAAGACGATCAACCACATTTCTAATTTATAGTGTTATCCTTTTGTAGCAAGACATAATTAACATAGTCAATTACTACTCATCAAAACCTAGCCATCCACAAACCACCGAGATATTACTTCTTTCTCCACCACCACCATTTTCCATCCCTCGTAGAATATTGGGCGCACTTATAACTTTTAATCCCACACGTCATGTATAAAGTTTAGATTTAACAAACTTAGGTCGTCAATTAATTTATTCAACTATATGTTTTTTGTTAATACTAAAAATCATGCGTACGAACGGTTACCAAAGATAGCAGTGGCACCAAAAACAACCATTTTGTCTTATATGATTTGGTATCATCCCAAAAGTATTTTTATCCGTCTTTTTGATCGTGTCAAAAACAACCAACTATACTTTTCACAATACAATGTTACCCATCATGTAAATTTTTTTATTATTTTTGATTCAAAAAGAAAAAACTAATACCACCGCCATTAAAACCATCCAGCGCCACTATTTCTTCCACCAAAACTAATGTTACCGCCTCCACCACTTTGTAACACATTCCACCGCTTCCACCACTTACTTCTTCCTCTACTACCACCACCACCACTAATATCTATTGAAATAATTCTTGTCAAAATTATTACTTATTGATGGAGATATGTATTAATATTAATTAAGGGATATTTAGGATGTAAAATTAATAAATCATTTATCATGAGAAATTAATGTTTCCTAAATTAATAAAACACTTATACTAATTAATATTTAAGTTGAACAAACCATAACCATAGATTTATCTTCTCTCTAGACAAATCACTTATACTAATTAATAAAATACTTATACTAATTAATATTTAAGTTGAACAAACAACCACTGTTGATTTATCTTTTTATCAATTCCAACCAAGGTGGAACAATGGTTAGAGGCCACTCTTATGGCACAATAGGTCATGAGTTCGAACCTCCATGTTATAATTTTTAAAATTCAATATCTTGACTTGAGTATTCATTTTTAATTCATAATATTGGAATGAACACCACGTGTGCGACTTGTACGGTGTGGCACGGAGGATCACAGCCTTTGATTTATCTTTGCCAAGGATAAATTCTGACCACCACTCATATAGGCAAAGTTAGCCTTGGCGCACGTGCGGGTTATGGGTGTGGTCTGCACAACCACGACCGTAGATTTATCTTTGCCCAGAATAAATCCTGGCCACCACTCAGAAACAAACTGTGCTTTATATTGTAGATTTGAAATATCACAGGTTGTGCGTTGGATCGATCAATTGTTAAATCCAACCTTTGGTTGTTGATTGAAATTGATTAATCCTTGAACATTGGTCTTTGGTACCATTCAAGTTATTATCTTGTATTCAATCAGGCTCGCAAATTTCTATTTGTTTGAGTGAGGATTGAATCGAGAAATTGAGATATAACTGTTTGATATACTTTTCTTAAGATTACTGTCTAGTTGATTCTCTTGAAAGTATATTAAAGTTAGTCCATACAGATTCCTAAGCGAAATATTGGGTGTGGTTGTTAGACCCCCGTTTTTTCAATCTCCTAATGAGACTAAGTCGTATAGCTATATAGACTTTTACATTATACACATTTGATATTTCGAGCCGAGTTTATCTCGCTTATCTATTTCTCGAAATATGTGTTGGAAAGCTTTTTGCTTCAGCTATGTTCATCATTATTATTGACGAGTTTAGTTGGAAACAATTTATTTGTTGGAAACTAAATAATAAGTCAAAAGATGATCATGTGAAAATTGCCTTGAAACATCTTTTACATGATTTTTGTGAGACAGTCATTTGATGTCGACTCGGAATGTTTCGTATTGATCATTCAATCACTTGAAAATTACTTATAAGCTAATGGTTTGTGTGAGACAGCTATTATCGTCTTCTAAGGATGTTTTAGTGATTGAAATGGGAGTTTTGAACAATTAACCATTGTTTGGATATATATCACAGTATGCATACCAATATGCAAACTGTTGTGGTATGATTCATGTCCGGGAACCAAGTTTGCCAGAATGCGAACGGTTTTAACTGTCAAAGTTCGGGAACCAAGTTTTCATACTAGTATGCGAACACTTTTACCTAAGTTCGGCCCGGAACGACAATATGCATACCCGTTTGCGAACTGTCGTACACGACCAAAGTCCGAAACTTAAGTTTGCGTACACGTTTGCAAACTGAGTTGGTTAAAGTTCTAAAATCGGTTAAGTATGATTTCATACTCATGAACAAATACATTTATATATTAAGGAATGAAATGTTTGCAAACCGTGGCTAAATGTTCATGAATTGATTCTCTTGAATCAAATCCGATTTTGCTTCAATTGTGTCTTGTATACTTCTACTAGGGTATGACCCATGCCGTAAAAGGCACGGGTTCTGGTTATTGTGCCGATGCATTGTTTAATAATCTGGAAATCTGGATATGAACATGTCACCCAGTTTAGATGTCAATTTTTTAGTATGCCCACAAAATCGTAAAACCTCATCAACAACATTAACGCAGTTTACTCCATTTACTCACCGGTGTCGTGTAAATCTAAAGTACTAATTTGGGTTTAATCCAATTCCAATTGTTAGTTTAGAATTTTCAATAGCGAAATACAAAACTCAAAAAGAATAAACCAAAAGAAGATCTATTAGTTGGACCAATGTCGTGTTTTTTTTGTGAGTCAGTGACTTATGTATTTGTAATCTATCTACATTCATCGTGATATATTCGACTTGATTCTGTTTTTCAAAGAAATTATAAATTAAAAGTTAACACTACTCCAGTCTGGGATTTTAGGTGTCTAATTCCACCATTGTCATTATAAATTCTTTAAAACCACAATCAACAACATTATAAACCACAACCACGGTACAAATTGCCAGAAAATATGACATCCATAAAAAAATCAACAAAATGTTATTGAGTTTGCTTTCCCTCTAACCGGACGAACGGTTGGCGGTTGACGTTCTGAAAACTTCACTTTTGACATTGGAATTTTGGTGTTTTCTATAAATAGAGATTCCTAGATATTTTTGCTCGTTGTATAATCCGACTATGCCCTTACCGAGTATGCACAAATTAGTCGGAAAAAACTATGTTACCAAATTGGTGTAGATAAAGCTAAACACAGGCTGATGTTGGATTCAGCAAATCTGAAATTCATAAAGCTAATACCTGCGCAACTTCCAAAATTATAAAACAACCGTAAGGTACCCAGAAAAGTCACTGAAGTTACAATTCCAATTTGACATACATTTAGCACCAATTCAAAGCTAGAAACATTTGCCATGTTAAGTCTTAAAGCAATATATGTTTGGTAACGAAGACTGATGGATGATGAAGCTAAGGCTGAGGCTTTTCGATCAACCGGGCCACCAAAAAAGAGTACGATCACGCGATAAGACATTCCAGGCAAGGAGCAAGTTGATTATGCTTCGTGATTATGGCCATCAATTCAGATCCCAACTGAGCAAGGGGATCCCTACTGGGCTACAACCGTGAATAAGTTGTTCTCCTCCAAGTAATTTCAGGTAATGCCTTTGTGGTCCATGACTCTGCAATCTTGATTATTATGTAGTATAGAAAATACATGATTTTCTAAATATCATTTTTGCCTATAAAAGATCGGCCATGGTAATTCGATGTTTTCTTTCCGATAGGTAGTGAGAAACTGATAATCTGAATATTATTGGAAAAGGGTTATTATTACAGATGCTATCATTGGCTATTAATACAACCAATATCTTTGTGTGTCATTACAGGCACACAGGTAACTCACACACTTACAACACAAAGATAAGTCAGTTGACTTGACAAACATACACACAATATCTAATACACCCCCTCAAACTGTTAAGAGATATCTAAACAGTTTGAACTAAAAAACTGGAAACAAAAACAACTGACAATTACTCCTATCCAAACAGCCAGACTAAGTTGAAAAAAAAATATAAAGTAATAGCTGATGAAGTACTATAGCAGAAGCACAAATGAAGCACTCAGCAAGCTAAGTATCTGAAATGCAGGACCAGAATGTAGAAGCATCACAGTTGTAGAAGTACAAATGTAGGCTGAAGAAGAATAGTTGTAGAGCACACTATGCAGGAGCAGAAACACCAGAAATAGAAGAATCACATTTTGCAGAAACACTGGAAGAAGCAAACTGTAAAGTTGTATCCATTAAAGACTTCAACAACTTAAAAAAAGAAGGAAAGCAAAGGCCTTTTGTAAAAATATCTGCTATCTGATCTTCAGATGAAATGTGTTGAAGCTTTGAAAAACTTATCTCCACCAGCTCCCTCATAGTGTGACATTTAATCTCTAAATACTTGGTCTTGACATGAAAAACAGGATTAGAAGTCAAAGCCAAAGCACTTGTATTGTCACGGAGAAGCAATGTAGGTGTGGAAACAGTAATATGTGACTCTGACAAAAGATCAAAAACCATTTTAACTCTGCAGAAGCAACAAATAAACATTTGTATTCAGCCTCAGCTGAAGACTTTGAAACAATAGGTTGCTTTTTGGAAGACCAAGAAACCAAATTTGAACCCAAAAACACAGCATAACCATAAGTGGATCTCCTTGTATCTGGACACCCTGCCCAATCTGAGTCTGTATATGCTTTTAAATCCTTCAAATTACCTTTTCTCAAATTGATTCCTAAGCCAATTGTACCTTTTAAGTACCCGAGAATTCTCTTAACCAACTGTAAATGCATATCTGTAGGTGAATGCATAATTTGTGATACATAATACCAAAACATATATCTGGTCTAGTAATAGTCAAATACTGCAAACTTCCTACAAGGGTTCTATACCCAGCAACATCTTGTAATTTGACACCATCATGTATTGAGACTCTTGCTCCTTTAGTCACTGGAGTATCACATGGCTTACTGTCAAGCATATTAGCTTTTGATAATAGTTCAAAGTATATTTCTTCTGTGTCAATGTAATAGAATCAGAACCTCTAACAGCCTCAATACCTAAAAAATAACTCAAATCACCAAGTTCTTTCATAGCAAATTCTTTCTTCAAAGAAAGAATGAGTGTATTAATCAGCATGGAAGAACTGCCAGTTAGCAAAATATCATCCACATATAGCAATAAAACAAGCATTCCATGTTGAGAAGATAATACAAACATTGAATTATCAGAGATTGCCTTCTTAAAACCATAAGTAAGAAGAAAAGAACTAAATCCGTGAAACCAAGCTCTAGGGGCTTGTTTCAAACCATAGAGACTCTTCTTAAGATGACAAACATAATTGGATGGAAAATCAAGATTGATAAAACCTTGAGGCTGTGACATGTACACATCTTCATACAAATAGCCATGAAGAAAGGCATTACTTACATCCAATTGCCTTATTGGCCAGTTATATGTAACATCAATACACAAAACTACTCTAACTGTAGTTGACTTGACAACATGACTAAAAGTTTCATTGTAATCAATGCCATCATCTTTGGTTATATCCCTTTGCTACTAATCTGGGTTTAAGTTTATCAATAGTTCCATCTGACTTTTGCTTCACTCTATACACCCATTTAGAACCCAAAATATTCATATGAGGCTCAGGAGCCACATAATCCCAAGTTTCATTATTCCTTAAAGCTACATACTCATCTTTCATTGACAACTGCTATTTAGGATCATTCATAGCTTGCTTGAAAGTTTTTGGCTCAGAAACAATAGTTAAAAAAAAAAGAAAAGTAGAAGGAATAGGATACGTGATGGAAACATGTGCAACATGATATGGTAATAACTTTGGTTTAGAAATTCCTTTTTGAGATATAGTAATCATAGTAATAGATGAAGTAACATTGTCAGAAATAAAAGAAGATTGAATTGGTAATGAAGTACTAGAAATAACATTATCAGAGGCAGAAGGAACTTGAATTGGTAATAAAGCATTAGAAGAAGTAGAATGCACAGAATCAACAAAATAAAATTGAGGTTTATCAAAAACCACATTTCTAGAGATATAAGTTTTTCTAGTGACAGGACTACACTTATGCAAAGAGCTGTAACCAAGAAAAACACATTTGATTGATTTTGGAGAAAGTTTATATGTTCTAAGATGAACTAAATGAGGATAACAGATGACACTAAAAATCTTCATAAAAGAGTAATCAGGAGCATATCCAAACAAAACTTCAAAGGGAGATTTGAAGTAGCAATGATTATACCTTGTAAACCTATCTATATAAAGTAGATTATGCTTCATTTATGGAACCAATAAGACATTGTTCAACTTAAAGCTAGTTTTAGGTGTTTGAATACTAGACATTCCAGTAAAAGTAATGACAAGAGACTTACCATTGCCTACTTGCACGTGTTCCTTGCCTTTGTAACCAGAAGTATGCTAAAGTAAATTTTCATCACCAGTCATATGTGCGGTTGCACGAGAATCGACAATCCATTGTGGAGTCATAAAGTAGAGGCACCAGAATAACCCAAATCTTCACTCACAGAAGTAAATGCTGATTGTTGAGCTACATTAGCTGTACCATTTCCTGAATTAGAACCATAAGCATATGGTGGAGGATAATACCTAAAGTGACACCTACTAGCAAAATGCCCCTTCTTCCTGCAAATTTGGCACTCAACTTGAGAATAATCTCTCCTGCCATTTCCAGAAGTAGAACCACCATCATAAGAGGTATTAGGCCTAAAACTGCCAATGTTTGAGTTCTTGTTATTATTGACATTCCTATTTCCTGAGTTCTTGTTACCATAATTGCCATTCCCTAAATTCTTGTTTTTGTTTTTACCATTCCTATTACCAGGATGCATATTTCTTGAATAAAGACCACTAGGATTCTGAGCATCAAATGACAAATTAGTGTCATGATTCTGATCAATGAGCCATTGCTCATGATTGAGTAATCTGGGTTTTAACTCTGCAAATGTAAAAGGGACTTCTCTATTTTGTGCAGAATCACAAAATTATCATACTCTCTCCCTAAGCCATTCAATACATGCATTACCAAGTCAGACTCACTAACTCTTTCTCCAATAACTGCCAATGAATCAGCTATTGTCTTCAAATTTTGCAGATAAACCAAGACAATTAGATTTCCTTTCTTCAAACTATACAACTGATTTCTTAACATACTCTTTCTTGCCAAAAATTGATTTTTAAAACTAACTTCAAGGAATGACCAAATTTCTTTTGCAGTTGACAAACCCAATACATCTCCAGAAACAGATGGAGTATAAGTTGCTTTCAAACAACTCATGACAAAAGAATCAACTTTCTTCCGGTATACCCATCTTGGATTTAACACAGAAACTCCATCAGCAGTGTTATACTTAGAAGGCTCACTTTCAGTATCAGTAACATAGCCACATAAATCAGTTGAAACTAAAATTGACTCAAATTGGTCTCGCCATAGAAGAAAATTTGTTGAATCTAATTTTGATGATTTTTTTTTTTTTGATATATTTGAGAAAGGTAATGAAAAATTTAGAGGATAACACAATATCTAATAGGTACTGGTAGTGGGAGTAATGATGGTGTTGGTGAGAATTGGAAAGTCCTTCACGTCCCCTGTCTCCGATACTGCACATAGATGTGATATTTTATCAATCTATCTGTGTTCATTTTGTAGTAATACCAATTTGATCAGTAACTTTCATCGAGTGTATAACTCCAGTATAAATTCCTGAATAAGAGTCGTGCCTTGCTTCCTTGTTCTTAAGAAACGCAGATATGTAAAAGGAACCAATTAAAGGCACGTCAAAGGAACCACATTATAGGGTAATCCAACATTTGAATGGAGTACTAAAAGATTACAAATCTCCAAATGAGTTTGGAGCTTAAACAAATGAGTTTGGGATGGCTAACACAATCATGTAGTTTGACTAATTAGAATTGACAACTACTACCCGAAACCTCATTTATAGGTGAGCTTTTATGAATAAACTAACCACCAAAAACTTAGATTGAATGTGGAGTATGAACTTACTCGAAACAATATACTGAGCATGTGCCCTTGCCAGCCTGCTTTGGAACCCAATCCTTGACCAAACAAAATGTACCTGATGAAAAGAAAAGTAACACTGGTCACAAAATTGATTTTTTTTCTAAACATTACTGACTACCGAATGAAACTCATTTTCTTGACTGTTTCTGTTAAAGTTTCGACCAAAATGATATGCTAACCAAAAATTATTCAACCAATATAAAAGAAACTAAATTAATATATATTGATATATGCATGGTGTTTATCAACCTTAGTACCAAAATTGGTTTTGTTTTCTCATCTTTGAGTTCGTATTCAATCTGTAGAAAGCCAAGAAATGGTGGCTTAAGAACAATGTATAGTAAACAATTAAATATTTTTTCCTAATCTCGGTAAAGTAACATTATGAAATATACCATTATAATCAATTCAATCCCGGTTCCAATGAATCCACCTAAAACTCCCCTAACCAACCTGTCTAGCTGGAGGAATTTAGTCCTTGTAGGTTCTTTATGAACTGAACAAAAATAGCTGATTATAAGCAGAAGAATCATAATGTGCAGAAGAAGCGTTGATTGCTTGAACAGCCAAAGAAGAAAAAGAAGATGCTGGCGGATTATTAATGTTGTTGTTCTTCATCATTAGGTGGCGGTAATGGTTGCCTTTTGATAAAAGAATTCTTCCACTGTAATAATGGGCTAAAGAAAACAAATCGACTGGATAAATTTGGGTCAATTTTAATGGAAGAATTTTTCCTATATTACTCATAATAAGATTACCTTAAAGAAACCAAAATGAATTGTAACTCACTGGCTTCAATTGCAATAACATGCACAATCTCGTAAAACCCCTATAACAACATTTCAAAATCCTAAAAAGAAATCCCTTTATTATTAATCCTAGTATAGATCATCAGAAAAACATAATCGAACAATAAGATGGTATTATTTCAGCAACTATAAAAATTCATACAGGAAAATTAAATATAAAATTTTACAACCATTCGTATAAAAATCTAACACAAAAAAACTGTCTAAACTGTTTTTCTAATGAGCCTCCACAGTCACTGGTAATTACATTGAAAAAAGTATTGAAAATTGGTACCCATTACTTCGTATAAATTAAATATATGTCTAAACTAGGGATGGCCGTCCACACAGAAAAACACCATTGACTCAAGATTCACACATAAAATCTAACACATGATCTTCAAAATTCAACGATGAAGCACCCGAAAATCCTTGACTCCAACGTATTCTTCTAACAAAACGTTTTATGTGAGAAGTACCTTCTTTTTTCAAAAATCAAATTCAATTTGAGATTGGATCAACCCTAACCCAGGTTTACTCGTTGTTGGGCGCTTCATAAATCAAATTTAAGTTGAGATTGAATACGGAAAAAAACAATATCTGCACGATTTGGGATTGGGTGCTGAGATATGTATCAAAATATAGTAGAGAACATTAAGATGCAGAGAAAATCGAGCAGCTGTAATGATTTCAACCGAGGGACCTAAAAATAGCAAGAAAAATCCTTGGCTTTTAAATTCATAAATTAGACTTAATTTTTCATTGATTACCTAAGCGTAATGCCCCTCTGCTGGAAAAGGAAACTTGAAACGAAAAATAGAGTAGATTCGATTTTACAATCTTTACATTAGTTGCGCAATCTGGACCATTCTTTATGAGCACAAAATGTAGATCTCCACAAAAGGGAAATCACATATTAGTTTTTTCATCAATCCATCTGGACCGTCCTTTATATGTCTAAACTGTGGATGGCCGTCCACACAGAAAAACAGGGAAATCACATATTAGTTTTTTCATCAATCCATCTGGACCGTCCTTTATATGTCTAAACTGTGGATGGCTGTCCACACAGAAAAACACCATTGTCCCTTATAATATAGATGAGAATATAAACAATTGAACAAATTTATGAGTAACACAATTAGATTCATTTGATTATCATTTGATCTAGAAGTGTTGGATGAATGTGGTTAATAAAAAAGTGTTCATATGGCTAACTTCAGTTAACAATCGTTGAGCCAACTCAATATACACGTTTAGGTACGGTTACCCATATCTAAATGAAGGTATATTTCATTTGTGTGTAACAAGCTAAGACCATCTAACGGTGATGAGATATTGTTTTGGTTTTAAGTAAAAACTTAGCTTGAATCTTAAATCAGGTTTTCATCTAATGGTGAATATTGATTGCTTTGTTTCTAAGTTATCAAACCCCAATTTCAAGACTATATAAGGGAGAACTCTAGCAACTGGAAAACCTAATCCCACACATTCTGTGTGATACTAGTTGCGTACTAGAGTTGATTCTCCTTTAACCTAGGTTTTTCCTAAAACCATTATAGGTTAACGACTTGAAGACTTCATTGGGATTCTGAAGCCAGACCCAACTATTTTATCTGTAGTTGCGTGTTCTGATCTTACTTGTTCTATCGTATTTAATATTATCTTCTCTATGATTGGCACGAAATTTATCACCGATATGTAAGATATAAAAAGTAATCACAAAGCTCTCCATCTCATTCTTTGTGATTCCACAATAACTTGTTCTATTACCATATAGTTAATTTATTATGAGGTGATTGATATTTCTAGTCTATTCTTCGAGAATATAAGACCAGTTATCAATTGGTTCTGTTCACCTTGATTTATCAAAAGACGGAACAAGAACTTCGTAAGTATTTCTGTGGGAGATAAATTTATTTATCAGAATATTTTGTGGGAGACAGATTTGTTTATAAAGTCTTCGACTTTGGATCGTAGCAACTCTTAGTTGTGGGTGAGATCAACTAAGGGAATCAAGTGCGTACAGTCCTGCTGGGATTCAGAGGCTAAGTGAAAATGCGGGGGTCTAAAAACCACACCCAACAATTCGTTTGGCAATTTGAGAGGACTTACTCCAATACACTTTCTAGAGAATCAACTAGATAGTCAGACTCAATCTAGAGTAAAGTATATCAAGAGTTTAATATCTCTGTTTCACAATGTAATCAACAAATCAAATAGGTAGAAATCCATGAGCCGATTATTATGTGAAACAACTTGAACGGTACCAAAGACCAATGTTCAAGTGTCAATCAATGTAAATCAACAACCAAAGGTTGGATATTCTAATTGATGGATCTTAACGCACACCTTGTGATATTTCAATTATATAAAAAAATATAATGAGGAAAAGAAATAACACAGACACCAAAATTTTGTTAAGAGGAAACCGCAAATGCAGAAAACCCCCGGGACCTAGTCTAGGTTGAACACCACACTATATTAAGCCGCTACAGACTCTAGCCTACTACCAATTAACTTCGGACTGGACTGTAGTTAAAAACTAATCAATCTTACACTGATTCAAGGTACAATTGCGTTCCTTACGTCTCTGATCCCAGCAGGATACTACGCAGTTGATTCCCTTAGTTGATCTCACCCACAACCAAGAGTTGCTACGACCCAAAGTCGAAGACTTGATAAACAAATCTGTCTCACACAGAAATGTCTATAGATTGAATAAATATGTCTCCTACGGAAATACCCAAGAGTTTTTGTTCCGTATTTTGATAAATCAAGGTGAACAAGAACCAATTGATAAACCGGGCTTATATTCCCGAATACCAACCTAGTATTATCAATCAACTCACAATAATCTTAATCGACTAGCGAAACAAGATATTATGGAATCACAAACGATGAGACAAATATGTTTGTGATTACTTTTATCTTGCCTATCGGAGAAATTAATCTCGAGTCAATTATTTCAATTGAACTCAATACGATAGAATCGGGCAAGATCAGAAACCTAAGGTTAAAGGAGAATCGACTCTAGTTATGCAACTAGTAACACACATGAGGTGTGGGGATTAGTTTTCCCAGTTGCTAGAGTTCTTCTTTATATAGTTTTCAAATCAGGGTTTGCAATCCAAGTTACCTTGGTAACAAAGCATTCAATATTCACCGTTAGATGAAAAACCCGATTCAACCAAGCTAATATCTTTCAACCGTTAGATCGAACTTAGCTTGTTACACACAAAAGAAATGTACCCCTCATTTGGGTTTATGTAACCGTACCCAAACATGTACACCATGTTGGTTCACAAATAGTTAACCGAGGTTAGCCATATGATTACTCTCATATCAACCTTATTCATCTTAACCATAACTAGTTCAAATGAAACTAGTTAAAGAGTTGTTCAATTGCTATATTCTCATCGATTACAAGAACACAATTAAAGAAAAATCGGTTTGATTCACTCGAATCAATCATGAACATTATAGCCACGGTTTGCAAAGACTGCATTCCTTATTATATAAATTTTTATGTTCATGTATAAAATCGATTTTAGAACGTTAACCTTCAAGTATGCAAACGGGTTCGCATACTTGAAATACCCGGACCAAGATTGAGTTACGCCAGTACGCAAATGGGTACGAGAACTTCAAATCCCAGCAGAAATTCTCGGACATTAACTTGTACGCCAGTACGCAAACGGGTACGCATACTTAGGTTCCCGGATTTCTCAAACCAACATGTACGCAAACGGGTGCACATACTATGGCTCCCGGACATGATTTACATATGTGCAAGAGTGCACAACATGACATATCCAATAATGGTTAAGTGTTCTAAACTCTTATTTCAATCATTGAAACTTTCTTAGAGGATGACAATAGCCATTTTCACACACTATTGGCATCAAAGCAATTTTCAAGTTATTGAAATAACCATTACGAAACATTCCAAGACAACACCAAATGATTGTATCACACAAACCATGTAAGATGTTACTCGGCAATTTTCACATGATATAAGATGAACTTGGTCGAAGCGAAAGCTTGCCAACACATATTCCGAGAAATATATAAGTGAGTTAAACTCATCTCGAAATCTCAAATGTGTATAATAAAAAACTATATCGTAACACGACTTATGTCTCAATATAGGAGATAGAGTAGAAATAGACTTTCCAAGTGATAGATGAGTTTAAGTCTCCACATACCTTTTGTCGATGAAGTTCCACAAGCTCCCCTTAGTAGTTCTTCGTCTTCAAATGATGAACGCCGTGAAAACTAAGCTCAACTACATAATTTATGTCCTAGTCCGAGACATATATAAATAGGATAGAAATCAAGACTTATAGTTTTGATCACTAACATTGACAAACATGCTTCAGATAGCAACGCATGCGAGTTCGACCGAGCAGTGCTCTAAAACTAAGGAACGCGACCGTACCTTAATCGGTGTGATACTTGGTTATGGCTCAACTACATTCCAGTTTGAAGTTAACTTGTAGTAGGCCAGTGTCTGTAGCGGTTTAATACAGTATGGTGTTCAAATCTGGACTAGGTCCCGGGGGTTTTCTGCATTTGCGGTTTCCTCGTTAACAAAACTTCTGGTGTCTGTGTTATTTATTTTCACATTATATTTGTTTATATAATTAAAATATCACAGGTTGTGCGTAGTCCAATCAATTGGTAAATCCAACCTTTGGTTGTTGATTGAAATTGATTGACACTTGAACATTGGTCTTTGGTACCGTTCAAGTTATTTCTCATATCAATCTGCCTCACAGATCTCTATCTGTTTGATTGTAGATTTTATTGAGAAATTGAGATATAACTCTTGGATATATTTTCCTTGATTGAGTCTGACTGTCTAGTTGAGTATCTTGGAATTATATTGGAGTTAGTCCATACAAATTTCCGAACGAAATATTGGGTGTGGTTGTTAGACCCCAGTTTTTTCAATTTTTACATTCGAGTTATATAGATTCTTTGACGATGTTGATGGTGGTTTTTAGTTCAAGGATATAATTATAAAACCAGTATTTAATGCGAGTGACTACTGCAAAAACCCTCTTCGCTCATTGAGCAATTCAATATATATATGAAATTCATTCAGAATGGTGCGCGTATTACAATCCCAAATATTCTGTGAATTCTATTTTTTGCCAAAGATTACCAACCAATGCATGACTTGCCTAGTATTTTTATATGCTATGTTCCCAGTAGAACTCTCATTATTTACATGACATGACGATTAAGTGTTCACTCTCAATGAGTAGCATGAATCTCCCGAAGTGCCGTATTGAGATATGCATGGAAGTACTCACACATGCTTTGCATCACTCTCCGAACAAAGAGAATTTTGTATCGACGCGCTTTTAAGATAGCTCGATCGAACATGCTTAAATTCCTTAAGGAAAACCTAGACTGTTAATATCAGTCTCAAAAATAATCACAGCCGCACGATTTGGCCGCGTGATTCAATAGGCCTAGCCTGCTCCTAACGGAATATGGCAATCATCACGATGACCACCGGTGGGCCCACTAACTCCCTAGCCGAACGATTTTCATCTAATACATCCATAGCGCTTCGAACGATCAACCCTAACATGGGTGATCGCGCTGTTTAAGAAGAGCTCAAACGAGCTGAGACCGACCAAAGCGGTCTCAAATGCATCACATCCGTCCAACTTTGCCAGCCTAGTTGGATGGCTTAGATCTTCCATCAAATGATCGAAAGGGTAGTAGTGTGATCAACAACTACCTAACTACATTCTTGGTCGATCGACCTGCCCACTGCAAACCAAAAACGCGTTGAATCACACGCCCAAAGAAGGGTGATCGCGCAGCCTTTAAAACCATAAATTCAATAAGTGGCGTTATACAACTGCCGCAAATCAATCATGTTCGTCCAACTTCGCCAGTCTAGTTGGACGGCTTAGATTGCATTTTAAACGATCAAGGAGATGCCAACGCGTTCACCATCGAACCAACTCCACACGTGGTCGATTGACTTGCTCATAGCAAGACCAAAGCGTATCAAATTGCCGACCCAAAGTAGGGTGAACGCGCTGTTCGAAAACCCTAAAAAACGCTTTGCGGCAACACAATTCTGTCACAAATTGATCGTGACCACTCATCTTTGCCAGCCGATTTGAATGGCTTAGATCCTATTTTAGATGACTAAAGAGATGTCAACACACTCACTAGCAGCTCATCTTCACACATGCCCAATTGGCCCGTTCGAATCAACGCCCAATGTTTTGATTCGACTAGCCAAAATAGGGATGGCTGCATGACCCCTAAACCCTAAATTATATCAACGACGACAAACATCTGCCGCAAACCATCTCGTCCGTCCAACTTTGCTAGCTTGGTCGGACGGCTTGGATCAAATATTAGGCGATCAATGAGATACCTAAATGATCACCTGCCACCTCTCTCTCACATGGAGCGATCGACCAAATGACGTCTCATCCACGAGGCCCTCAAACGGTCACCCAAAGGTGGTCGGACATGCTACTATTTTAAGACGCTCAAATCCGCGACTTATTCAATCAAGCTCTAAAACAACGATGCTTCATACACATCGATTATTTTGAGCCGCTTGCTTAAAAGCGATGCTTCACATGCATTGAATACATACAATATTTTATGAATATCAGACTCATAAACAACTTAGTTGTTTAACCTAATAGCGCCATACGCTATTCTTTGCAGCAAGTCCCACGACTTGACCCACTTGCTCGAGACATCAAACGTGTCACAAACTGGGGGATACTTACTGGGGTATTGGTCTGGCGGTTTACAGCGTGCGACGTGCAACGCGCCCTTTACGAGAACGTGTCAGGAAAGGACGAACGGTTAACAAAGATGAGAGTAGTGGATGAAGGCGTGACCACGTGATGATCACCATCTCTTATACAACCCCACTACTCCACTACTTAATCTTCTCCACTTCCTACGAGATCAAGGTTGTGCTCAAATGACTTGTATAAATAGGTTTTCAACCTATTTCGACAAAGGGAAGAGGACAAGTGTTATCAACACAAGTATCCAGAAAACACCAAGAACTGATAGCTTACATTCTGCAATCCAGTTCCATATTTTGATACAAGTCATAAACAACCACACCTTCATAATTCAACATTCTGATCTCAAACACCTTCTTCGCTTCCCTCCCTAAGATCAACCCATTCTCCTTTACTTTGTGACCGAATTGAATTTGGAACGTCAATTTCTTGGTTTAGGCCAGAGCCTTACAGATTGAACTCTCGAATCTAAAAGTACTCCCGTGCAGTGCATTGTTTAGGGTTTGAATTCGTTTCTCATCAATACACCCAAATTTACCAGAAACAGCAGAATCAATTTTTACCCTCAAACAATTGGCGACCATCGATGAGTGCCAAATAGTGCATATTTATACACCTTTTTATTGGCATTTTACTCATCTTTTGCGCTTAGAAATCAGATATTATCCCAGATTCTGTGTTTTCTTTGTTTTCAAGAATAAATATTTGTATTAATTAATTTTGTGTTTTTAGGTAATAAATAAAGCTCGGAGAATCTGAGGAGCCAAAAGAGCAGAAGAATTGGAGTCGAGCATCCATGGAGCAGAAAGCCAAAGCCCGCGCGCGAAACAGTTGCAACCCAACAAGTAGCAACTCATCTACAAGACATGGGCTTGAGCTAGACCCGACCCGCGACCCGGATCCGAGCCCGTCCACTCCAAGCCGTCGAGATTTCCATCTTCTACATCCAACGGTTGCTGCCTCCACGCGCATCGAGATTCGCTGCTCCCGTGCAACACCAGATCACTCCAAATCTCTCTCAGCCGTTCATATCTTCTCCAGCTAAATCCAACGCTCGCTACAACATTTCCATCATCCGTCGCTACACCTGCTTCACAGCAAAACTACCTATACCTATACACCCATTGACCTAACTCATTCTCTTCTTCCTCTTCTCTTTCTTCTCCATACCCTCTGCAGAGCTCCACTTCCTCTCCCATACCTTTGCAGAGCCGCACCATCACCACCATCTCCTCTTCTGTCACTATCACCACCACTGACACCAGCGCCAACAACCAACCACCACAGCCGCACCCCTCTCTAGGTCTAGGTTTTCTCTTTCTTAGCTTCTCCAACCCTAGAAGCTAACTTAGAGAAAAAACTAGAGCTAGGGTTTTCATCACCACAATAAGCATGGAGTTTCGAAGCGATTAGACAAGAGGAGAGACGATCAGAGAGTATGGGTGAGAGTAATTTTTATTTAATTTCTGTTTTATAATAAATTAGGGTTTGGGATATTTTCACATGTATAAATAGAAGTGGTAGAAGATGATTTTGGGTATGCCTGGATTAGCCAGAGCAGCAATTAGATTTAATTTGTGTTATTTTTGATGTTCTAATTAGTTTGCTAGGGTTTCACTGAAACCCTAACTCCATATTATGTTTTTAACTCTGTTGATCTATCTTGAATGCTTAAAACTACAATTATGTCTTCAATAAGAGTACCCAAGTGTTTTCTCTCACAATGGATGCCTTGTATCCATTGTAGTTAGGTTACAACTACATTGAGAGTACCTCGGCTCAAACTTTAGGCACAATTGCTAATTCCATTGACTAGTTGTACTTAATTAGACAACTAGTGCTGCTGGTTAGCACTTTAGCTGATTAATTGAAGCATTACATGGAGAAACTCCTTAGATAGGAGGTAGAATTGACACCCTGCCCTTATCAGTCACAGGACAAGAACCTCAATTTAGTTAATCACATAATAGAAGTTAGTGGTGGATTTGAAGACCTTAGTAACCCCTCTATCACTATCTTTTACCTTAGTTTAGAGTCACTTCAGTTCAAACTTAGCCGTATCGGCACAAAACATCTGTTGTTACTTTGTTACTCACTTGAAGTCAGTTTAGGAAGCCATAAGATCATCTTAGAGCACCACAAGTCTATGTGGTTCGACCCGTACTTGCCGCGTCTCCGATAGACGCCGTGCACTTGCGGTTATCACCGTAGGCCATAATATAAACACCTTTCCGAGCCTACCAAGTTTTTGGCGCCGTTTCCGGGGACTTGGCGTGTGCTGAGTCAATCCATTGCTTGCTTTGCTGAATTCCAGACTCCCTGTACATTTTCACCTTAAATTACTTTGCTTTTAATCCTGTTCTCTTCGTAACTTAGCATTGTTAATTTTATTTTCCTTACATCTGTAACTTAGCATATCATTTGCATCTCAGTGCATATCCTGTAGCCTCTCATCCTGTACATATTCACTCTTTACTGAGTTGGCTTGTTTCATTGATTTTCACTTCAACCCCGCATACGCTTGCTATTTCAAAGCTTTTTGCATCTCCGCATATCATCATTGCATTTATAGTCAGATTGTCTTATTGGTATAACTCTGTATTATTTATTTTAGTTTTGTTTTAGTGTAACTTAGTTTAACTGTGTACATCTCATCATCATAGCCCTGCATTGTAGTGTTACTTGTAAATCTTAGTCCCAATCAACCCAAGATACTCTCAGTTGCATATTTCTGTTAATACAGCTGTGCAAATCTGAGAACTGAACTCCTTTCTTGAGCTAGCAGGTACCTTTGGTAAGGCTGAGCCAACCCAAGGAAAAGCTCAGAACTTGTTGTGCTTGCTGTGCTAAACTGTGCAACCCCAGAAGCACAAGCAAAAAGGAGCAGACCATCGTCTTTGATTTGAGGTACTCATACCTTCTGCTGAGCAACCCCCGCAATTCGGTGCTTCTTTGTGCTACCTATGCTGCTATGCAAGCCAACCCAAGAAGGAATAGAAGCCCGAACTTGAGGTAAGATTGTATTGCCCCGTGTTGTGTGAACCATCTATGCATTATGAGCATGCTCCGTAAACCATCTATACCTAAGTTGTATGAGTTGTATGTATCATCTCAGGCATTGTTCTGCGCATCTGTATTCACATTTGCATGAGTCTTGCAATCCCAACTTGATACCTTGAACCTTGTGAGCCATCAACCGTCTTGCTAGCCCCTGAAGCTGCAAGATTGAGGTACTCCTTGAAAAACCAAGTGTTGACAGACCCCTGCATACCCCGCTTTGCCTTGGCATATTGCAACTCTTCCCGATCAACCTTACTCATTGAACTCGCTACCTGCCGTGACTGTTGAGCCCGGTGAAAGACACGTGAATCTGGGTGGCCTCAGTGAGCCAACCTGTTGACCCTGCAATGCATTTTGAATAAGCCAAACTAAGCCCGATTGAGCCAAACCACGAGCATGTTATAAACTACTACCCTCTGTTCATTTCTTTTGTTGAATCTGTTGACCCAGGTGAACATTGGATGTTGTGAATAAAATGTTATGCTCACATGAGTGCTTTGGTTTTGTGTTAACCATGCTTGTTTTTGCATAATCTCGACTCGCACCTTGACCTTGAGCTGCATCTTATTTGTGCTTGTATGCTCCCCGAGCTTGTGCTCATTAACCATTGCAAAAATCCATCAACCTGAGCACAACTCTAGCCCCTGCACAACAAGAGTTGAAGCTACATTTGCATAACATCTTTGGTGCATGAACCTCATTGTGAGATCTTTGCATACCTTACCTTGCCTTGGCTGAGTGCACAGCCCTGTTGACCCTGCCACCCTGAAGTCTGTGGGTTTGAGTGATCTTTTGCATCTGTGGTTTGTAAGTGCATTCATTGCTTTAACAAGACCCGGCTCCAGCCCTGCACTGTAGAGCTTGAGTGCAACCTTGGTTAGCCTAGGTTAGCTGTAGCCTAAGCATAACCCTGAGCATAACCTTGTTGTGCTGCATCTTTAATCTGTGCTATACCCCTTTGAGCTATCTACCTGAGCTGCACATAAATTGAACTCTGCCAAACTGAGCTGAGCAGCTTGCTCTTTGCACCAAACCAAAGCCCACCTAACTGGGCCGTATGCAAACTGAAACCCAGTTCTACTGGGCCAACTGAACCTGAGGCCTGCTGTGCCTTTCCACTGGGCTGTGCACCTGGGCTGTTACATACCTGGGCTCTGCTTCTGCACCAAACTCAAGCCCACTTAACTTAGCCTTCATAGTTGGGTTGTGCAAGACTGAAGCCCACAAGCCAAGTTTTTACACAACCACTTGGCTTAAACCAAACTAAGCCCGCAGTTACACTGGGCTTAAAAGCGATGCTTCACATGCATTGAATACATACAATATTTTATGAATATCAGACTCATAAACAACTTAGTTGTTTAACCTAATAGCGCCATACGCTATTCTTTGCAGCAAGTCCCACGACTTGACCCACTTGCTCGAGACATCAAACGTGTCACAAACTGGGGGATACTTACTGGGGTATTGGTCTGGCGGTTTACAGCGTGCGACGTGCAACGCGCCCTTTACGAGAACGTGTCAGGAAAGGACGAACGGTTAACAAAGATGAGAGTAGTGGATGAAGGCGTGACCACGTGATGATCACCATCTCTTATACAACCCCACTACTCCACTACTTAATCTTCTCCACTTCCTACGAGATCAAGGTTGCGCTCAAATGACTTGTATAAATAGGTTTTCAACCTATTTCGACAAAGGAAGAGGACAAGTGTTATCAACACAAGTATCCAGAAAACACCAAGAACTGATAGCTTACATTCTGCAATCCAGTTCCATATTTTGATACAAGTCATAAACAACCACACCTTCATAATTCAACATTCTGATCTCAAACACCTTCTTCGCTTCCCTCCCTAAGATCAACCCATTCTCCTTTACTTTGTGACCGAATTTAATCTGGAACGTCCATTTCTTGGTTTAGGCCAGAGTCTTACAGATTGAACTCTCGAATCTAAAAGTACTCCCGTGCAGTGCATTGTTTAGGGTTTGAATTCGTTTCTCATCAATACACCCAAATTTACCAGAAACAGCAGAATCAATTTTTACCCTCAAACAATTGGCGACCACAGTGGGAGATTGATCTCTCAGTTGCAAAATCAATATTTCAATATTCATTCCAGTTTTCTCAATTTCAAGAGGGTGGATCTTAGATCCAATTCAATCATTAAATTCAATTTAGGTTCAACAACCAATTTCAATTCCGGTGTTCCATTCGCTAAGAAGCTTCATAAAAATGTTTTTTCCAGCAATGCTATTGGAAATGCCTTGGATAGATGAGCACCAGTGAATCTCTCAGATGAAAGGACCAGAAAGCCGCGTGGAGACAGAAGAAGACGTGACTACTGCTTAGAAAAACGCAACGACTTCTCTGGAGATCCGGATGGAGCAACCGCCTTTTCTGCAAACACCACAAGTGTTGTATGGAGCAAGCCAGAAATGCCTAAAAGGGTCCACACCCAGAAAGACAAAGTGAATATTCGCATAGCTGTTGTTCCAGTATGGAGATAGTCGATAACAAATCTCAACACCATTAGAGTCCTTGGGAGACACCTGCAGAGATCACAAAAGAAAGGTCTATCTCTATTCCACCACTGCTACCAATTTAAAGTCAGGAATATCCGCTACCACTTCATCAACAAAACGTGTAGATCCAGAACATGGCATAATTCAGAGAATTCGTACATCTACAACAACAAAGGAGGCTTGACCCATCTTCAAACCATCATAAAGGGTTCGCCTATTATGTCAACCCAGACAACAACAAGATTCTCCCTTAGGTGTGACACCTCCGTCACACGAGCCGAGCCGCCGCCACCAATATTTATTCGAGCATAACGGCCCCTGGTCGTTACTAGAGCTCTGCCACTTCCCCATCGGGACGAGAGACCGGAGGATCCAGAGGAGGCCAACCCCTATCACCATTGTTGATTTAATGGAAAGACGAGAAGTTCTTGCTAAGGCTCAGACGGACATGGCTACAACTCAGAAAGAAGTACTAACTTTCCTCAAGACGCTAATGGAGCGACTACCACAACAGTCGTGTCAGCCCATAGAACCAATGAGGAGTACTTTCAACACTTTTGGTGCAAGCGCTTCAACATGGCGTGCATTCATAGATGAAGAAATTCGTGCTGCTCCTGAGCGCTCAAGGGAAATGAATCAGCCGTCCAATTTCATCACGCGTGAGGATCTAGAATGACTTCTCAAGCATCGAGGCAAGGAAAATCCGGTAGACCTACACCAGCAACACCTCCTTATCCTCCTAATGTGCAAATAGTTCCTCTTCCGAGAGGATACTCTTCTCCTCAATTTTCCCTTTATGACCAGAACTCGGTAATGCTCGTGAACTCATCTCTCGTTTTTAAGTCATTAGGAGAGCATGAATACAATCATGTCCTCCGCTTGAAAGAGTTCTCAAAGTCACTTACTTGGGAGAGCGTACACACAGTACAACAACATTGCACCAAACAGCGTATCCAATCGGTGTGAGATGGTAACAGACTTTCAACAAGAAGTATTTCTTCGTATTCGAGCAAATCACCTTTTTAGATTTGGGGAGAATGTTCCTACGAAACAATGAGCATCCAAATGATTATGTCAAGAGGTTCAAAATCCAGACACTGGATTGTCACGATCCAAATATGATTGAACAATGACTGGTGGAATTATGCATTAATAGGATGGTACCCATCTATCGTGCTATGTTGAAGAATCTGCAATTTCAGACATCCTCAGAACTTCGTGAAGCTGTTAAGCGCTCGGCTACAACGGCACCTGTCTTGCTAGAAAGAACCAAGCCTGCTAGGAATGAAGAGCTTCATGATATTTGTAGAAGCATACATCCCACCAACAGGAAATACAATCTTCAGCCTTTTGTAAGCAATTTCATCGAAGCAACAAGAGGAAAACCACCGAGATACAACATCCTGCGCGTCCAAAACCGCCAACTCCAATTCCAGTACCACATGCACGACTGTCATAATTATAAAACAACGTCCAAGACATACCATATCTGGCTTGTCGGCA
The DNA here is from genome assembly GCA_023531295.1 of Papaver armeniacum. Lineage (NCBI taxonomy): Eukaryota > Viridiplantae > Streptophyta > Magnoliopsida > Ranunculales > Papaveraceae > Papaver > Papaver armeniacum. Next base: position 29,957 of record JAJJWW010016940.1, on the reverse strand, counting down.
ACAACATCAATGAGAGACGCTTTCAGGAATTTTGTCTCAGTAAAAGGAGTAGTTGCATTATCAAGGAGGTCGCACTTTGAGACTTAAGAGGTACATACAGACTCTCCATGTCAAGAGCTTCATCATATTTTCACAACATGTTAGTTAAGTCATTCACATGAGGAAACTTCCCTACTCCTCAAAGTCACGATCCAAAGATGATAAAGACAAAGGAGTGTAACTGGGGACTTCTCAGCACTATCCATCTCAAAGATGCTGAATTTAGAGAGACGCAAGCACACTATCATTATGATTCCAGGATGTCCAAAGATGAGGACATACTAAAGAGAGCAGATGTATTGTCAAAAATCAACGATATGCCTGGACGTGTATGAAATGCAACGTAGACGCAAAGACAGACTCATGATCAGCAACTTGTACGATCCTCATCAACATTGGGTTCAACTCCAACTCTCTCCCAAATTATTTCTTCAGAGACCCAGCATGACAACATCTATCAAGTTGAAATCTCAATAGATACTCGTGGGCAGAGGACTGTCTCTCTCTTCTCCATTCCACGAGGAAACATCAAGGAAGCTATCGGTTCTTTCTCCCTCTAATAACGAGACGATCTGTACCATTATATGCCAGTCTCTTCTGATCACAGCTGCTGCCAAGAATCGTTGTTGCTCGCCAGAGCTTCACCATAGCAACAACCACTACGGACAGAGGTAATCCGAACTTCTGCATATTTTGCATTCCCATGGAGAAGTAATAGAGTCACCACATGGATGAAAAAGGGTGATACCCTCATCATGGTCAACCCATCGACCATACGGGATAGAACCACGTGAACTTGGGACTGAGGCTCAGCGTGAAATTCCTTCGTCGTAAGTCAAGGAATTCTTCAACACAATAGAGACGGTCAATCAAGAAACATGTAATTTGCAAAGGAAAATCAAACTGAAGGTTGGTCGAATCCTTAACCATTATTGTTATCTCCCTTATTTGAATTCTAAAGAGAGCGTTGCATGCGTCGAGATTTTACAATAGAAATGGTATTCTTTCCCATGAGGAGAAAACTCGACTTGCCGGCCAGCACTATTTGTGTGTCGTCTTCCCATCTGCCATATCGTGTCGCCTCAGAAGAATGGGAAGAACTCATTTTTCGAAATCAAGGGTTAAGGGCGCCCTCACTGGAGTTCTCTCCAGAGCCGATTCAACGCACACTCCAGAAGCCGTTTCAACGCTCTCTCCAGAAGAAGCCACTTCAACGCACGCTCCAGAGGCCGCTTCAATGCACTCTCTCTCCCGAAGACGCATCAACACTCTCTCCTGAAGCCACTTCAGCGCTCTCTTCAGAGGCCGAAGCCGCTTCAACACCTTACCGATAAATGCAATGGAAGTACGTCTTTCAAGAGAAAATAAGCTCGGGATAATTACACAGGGAGCACGGGATGCCTTCACGTCCCTTAACTTAGGTTTATTTCTTATATCGGCAAACATCGATGTTGAAGCTTTACGAGCTGCAGAAAAATTCTCAACATGAAGACGTATATGTGCATCAAAGACTCCAAAGTACAAATCAGATATGTTTTCACGTGTCCACCACGTCATCGAATCGAAGTGTAGGCAAGGGAGCTCGCTCATCGCATCTATTTCATACAACCATCCAAGATTCAAGGCGGTTCAAAGATGTCGCTTGAAGTAAGTCCTTAAAGATTCACGGCACAACGTCCATTCTTCTACATACCTAGGTGTACGCCACAAATCTTCAAGAAGCATGTACTCTACAAGGGAAATATCAAAGAAAAGAATGGGAGAGCTCGATTTCAGGAATCATGTACACGGGCTCTACTCTAACCTTAACGAGGAGAGCTACGTCTAAAGTTTCAAAACATTGCGAGATCTTTCTAAGAATTTGGATTTCTTAGTCGGGAGATTTCATTCATTCATCCAACCTGGAAACATAAAATCATAAAAGCGGCATGAATGAAGGATTATTATTCGATCAAGCCACGGCTCTACTTGCAGACTATTAAACATCAAAGAAGGGTCGTCAATGCCAGGGCCAATGGCGCCTTCACTAGAGTCCTCTCCGAGGAGTTGCTTCAATATCCTCTCGATCCGCTTCAACACCCTTCTCGGAAGCGCATCAACATTCTCTTTGGGAGCTGCTTCCAATTGCTTCAAAGACTTTTTAAGGATATTCCTCATGACGGGGCTTGTCCACATCGTAGTCGAGGATTATGACATCGTCATGAATAAGGTATTCATGTTTATCCGGTTCATGTTATGCTCCACCCCCCTTCACTTTAGTCGGGTAGCAAACTTTTCAGCCCTAGAACTTGTTAGCTGAGATGCTTCATCGCACCTCCACTTTTCCTCCATGCTAACCGAAGCCAGGAAAGCTTGGACACGCTCTCGAACGATACTCAGATGTACAAGGGACTTGGAATGCAGTTTGAGATCCCAACCAACAGTATGCCTAATATACCTGAGGCCAACCGACATCATGCTAGGGGAACGCTTACCTGGACACCTCTTGAATGTGACATGTTCCAAGGACGGTAGGACCCATCTCTCTGGTAACATCTAACTTTGTCTCATAAGTTTTACCTTTATTTGTCACCATCTAGTGTTTACCCCGCAATAGTGTAACTATTACATGCTAAGCAAAGGACTTAATGTTGATGGTGGTTTTTAGTTCAAGGCTATAATTGTAAAACCAGTATTTAATGAGCTGTTATCCTGCAAGGGGTAAAGCCATTTGAAGAGTGACGAGTGCAAATGATCGTTGTCGTATGCGTCAAAAATAAATTACTTTCTCATTACTCATAAAAATATATCAAGGGTAATAAAGGATCATTCCTGAGAGAGGTCTTAGGTTGTCAATATGTTTTGGTTTCCTAAAGGTAACAAGGGAGTTTTCGATTTTTATAAACTAAAAGTGAAATAAAAGCAAACAAAGAAATAAAACAAATCAAGCAAGGAAAGATATTGGTTAAGGATTTCGTTTTCAATCACAAACATGTTCTTGTCTTAATAATTAGAATTGATATTTAATCTCTCATTATCAAAAGCCCTAAGATATCTAGTCGAAAGAATATCCCGCAACTTCCTGATTTTATCACACATACATGTAAAACGATGCAAGTATGAATTCTACCAAAAGAATAACCTAACGCCTTGCACTAATTAAGTTCAATTCCTAGGAGCATTAAGATTCATAAAATTAGGCTAATCAATGCAATTAAAATACATTGCGCAAATAATTCGAACAAAGGTCATGGTTCACATATGAATACAAGGATATATCACTACAACCTAGAATCATATTATGCTACTTGTGTTCAAGAATTATCGCTCGATGATTAACCCTAAACTAGCAATAGATGTGATTACAAGTTCTACCAATTTGCAACTTGACAAAACAAACAATCAATCATGTTGTAATACGTCAATCATACAACTATATTTTCATAGAATCATGAACGATAAATATGAGACAAAACTAATATATTGAATCAAAGAACCATGTTATGTGAAATCCAATTAATCCATAACCAATAATAAAACTAGGTACTCGTATTCATGGAGTTCATAAGAAGAAGAAAAAGAAAAGCTTTCATCTTTCTAAACCCTAAAACCCAAAGTAGGGGTCTCCTAATGGAGATATATCCCTAGGTTTGAAAGACTTTTTATTTATATGCATCTCCAATTCTCAAAGGATACTCTTTCCTTAGTTAGGTCAAGTCTTCTCAAAACCCATCTCCAATTAGTCCACCAAGCCCATGTGTGGAAAATACCCGTGTGAAAATCTCTTTTGTCCAAAATTGTTCGTGAATTGCTGGCGTCATCTCCTAATCCGGTGAATCGTCACCAGGAATCCGGTCGTCGGATAACTATCTCAGGCCACCTGAGTCATTGGAAGATGTCACCAGGAAAGTGTATAATTCCAGGAGCTCAACTCTACTTCTCTGCAGTTCAAACATTCACAATTCAGGGCCATACATCATAAATGAACCATCTAACGGTTCTTGGATTCTTGCGGAAACGTGCCCAAAGCGTGACTCGTAGCTCATATGTCCAGGCCAACTATTGCATCGACTCGAACCCCCTTCATGATTCGGTGAAACTTTGCAATTCTCACTTTCCATTCGAAATCCGGCAAAACTAGTACTACTGGCTCGCCATTCTCGTGTGTTTTCGCACAATTTACTGCGACTTTGGTTGCGAATCTATTTCTCGGAGCCAAGTTCAACTCATTGTGCTCTTCACAATGGCAGCAACAAACCACACCGCAAAACCATCAAAGCGCCATTTATTTCTTGCAAGCACTTGTAGCAACGACATCGGAACATTACCGGGAAGTTTACAATCACACTGCCAGCGGCCTCATTGCGGCATCACTGCCACTCCATTTTCTTTAACTTGGGTCTAATTCTATGCCATGAGCCCATGTATTATCACAACAACACTTCAATAACCAACTCAATTTTACTGTTGTAGCTCCCCTGCAATGCATACATTCACAAATCTGTAGTTGTATCCTCCTGCTCAATCTCAGGCATCACTCAGCTCTTATCTTCATTCTGAGCATTTCTTCCCTGTATCACGACCATCTCCATTATCATCCACCGGGCACACCCAATTCAAGCTCGGTCCATCACCTCAAGGCCAACTTCATAACTGCGTCCACTGCTTTGATTCAAGCGCCAGTGCGGTCCCATTTGACTCATCATCCATAGGCACCATCTACGGCACCTAATTATTTCCTTCCCGGCTTCACCTGCACCGGAAAAGGCGGTAATCTGTTTCGATCTCAAGCCTTCCATTCATTTCCGCAAACACTCCACGAGAACAAGACTAGTAACACCTTTGTGCCCATGAACCCAAGCCAACACGATTCTGACTACGCCTCAAGCCATTAATCCACATTCAATTCTGCGACATTCTCAACATCTCGACCATACAATAGTTACGGCCGTACGATCCATTGCAGCATCAGCTCAAACAACTCAACCCATTATGCCTTAGCCTAGCAAACTCTCCCTTGAATCTCCACCATCAATACCAGCTGCAACCAACCACTGCAATCAACACCTTAACCTGACACTGTAGTACCACCAATAAACACTTCCACTGCTTAGTAAAAACCCATTGTCACCTGCAATTTCAATAGCAGCTGCGGCATCAATTCCTGTACCTCTTGGCAAAAATCATCACCACCAGCACCTTCTTGACTCTCAGCAAACATCAAACCCATGACTCTCTTCACAGCTCAACCATTTCCACCTCCAATTCACAACAACAACAACTGTTCTTCTCAGGTATCACGATCGAACCAACACACACACACACATACTTGATATCTTCTTGATTCTTCCTATTCTCGAGCCTCTCCTCTGCCAAATACAAATCGATTCGAACCCTACCGATTCGAACCAATTCTTTGCCACCTTCCAATTTCTGCATGAATTTGATTCTCAAAGCAAAACCCATCTCTAATTCCTCACCGGAAACACCAACAACACAGAATGTCATAGCATGAGTACCTTCCTATCTATCTCGGATTTAGAAACCCTCATTCTACGGATCTTAATTTGTAATTCTTCTCCCTGTTTTCTTAACAACCCGATTTATCATCTTCTTTCTGCGATCCAACATCGGACCCAATCTATCATTTGCGAATTCGTTGACCATGGCAGCAACAATTAACTTTCGTGTTACGTAACAAGGCCACCATTCTTATCGATCTCAAAATCTTGCTCATACCCGGTTTACATTCGACTTCATCAACTTAGAATATCATTATCAATTCCTTCTCTGGGTTATTTCGATTTGGTACAGCTGCATGGGAGAAAAGAAGAACCCTAGTTCTTAACTTGAGGAAAATGAGGAATGAGAGTGATTCTCTCGATGACATGGGACTAAATCTGTAGGACAGGTTAAAGGCACCTGATTTCCAAATAAGGGCTGCGCTGACAGTTTGCCAATCAACGCCTTCAGACAAAATTAGTTTTTATTTGAGTCCAATGCCTTCTTTTCTCACAAAGACCTTTGTATTCTCTCCACTGCCTTCGAGTCCGCCAACACCTAAGGTTTCCAAGTAGCGGATTTAAGTGTCTTTTTTTTTTCTTTTTCTTCATATGACTCCAAAACACCTATCACACTCAAAACGATTGTAAAATACATAATTCACAAGAAAAATTGCAAAGAAAGCATAATCAATTGATATTAAATCAAGGCGTTTAGGACACCTATCAGCAAAAAACCCTCCTCGCTCATTGAGCAATTCAATATATATATATATGAAATTCACTCAGAATGGTGCGCGTATTAGCATTCCAAAATATTCTGTGAATTCTATTTTTGCCAGCATTACCAACCAATGCATGACTACCTAGTATTTGTATATGTTATGTTCCCCGGTAGAACTCTCATTATTGACATGACATGACGATTAAGTGTTCACTCTCGTGAGTAGCATGAATCTCCGGAAGTGCCATTATTGAGATCTGCATGGAAGTACTCACCTTGGCTGCATCACTCTACGAACAAAGAGTGCAGCCGATGCGTTTTAAGATAGCTCGATCGAACACGCTAAATTCCTTAAGGAAAATCTAGGCTGTTAATATCGGTCTCAAAATAATCCAGACCGCACAATTTGGTCAGCCCAGCGATTCAATAGGCCTAGCTGCTCCTAACGGAATTAGGCAATCATCACGATGACCACTCTGTGTGGCCCCACTAACTACATAACCGAGCGGTTTTCATCTAATACATCCATAGCGCTTGAGCGATCAACCCTAACATTGGTGATCACGCTGTTTAAGAAGAGCTCAAATGGTGAGACATTGCGGTCTCAAATGCATCACATCCGTCCAACTTTTGACCCCCTAATTGGGCGACTTAGATCTTCCTCGAATGATCGAAAGGGTACTAAGTGTGATCACCAACGACCTAACTACATTCTTGGTCGATCGACCTGCCCACCGCAACCCGGAACGCGTTGAATCACACGCCCAAAGAAGGGTGATCGCGCGGCCTTTAAAACCATAAATTCAATAAGTGGCGTTATACAACCTGCCGCCGTCAATCGTGTCCCAATCGACTTCGCCGGCCTGGTTGGGCGGCTCAAAACCATTTCAAGCGATCAGGAGATGCCAACGCGTTCACCATCGAACCAACTCCACACGTGGTCGATCGACTTGCTCATAGCAAGACCAAAGCGCATCAAATTGCCGGCCCAAAGTAGGGTGAATGTATTGCTCGAAAACCCAAAAAATGCTTTGCGGCAACACACTTCATCAAAAATTGATCGTGACCACTCATCTTCGCCGGTAGATTTGAGTGGCTTAGATCCCTTTTAGATGACCCGGAGATGTCAACACACTCACTAGCGGCTCATCTTCACACATGCCCAATCGGCCGTTCGAATCAACGCCCAGTGCTTTGATTCGACTAGACAAAATAGGGATGGCTGTATGACCCCTAAACCCTAAATTATATCAACGACGACAAACATCTACCACAAACCATCTCGTCTGTCCAACTTCGCTAGCTTGGTCAGAAGGCTTGGATCAAATTTTAGGCAATCAATGAGATACCTCAATGATCATTTGGCCACCTTTCTCTCACGAGGGCAATCGACCAAATGGCGTCTCATCCATGCGGCCCTCAAACGGTCACCCAAAGGTGGTCGGACATCTTTGCTATTTTAAGGCGCTCAAATCCGCGACTTATTCAATCAAGCTCTAAAACAACGATGCTTCATACACATCGATTATTTTGAGTTGCCCCTTCAAACTATGCTTCATGCATTGAATACATACGATATTTTATGAATATCGGCCTCATAAATAACTTAGTTGTTTAACCTAATAGCGCCATATACACTATTCGCAGCAAGTCCCACGACTTGACCCACTTACTCGAGACATCAAACGTGTCACAAACTGGGGGATACTTACTGGGGTATTGGTCTGGCGGTTTACGGCGTGCGGCGTGCAACGCGCCCATTACTGAACGTGTCGGGGAAAGGACGACGGTTAACAACGATGAGAGTAGTGGATGAAAGCGTGACCACGCGATGATCACCACCTCTTACACAACCCCACTGCTCCACTATTTAATCTTCTCCACTTCCTACGAGATCAATAGGTTTTCAACCTATTTCGACAAAGGGAAGAGGACAAGTGTTGTCAACACAAGTATCCAGAAAATACCAAGAACTGATAGCTTACCTTCTGCAAGCCAGTTCCACATTTTGATACAAGTCATAAACATCCACACCTTCATAATTCAACATTTTGATCTCAAACACCTTCTTCGCTTCCCTCCCTAAGATCAACCCCTTCTCCTTCACTTTGTGACCGAATTGAATCTGGAACGACCATTTCTTGGTTTAGGCCAGAGTCTTACATATTGATCTCTCGAACATAAAAATACTCCCGTGCAGTGCATTATTTAGGGTTTGAATTCGTTTCTCATCAACACACCCAAATTTACCAAAAATAGCAGAATCAGTTTTTACCCTCAAACAGACGATTAATTATATTTCCTGGTAATGTAGCATGTTCATGAAAGCATACGCCATTAAGTAACATATATTTGAAAGAAGATTCGAATTAACCAGGGTCTTTTTTTTTTACCACTAAAAGCATACATGTTTATTGATATAAATTTCGAAAAAAAGTTAAAATTTTCTTTTTTTACGATGGAAATATAAAAGAGGCGAGCGTAGTTTCCATTAAACAACATCATTAGGTTACATGGAATAATATCCTTTATTTATATACATGTGAAAGGGAAATCCTAGGTACCTATTTGGGCCGCACATCCATGGGTCGTAAGCTCTACAACACTCCCCCTTGTGCGGTCCAATAGAACATCTTATGTGGTGCTTCACATAAAGTGCTTCGAATATAGTTCTTGATCAAATGATGTCCTCTCCTTGATGATTTGTCCGAAATCAATGTAACCTTTGATTATAGCCTTTGCGAGACCATGAGGTATAGGATGCTCTGCATTGATCATATTAAATATGCAATAACCATCAAGTCCTTTTGATGTGCACTAGATATCATTTAAAAGGGTGGTGAGCCCTTACATGTATGATATGTGCTAGTTCCAAACATAAAACTTCTTGGGAACTATAACTAGTTCAAAATGTTAAAACATCCACGAGTCATAAGTCACTTTAATGGTCCTCATTATGTATGCATATTTTTCTAAATATCACCTTATTTACTTTGTAATATGGATTATTTACCATTTGCATCTTAGGATGGTCTCGATCTGTTTTTCTTGAATACTTTATGAAATGAGTGATATGCTCTCTTACTTAAAAGCATAATTGGGGGCATCTAGTTCATTAGAGAACACTTATTGAGAGATATGCCGTCATTTCGCATTCTGTCAATCTTTCTCCCTTTTTGTTCACTCAAATAAAGTGATGTTCGTATGAGTCTTTTCAAAACGATCATCATGGCACAACAAAGTTTATTTATGGTTATTCCCCGAAGACTGTATGAGTCAATTCCCAACATTTCATCGTCGGAGTCAATATGGATTCAATAATCCAAATACTACACTGATTTACATTTCATTAGATTGATTCATTAGACTAAGTCTTATGGGCTAGATTGGAGGTGCTAAATTAGCACTTAAGTGTTGCAATTCAAAAAAGCGTAGCAAAAATTTAACACTAGTTCTCTCTCCTGCATTTGCTAGCATGTGAACTAGCATGCTATTGTTCTGTTGAATGATTGGGCGCTGAAAAACTACCTTTTGTGGAATGGTTCAGCGTTGAGGGTTTATTTTTGATATGACGTTTGAGATTTAAAGCGTTTGAATGGTTTAGCGTTTGGGTCTTGAATGGTTCGGCGCTGGGCGCGAATGGTTCGATCTGGGCTGACATGGATTTGCTAATCTAGCTGCTAGATTAGCACTCCCATAAGACTTAGGAGGTAGTCCTAACTGCTAATCTAGGTGCTAGACTAGCACCCCATAAGACTTAGTCTTAGTTTCTCTAAAATATATTTCCTTCCAAATATATTAGCGACTATAAAAGATGCAATCAATTACATTCTCATTACTATGAGATTCCACGTGATATCCATTTGCATGAGTTTCTTTGGAATTTAACAAGGTGTGATTATCTCTCGGTACATGTAGAGATTTTGTGACGTCTTTGTTTTATCTTGAAAACAAATTTTTGAGCTGTGCTGCGCTCGATAATCCAATCCTCGTAGTCACATTATAAGGAAATAGTTTAACAACTACTTTATATTCCTTAAGTTGTGGGAGGGAAACCACTATTTGTTTGACATTGAGTCTTGAGATATTAAATAAGTGGTGTGGCCTTATCAAGTACTTTAGAGTGAATATATGTTACGTTTCAGGGGGAATGATATATTTTTCATCCAGATATTCCAAGTGTTGTAGAGAATTTATGTCTCGTGGGAATGATGTACTTTTCATTGCATAAGCACAAACATTGGATCTACTTCAAATAAGTAGTCAATTGGCCAGGAAAAGTTATTCTTGTCATTAAAGTTGATGTCTAAAGTATGACAATCCTATGGAAATTGGTTGCTACTGTGGTACCCGCATTGCATTGCATTGCTTGTAACAATACCGATAAGTAATTTCATTCCCAACTCTTTGGTACGTCTAACCCCCATTACCTCGGGGTTCTTTCCATTTTTAATTTTGCTACATTTAGCTTAATTTAAGAAATTTCTTTATCTCAACATGCCAAGAAAATCTCACTACACATGTCAACCAATTACTTTAGGTTGAATAGATTACCAAAAATAGTTCTCTTGTTGTCATACTTCAACATATACTGGTTCGATATAATCATGGATGAAGTAGAGAAATGGAAATTTTCTGACTCATATTACCTTTTGTAAGTTCTTCCCAAAAAATTGGAATACATGTGATTTTATTTGCAACGTATCTTTTGAAACTACCGACTCTTTAATAGTCGAGCAAGTGGATTACATTCCACGGAACATTCAAATTTGGGGAGACAATATCAAGTACGCAATAATGGTCCAAGTACTTGTAAATCCCAAATAAATACATTGGACTCGAGTTGGTACAACTAATTGAACAAAAGACATCATTCAACTATAGCCAATATCATATTCAAAAGAATAAAATAGCATTAAGACCAAAATTATTAATGATTGAAATCAGCAATCATAATTTAAATTGACCGTTTATATGATGTGGACTTATCTTAAGACAAAAATAAACAAAACTAGGCATGTTCTAAAAACAAATAAATAAGCCTAGCATAGCACGTACTCAATGAAAAAACCCACATTATAGTTAAATACCTCAGACTTTCGTTCCTGCTGTACATATCCAAAACCAAAACATCCTTAGTAGCACATAGTCCAAGAACATGACACGTCTGGACCGGACCCGTAACAACATTCTTCAACAGATTTGTTTCTCCGCGGAAGGAAAGTGTTCACAGAGAATTCCCACTCCCACCGGTGGTTTTCGTTCACAGAGAATTCCCATTCCCACCGGAGGAACTGTGACATGATCAATTGCACCAAAAACATATACCTACAATAGGGAGGATCCATGCACACTCTTAGATGGACAATGTCAGACATGATTTGCGCCAATTACTCAGCAAAACCCCAACGATAATGAATTTAAATCTAATATTTTGACGATATGTTCCTCTTATAAGACTTTACATCCCTACCAAAAATGAATGCAATTCGAGATAAAAAATCTCACCATATACCGATTTTAATTTCAACCGTTAATTTTGAACGACTGATATTCAAAGAGGTGGATGGTGGTTTTATACATCTCGAATTGTGCTCATTTTTTATGCAAATGGAGGGTCTTATAAGATGAACATATCTTCAAAATATTATGTTTAAATTTATTGTCGTTTGAGTATTGCGGAGAAAATGGCGCAAATCATGTATGACCTTGTCAATCTAAGAGTGTCCATAGATCCTCCCTCTACAAGTATATATCATAAAACGCAATCAATCACGACATAAACATATCTATATTATAAGGGACAATGGTGTTTTTCTATTTGGACGGAGATCTACAGTTTGGACACATAAAGAACGACACAGATTGAGACACTTATTTAAGTTATTCGGTTACATTTCTGGCACATAAAGAATGGTCCAGATTGAGCTGCATATTTAAGGATTAATCTACATTTTAGGCATCTAAAGAAGGGTCCAGATTAATTCACATAATAATTTAACCTAAGATATTATAAGGGACAATGGTGTTTTTCTATTTGGACGGAGATCTACAGTTTGGACACATAAAGAACGGCACAGATTGAGACACTTATTTAAGTTATTCGGTTACATTTCTGGCACATAAAGAATGGTCCAGATTGAGCTGCATATTTAAGGATTGATCTACATTTTAGGCATCTAAAGAAGGGTCCAGATTAATTCACATAATAATTTAACCTAAGATAATGAATTTAAATTGATTGCCATTAATTTAATGTCATTTATTCGGGAGTTATTCCTCCCATTTAATGTTAAACCGTTTCTTTTTATTCTAAATTAAACATATTTAAGATTTGCAATCTACATTTTAGGCATCTAAAGAAGGGTCCATATTAATTTTACCTAAGATAATGAATTAAATTGATTGCCCATTAATTTAATGTCATTTATTTGGGAGTTATTCCTCCCATTTAATGTTAAACCGTTTCTTTTTATTCTAAATTAAACTTCCATTAACTTTACTCTTAACTTAATCCCTTTTATAATCAAATTACTTTCCCAGGGTTCATTCTTTGCAAAACTCTATTCCCAAGGTATGATTCACTGTTGTTGTGGTTGATTTAGATAATTGTTGTTAATGGAAATGAATCATCATTTTCTTAGTACTGCTTGATATTGGCATGATAATACAAAGTCAGCCAAATTTTAGTGTCATTTATACAGTTTAGTTTCTCTTTGATTCTTTTCATTAATATTGATCTTTGTTATCTCAATTTTGTTTAGGAACTTGATTATTAAATTATCTACACATAGTCAACCATCTTGCTAATACATACTAAAATTTTGGAAGCCTCAAAATAAGCAACACGGAACTGGATTATTGAAGCTCACCTATGATCTTTCATTTTCTGATATCAGGAGATTGTTTTTAAGCAACGAAGAAAACGAATTAGGGAGCAATATAGTGATGCAATTTTTTTTTTGTGGGATGCGTCACTATACCTATATATGTCGGGACTAAATAAATTTCCATTTCATACATTTTATTATTGTGAATATGAAGAAGATTTGGTATTCGAGGAAGGTACAAGTCTAATTTTTCTAGAATATGCGGTTCATTTGCACATATGTGATTGACATGACTAAAATGTTGAGTTTTCTAAAGATTATCTTGGTTCAAGAGAGTTTAGTGCATAGGAACACATCTAGACTTTGCATCTAAGGATACCATGACTAATACTTGATCCACCACCTTTCTTTTTATTAGGTGGATATCATCTAATACTTGAGCTTCTTTTTATTTCATTTAAGATACCAACAAACCAAACTATGTATAAATATATTAAACTTTGTAGAAGTTGATTTAAGAAATATTTTAATATTCAGTTGTAATGTCATGTTCATTATGTGCTAGCAAATTGTAGAATTATGGTTGTTTTAGGTCTCTTATGTACTCTTAGGTCAAGGTATAATATCAGTTCAATCTGCAAGTTTTCATACCATTGGTATTTGGACTGGGTATGTTATTTACTTCTAGGCCTCAAACACATATGCTGATAAGGAGAAACACTCTTATACATGTCCATTTTATCGATTCATGTGTTAGAGGGGGGAATTTCTTTTATTTGGATCTGTAATTTATTTAATGTGAGTCTTTCACTATTTAGTAAGACAACAAGATTGTATTATCAATTTGTAAGGAAAAGCATACTTGGCATATGATGCATGCAATTTCATCAGGCGCATCATTTTCACCGCTAAGAAATATTCAAGGACGCTTCATATCACCAATATCCAAGGAATGCTGCAGGATTTAATGTTTTACATTTATTTTATTTATTTATTTTTTTGTATTTTTGTGACAACTTTTGTAAGTTTCCGTTTTTCATGTGTTAGTTTAAACCATAAATGTATAGTTATCATTTTTTTTCAAGAGGCTTCTTCACATTAAAGTGTAACGTCTCTCAAACCTAGAAAACTATAGGGAATGATGAATGTTAATGACCATGTATGCAAATGACATGTTTAATGGCCGTAAAATGACTGGCAGTAAATTATATTAACATATCCAATTGAACTTTTTTACCATGGGTTCGAGTATTATTAATGTGTAACCATGCCAATTATACATCGACATTAGAACAAAAACGGTTCCAAAAACTAATGCGTGTCTTTCACTATTTAGTAAGACAATAAGATTGTATTATCAATTTGTAAGGAAAAGCATACTTGGCATATGATGTATGCAATTTCATCAGGCGCATCATTTTTCATCGCTAAAAAATATTTAAGGACGCTTCATATCACCAATATCCAATAGAATGTTGTAGGATTTAATGTTTTACATTTATTTTATTTTATTTTATTTTGTATTTTTTTTTTTTGTGACGTTGTAAGCTGGGCGTTTTTCATGTGTTAGTTTAAACCATAAATGTATAGTTATCATTCTTTTTCAAGAGGCTTCACAGTACAGTGTAACGTCTCTCAAACCTAGAACAGTGTAGGGAATGATGAATGTTAATTACCATTTATGCTAATGACATGTTTAATGGCCGTAAAATGACTGGCCGTAAATTATATTAACCTATCCAATTAAACTTTTTTTACCATGGGTTCGTGTATTACTAATGTGTAACCATGCCAATTATACATTGAAAAAGTCAATATTCATTTTTAAAACAACAACGGTTCCAAAAACTAATGCATATGTAACACTTTTTAAGTATGAAAGAAGGGTTCCCATTTCAGTTCAACTTTTAATTTCGAAAAAAAAACTATACTAATTTTTTTTAGCACAAAATAACAATCCAATTAAATGATGACTGAACTACATTTGTAATTTGGAATACAATCGACAAGTTTATTTTATTCAAACAAGGAATTTCTACGAGTTCCCGCTTAGGAATTTAGGTTATCAAGTTTGTTGGTAATGTTTGTAACCACTGTGAATAGATAGTTTTCTCAATAAGCATAAATGAAACTAGGTGCAGATTCCAGTATACACACTTACATTGGATATCTTTACCACCACAAAAAAGAATCTCTGGTGTATATATGTTTGTGTACATCCATATATGGAAATCCTAATCACCATCTAATAGGAAACCGATCCGTTGATGTTAATAATATCGATCAAAGCTTCGAATACAGTTTAAGAAAGGTTACCATTTCCCAAATTTCCCACACTCAGATCATGGTAGTATCGCAAGAAAATAAATATACAACAAATACCAAAACAACTCATAGCCCCGTGCCATTATGGCACGGGTCATATCCTAGTCTATAATACAAAATAGAATGGGTTTTTAAGCTTGGACGGTCGGATAACATTTTTAGAGACAAACGTTGCATCCGACCAACCCAATCTCATCCCAGCGAAAGACATCCGACGGTCGTCGTTTCTGTAACCCCTCCCATTATGAATCAAAATTTATTAATGTTTAATTATTGCATCACCTCTTAACTCAAAATATTCAAGGAAACATTAAATGCAATCATAATATATCATACATGCATTAATTGGATTTAGTGGTGGCATGATAAATCTAATGGGAAATAATTTTATTTGTTTATTTTTATTCATAACTCATGAGTGAGATATGCATACACACTATTACTTAAGTGATTTTGTGTTCGTTTTGGATAATGTATATGAATAATTTTACAATGTACTTATAGACATTATTTTCGTTTAAAAAAAAAAGAAAACTATCTTACAAAGGAACACGATTTAATTTAAAGTCCAGAAAAAAAAAATTACACCAGTCGGATATCATATTAAAGCAGTGTCGTTCTGAATCCAGCTATCTCTAGATATTTATTAGAACTCTCTGTTAACCTCATGCCGTGTAGTTATGGCTGGTTATTTCTAGTATATTATAAAATGTAATTAATTGATCATTAGATTTGCATAGATATATTGGATTTAGCCAAAATCAAAAACAAATAAAAAAGAAAAAGAAAATTATACGGGATAAAATAAGTCCAACTTAGCTGATTTGATTCCTTAAATTCAACATTAGCTTAACAATAATTGCATAATTGCGTTGATCTAAATCATCCATGCGAGAAAAAGAAAAAATCAACCAATCCAATCCAGCTATGCGGTATAGCTTCGTGCTGATAACGTTTTGCAGTGGAAATATAGGGGAATGTAAAGAGGCAGAAAGTAGTTTCCATTAAACAACATCATCAGGTCACATGGAACAATATCCTTCATATACATGTGAAAGGGGAAACCTAAATACCTAGTTGGGCCGCACATCCATGGGTCGCAAGCCCTACAACATTTAAATTATTTTATAACTCATAAATCCATTCATTTAGGATTTTAGGCTATTACTAGAGCTCGAACCCAACCTCTCCTAAAGCCATCGGACCACTTGATTGGGTCTTTTGAAGCAAAAGGATTTTTATCGAAGACGATGTTGACTAGCTTTGATGCAACTAACTATGATCTAGAGGATTTTCACAAAGAACGAGAAAAGTTTAAATTGAAAGGGGTCGATTCTTTTGGATTATGTATGATTTTCGGTTAAAGGATCCTGGTGGTAAAAAGTACTAAAAATTTATACTTTACAAGTTTTTTTTTTTTTTTTTTTTTTGTTAAATCATAGAAAAAACTTGCTCGGTTGATACTTGTTCATTTGTCCACAATGGTTTCACAGAATCACAGCTATTATAGGAACATGATGCTCTCAACCACCTCATTGATTGGAAGATTCCCCAAGTCTTCCATAGACGGTTTGATCAAACGACTGGTGTGAAGAGATAATTAGGCTTTGTCAATGGATATCTGTTATCCGTTAGCGAATCCGATTATCCGGTTTCCGGTAGGTTTAGTTCCGTTATATCGGTAATCGGTTACCCGTAACCAATAATGTAGCGGTTATTTTTATCCTATCGTAACGGTACCGGCTAGGCTATTTCCGTTAGCCTTATTTCCGTTAGCGCTAACGTGTGACTAGCACGTGTAAATTCCTATACCTAGGTTAATATCCTTCGAGAGAATCACTTCTTGACTTCAATCGACACAAGCGAGAAGAAAACTCAACCCTCGTCTTCCAATCGAGCAAAATCATCATCTTCTCTATAAAAATCATCATATTCTCTATAAAAACTAGGGTTATCTTCTTCTATTTCTTTTGAGTTTAATTTCCGGTATATGGGTCATTTGTCCAAATATTTTTAAAACATGGTTCAAATGGACGAGTAAAAATTAGTATGGGTGAAATGGACACTAAAAAAATAGCAAGGATGAAACTGGGTTCATCCTGATTTAAACTTAGAAAATAATAAGGATAAAACTGGATGCATCCTGATGTAAATTAAAAATAAGAAAAAGTATTCTGAAAATGGGTAGGATGAAACTGTTTACATCCTGGCTATTTTTACATTTTGTCCATTTAAACAGTATCAAAATCTAAATGTCCTTTTCACCCAGGAATTGTTGATTTTGGTCTTTTTAACCAATTTTGTGTTTAATTTCAATCCTAAAAACTAAAATTTCAATTTAGGGTTTTACGAAATTAGGGTTTTGAATTGCGATTGAGATTCGTGAAATTAATCATGTCCCAAAGCGAAAGAGGAGCATCCAATCATGTTGGTTCATCAGCGAAGCAATCCTCACTTTCGATTTGCATCTCAATTACCTTCGCATCAAACCAAGTTCAAGGTTCAGGAATTCATTCAACACCTGCTGCTGTTGCACCTCCAACGAGAAGAAGCGGTAGCATAAATAGAAGTAGATGAAGATCCAATTATAGCTGAAGAAAAAAACTACGTGCGAAGGGTTTGATGCTTGGAATGATTTTGAAAGGTTAATTGAAAAGAAGTTGGTAAAAGGTAAGGAGATTGGGATACTTATAGCTGAATGCAAAAATTGTAAGAGGAGAATGCCTGCACCCAGTAGCCAAGGAACCAGCAAATTGCATTACCATGCTAAAACCTACAAAGAAAAGCCTGACAACAAGAAAGGACAAAGAAAGATTACTACAATCAAAACAGGTAATGCACAAACTAAGCTTGCTAATTGGAAATATGATGTTGTTGCTACTAGGATACTTGTTGCCAAGATGATTGCTAAACATGGTTATCCAATCACTATAGTTGAGCATTGATAGGATCCGGAGATGCCTATATTATAATAACCGCAATCGCACGGTGTCTAACTAGTAGACAGAGGCAAGTACGGGTTGTTCCCACAAGGAGCTGTGGAAATACAAATAATCAATACTCTCAATCAATTAACCAGCAATGAAGTTTTTGGATTTTTGAATTATAAAGATAAAGAAAATAAATCAAACAAATAAAATAAAATCAATGGGAAAAACAATAACCGGGGTTTTATCGTATCCACCACTATTTCTCGTTCAGTTACGAAATGAAACATAACTCATGAATAATTATTTATCGTTCGTTCTATTGACATCGCCTATTATATGTATTAGAGTCGCAAATATCACTGGGACACCCTAAGCATGGCACATCAAAAGTCTAAACCCAAGCATGCACCATCAAATTGCGTTAGCGAGAAAATCATACGAAACTAAATTTAGGTTCACTAATAATACCTGGCTATTCTAAGCATAACCCATCAAAGGATTTAACCCAAGCATGGGATATCAAATATGTAGACAAATAAATTTGCAATCCTATAAATGAAGCACATAGGTTACCTATTATACGAGAACCCAGTGCGAAGCAACAACTCATATCATCGCTAAAATCAATATATAAAATCATGAAATTAATTTATTCAAATCATAATAGCCTTAAAACCATATGTATTCAAATCGAAAGTGGTCTAATGCTCTAAGTGGTTTCAACATAAAACCCTAGCTAAAAAGTTTAGCAATTCATAAATATGGATTTCTCAAAACTCACAAAAACAATTACAAGAAAAATAGAGGAAAGAGTAAACCCTTGTCACCGAATCGTCGCCTTTCCCTTCGATCTCTTGTTCTTCCGTTCTTGCCTTCACGGCTGTTCGTCGCCTCCCGAACAAAACTCTATCCTCTGGCCGGCCTCCTCCTTTTCTGTTCTTTCTCTGTAGGTTTTTATCTTGTCTCTGGTGCGAAGAGGTGAACTCCAAAATACTACCTAGCCCAATGCAAGGCCCAGTCCATCCTGTCCATTTAGCCTTCATTCCCTTTTTGCGACTTCACTGACTTTCTCATTTTAATTTCTGTCAGTTCCGAGCACTTTCTTTTCTTCTTCACCGTTTGACATACACAGTATCCAAACAACATCAGCACTCATGCCTGCTGCAGATTCATTCTTCTGTGTTTGTGTGCATCCATCATCAACGCCAGCTCTAGCGCAAGTACGGCTAAGCACCACTTTCAACTCCCTGAACTTTGTCCGTTTATCCAGCCACTAACTCCACCAAAAAGATCCATCTGCCAGCTACTATTTTGTGCGTCTCAGAACTTTCTTAAGTTTCTTCCTTCGAGCTTCACTTTCCATTGATTGCGACCAGCTCCTTTAGTTTCTGTCCATCTATGCATCACCTTCCTTTATCGGCATCAACTCAACCATCTGACCCATGTCAACAGATCCATCGATGTCGTTGCGAATTGTCTAGAGAACTTGATATAAGACCCGATTCCGGATCATACAGGAACCAGCACCAACAATCCCCTTCCATTCAAAATCGATTTTCTCCTTGTACATAAATGCCGCCTGCAATTTCTCCACAAGTTCACCCTTTCTGTCGGGCTGAAACTTTATCTCCTAGCACGTTTGAAACATCACTGAACCTTTAAGCACCATTGGTTTTAATAACTCAGACCGGTTTCCATCGGCAAAATAGAAGAGAAGGAAATGGCAGAAGGAACATTATCTCTTCCCAACAATAGCAGCTCAACTTCTTTCTCATCTGTGTTCTTCAATCTTAGACTGGTCCAAACAACCACCATTGCCTGCTCTTATTTCAGCTATCATCAAGCTTTTCGCGTCTTCTCTGTTTCAGTTTCAATCAACTCCTTCCAAATCTTGCGAACCACCGACTGCAGGCTCACCCAATAACACCATGACCAGCTGAGTATCTCTTCTTCCACCTATTAGACGTCTCTCCACCTCATTGGCAGCAGCTGCTCAGTTCCGACTAGTATCATTAATAAAATGATTGAAAATAAAACCAAATGTATTACAGTACAAGGACCAGACACCCCTTGTATTTATATTACAAGGCAACACAAATTCAGTGACGTGTGTGTACAGGACAGGCTGTAAACAGCTCACTAATCTAACCAACCAGAGATACACACGTACAACACTATTACCCCCCTCAAGGTGAAGGGTGCTACCAGAAACAACCTTCAACTTGTCTCTGAGACAAGAAAATCTTGGTCCAGCCATCCCCTTAGTAAAAATGTCGGCAATTTGATCCCATGTTGAAAGATAAGTAACCTGCACATTCTTGTTTTGGACCAGTTCTCTGATAAAGTGATAATCTATAGCTAAATGCTTCATTTTGCTATGCAGCACAGGATTTGAAGAAAGGGACACAACACTCTGATTGTCACAAGAGATCAAAGGAGGAGAAGGAAGGAAAAGATGTAAGTCCTTGAGCAATTGACATACCCAAACAATTTCAGCAGTTGTATTTGCTAGAGATCTGTACTCTGCCTCAGTTGAACTCCTGGAGACACCGCCTTGTCTCTTGCTAGACCGATAAATAGGATTTGGACCAAAGAAAAGGCAGAAACCACCTGTAGATCTTCGAGTATCAATAGACCCAGCCCAGTCAGCATCACTGAACCCATGTAATGTAAGAAGACCCTTAGAAAATAGCACACCATAATCTAAAGTACCTTTGATGTACCTTAGAACTCTTTTAGCTGCAATAAGATGCTGATCAGTAGGAGCTTGCATATAGAGACAGACTTGGTTAACAAAAAACCAATTTCGTGTCTTGTCCAAGTAAGATATTGGAGAGCACCTACTAATGACCCATTCACCGGGGTCGACAATGGTATCCCATCTCGAGGCAAGTGAGTGGAGCAGAAAGTGACACGGGGTGTTGCAAGGCTTAGCACCGGTCATATTGAACTTCTCCCGGTAAGTCTAGAGCATACTTGGTTTGACTGAAAAGATGATTGGAGTTTCTTTTGACCAAGCCCAAGAAAGTAATGAAGAGACCCCAAATCTTTAATAGGAAAATATGACCGAAGTTGAGTAATGAACGAGAGATATACTCATTGGAATTCCCAAAGTAATAATGATGTCATCTACATATACCAAGATGATAGTAATTCGGACCCAAACTTTTGAACAAACAATGAAGCATCTGCTAGTGATGGCTTGAATTCATGTGAAATAAGAACCTGCAGGAGCTTATCATACCAAGCCACGGGGAGCTTGCTTCAGACCATAAATTGATTTGTGAAGTTTGCAGACATGATGAGGCTTAGAAGGATCAACAAAGCCTGGAGGTTGTTGCATATATACATCTTCTGCTAAATCCCCATGTAGGAAAGCATTACTAACATCCAATTGCTTCATTTCCCATTAAAGTGAATCGCCAAAGAAAGTATCAATCGATAGTAGTAGGTTTTGCTACGGGACTAAATGTTTCAGTGTAGTCTACTCCTTCTTGTTGATGAAAACCTTTAGCTACTAATCTAGATTTGAATTTGTCTATAGAACCATCTGCTTTGTATTTGATTAAAAACCCATTTGCAACCTACAACATTATAAGATGGATCTGGATCTACAAGAGTCCAAGTGCACGCATCTTTAAGAGCGATATGTTCATCTACCATAGATCCTTTCCATTGTGGTATTTTAATTGCCTTAGAGTAACAAGTAGGTGTAGGAGGAGGTATAAATTTGAATGTAGATTAGCGAGATAGAACATATTTGGTATTATAGACTTTAGGTTTAAAGATACCTCTTTTTGCCTCTTGTCATCATGGAATGAGAATTTGAAGATGAATTGGGAATACCGGAACGAAGTGGATGAAGTGACAGGTGTTGAGGAAGCAGTGATGGCAAGTGTTGCGAGAAGTAGAAGGACCGGCGGTGTTGATGCAAAGAGATGACCCGAACAATATCGAGAAGGTGTTGATGTTGATAATCAATGCGAGTGTTGTGACAATTGAGGCGGGGAGATATCGAGGATGTTGAAGGAGCAAAAAGGCCGGAAGTAAAGTAGCCACATGTTTCAATGGAAAGTGTTGTTCATTGAAAACCACATGCCTAGAGATATACACTTTTCTGTTTTAATATCTAGACATCTATACCCTTTATGCATAGAATCAGAAATAACAAAGACACAATGCACACTTCTAGGTTGCAATTTATGAGCAAGATAGGGCCTAATCCATGGAAAACAGGAGGAACAAAAGATCTTGAGAAAGAATAATCGGTTTCGAGCAAATAGCTTTTCAAAAGGATATATGAGGCCAAGCTTCGACGGGCAATCTATTGATAACATAATTTGCTGTATGAAAGGAATCAACCCAAAATTTATCTCGACAAACTATTGAATTAAAAGTTCTTCTGTATCCACAAGGTGCACGTGTTTGGACTCAGCCATTCCATTTTGTTCTTGAGTATGTGGACAAGATACTTCATGTATTATTCCATTGACACTGAAAACCATTAAGTTCATTGTTTAAGAATTCTCCACCTCCATCAGTTCTTATTTTAACAATAGAAGTATGTAGTAATTTCTCGAGTCATAGCTTTGAAATGAAGAAAGATAGCCTTGAATTCAGATTTTTCATATAATGGAAATATCCAACAAAACCTTGAATAGTCATCTACAATGTTGACATAGTATCTAAAACCACTTGAAGAAATTACGGGTCTAGGACCCCACAAGTCCATATGTAGTAGTTCTAGTGAGACCGAGCTCATGTGATGACAAAGTAAAAGGTAATTTGTGACTTTTCCCTAGATGACAGTCATTACAAAAGAGTGGTGTTTTGACTAAACTAGATAAATCCATATCCCCGCAAACTTTAGAAGCACTTGAAAAGATGGATGAGCCAACCTTTGATGCCAAGCCAGGCTAGATTATTGTTGCTAAAGAAGGCTTTACTGTTAGTAGACTTGATAAAGTTGATTGGATATAGTCCTCCTTTATGTGGCCCTTGTAAAATGGTCCTCCCAGTTGAGTAATCCTTAACAGCAAAACCAACAGAATCAAAAGTGATAGAGCAGTTGTTATCACTGGTGAATTTATGCACTGACAATAGATTTTGTGATGACTTTGGAACTAGAAGCACATTATTTAGGTGAAAAGAGTGAGAAGATGCAATCTTAGACACATTACCAATGTGTGTAATTGGCATACCTTCACCATTGGCAAATTGAATCTCATCCGCTCCTTCAACGGATGTGGCTTACGCTTCGGTTTTCATCATTAGTTATATGGCTATTTGCTCCTGAGTCAGCATACCAAGGGTTCTCTCCCAAAATATTAGCAGTAGCAAGCATGGCACTGAGATTGTGAGGAGTATAAGTGTTTTGATAGGCAAAATTCAATCGATGTCTGCATTCTAAAGCAAGGTGACCAGTCCTGTTACAGATCTGACAAATTTTGTCAGAGATAGGTGGTGGAACTGAAGAGGAAGAAGCTCCATAATGAGGTCTTGCATTTGAAAATGGTGGTGGTGGTGGTGGTGGTGGAACATAAGCCATTTGGAACTGAGAGTAGCCTCTTGGATTGAAAGATGAAGATGGTCGATGAATCCTGAGAGTAAGGTGGTGCGAATCTTGGAGCGAAATGTACCCTCTACCACTACCTCGAAACATTGGAGCATAAGGTCTTGTAGCAGCAAAGGCCTTGGAATTTGCCTCGGTAATCAAGTTTTTGCTTATTGGTAACCACTATTTCTTCACCAAAGTAGATTATGAAGTTCTTTGGACGAAATTGGTGGATTACTAGAATACGAATAGAGGTACAAAAAGAACTATAATCTGGTCCTAATCCATTGAGTATTGTGACAACTAATTCATCATCATTAATTCTTGATCCAAACAAAAAGTTCATCGGTTATTTTCTTTATTTCACTCGAAAAAGTAGAGGCGATTACTGATCCAAGCTTTGTAGATTGAAGTTTTAGACGAAGCTGAATTGAATGTGTAGAAGAACTTCTGGCATACCTTGATTCAATGTTGTCCCATAAATCTTTTGAAGAATCCGCTCCAACAACATATGGAATCACAATTTCAGAGATCAACATTTGAATCCAAAGAATAAAGTAGTATCATCATCATGCCTAGCCAGTATAACTGAGGATTGTGACATTATCAATCGGATAGGAGGACATTGTAAAGAACCATCAAGAAAACCATCAACTTTGTTTCTAGGAGAAGTGGCGGAAGAAGTGATTTCCAAGTCGAGAAAGTTATCATCCTTGAGTTTGTATGAGAGTATCTGTGAGATTTGATTTAGAGGAACACGAGAAATTCGTGATTCATAAGCGACCATAGGAATAGAATTGATTTAGAAGTAGTGAAGAGATGAAAGAATTTGAGAAACAAAATTTGGATTAAAGATGTGTAGTGAATTAGAAAACTGGATCTGAAAGGTTTTGAGAAGCCATTAATGGCGGTAGCGGAAAGCATTGTTCTTACGATACCATAGTATCATTAATAAAATGATTGAAAATAAAACCAAATGTATTACGGTCTAAGGACAGACACCCCTTGTATTTATATTACAAGGCAACACAAATTGGTGACGTGTGTGTATTGGGACGGTATGCGCTTGAGAAATCACTAATCTAACCAATCGTAGATACACACGTACAACACTATTACCGTAATTGCCCATTCAAACACGTAAAAACCACCGATGCCTTTCTTAACTTAACTCGAGCACAAGACCGCAGTTCGGCTCGCCATCTTCATAACCCATCATCATCGTAAACACTCCCATCGATCTTCTCAGCACCTTCTCCTTGACTTTGCACTACCACCGGCTCGAATCCATTCCGGCAAACACGCACTACATCATCCCCCTCACGCCCAACCGCCACCACCGATTTGCACTTCTATCTCTCGGCCACAACTCGAGGGCGATCATCTCGCTTACACATTCTGACACCACCTCGTCTTGGAAGCTCTTCATAATCTTTCTTACACCCAGCAGACATTATAGACCCACCAAAAGTCGGTTGTTGTTGTTGTTGTTGAGAGCTCCACAAATCCATTTACTCGAGTATTTGCTTGCCCATCGAACTCATGGATAGGTAACTAAGTTAGCATCTTCCTCCACGTTTTTAGATCACTTGAAAAACTTCTTTCGATCGGCCCTTTCTAGCTCCATCTTCTCACGAGCTTTCAACATAAACACCAAATGACAAACTCAATTCATATCTACACAATTCGACCACAAACGTCCACCCCGGTTTGCAAAATGGAAACCACCACTGTCACACGTACAACAGCCAACAAATTTCCTCCCATTCACTGAGTACCGTCGGCCGAAATCCAAACCAGAAGTGATCCCAATTCAATTCTCTATATAAAAATAGAGTTTTTTCGAGGGACGTGGTTAACCGGAGCTTCTGGTTGATTCTGACCCCACCGTATTTTATTTATGGTGATATTATAATATTTGGCCAATCACATGGAATAAAAAATTAACTAAAACAACTAATATTATAAAATTTCACAGTATTGACAAAAATATATTAAAAAATTGTTATGAATATATTTAATCCTAATTTAAAGAGTAGTTATATTTGAAATTAAAATTCACAAATAAATCACATCAAAATATTCGTTGTTCATCATGATGTTATATTTGAAATTTAAATTCACAAATAAATCACATCAAAATATCCGTTGTTCATCATGATCTCATCAAAAAAATTATATCGATAAATAAAATTTAAAAAAAATAACCCAATGTCCAATGACCGGTTACACTTTATATAACTAAAAAATAATCCTACTTACAATTCCAGTCTATTAAAACTGAAAGAAAAAAATTGATTAGTTACATATCATTTTAAAAAATTTTGATCAAAAATTGAATGGAAGTCAAAATCCAAATACCTGTATATTGAAGGATCGATTTTTCCTCTATTGTATATAAATTAATTATTAGCCCTGTCCAACAATAAAAATACAAAATTGTTAGTTCGAGATCGAGAGCATTTGAAAAGAACATTAAGAACAATAATGAATTGGTTTCTATAGTATTTTTCTTAATATTATTCATTAAAGTAATTTTTACAAAAAAAAGAATATAGAAAAATAAAGGTATTTTTGAGTTTTTGTGAAATAAAGAAATTTTATTTTATTTTTGACTCAAAAACATAGTTATATTAGCCGTAAATTTTTTTCTAAAACAAACTATCTAAGATTAGATTTTTAATTAGGTAAAAATATAACAAAAAGATTTCTTTTCACACAAAAGAGTTCAATATATTTATGGTTGCTATTCAAAATATTTTTCCTAATTCCATAAAAAAATTAAATATTAATTCTATTCCTAGATCTTGTGGATACTTCACATGGTTTTGAAAAAAAATTAAATATGCATATCCAAAAATAAATAGAAACTATAGATATTTTAGGTATTGATTAATACTATTACCATGACAAAGATTTTTTTTTTTTTAAATTTTTTTTTTTTGTATGGAATTTGTGGATTTGGTGTCTATATAAAGAATTCATGCAAATGCCAAAGCCCGTTTGCTAGGGTTTTCTTGCGATATTTTTTTTTTGTCTGATCTTCTTTCATTGTTTTTGTTTTCCAGGTATTGATAATGCACCTGTTGTTGCTGTTTTAATCGGGCATGACTCAAGCAATATCAAGGTATAAATTAACTCATCCATTCATGTGAATTTTTTTTCTTCACTTTTGGTTAATTTTCCATGTCTAATATTAATTAACTCATCCATTCATGTGAATATTCTTTTTTCACTTTTGGTTAATTTTCCATATCTAAAGCTAAGGAGAATTGTAGATTGGAGTGAGAACCGACTAGGAGGAAAATCTTGCGTAAATTTCCATGCCCTCAATCCCTTATTTTTCTCTGCGCGGCATCGTCGAGAAACCAAATCTTGCAGGCTCGCTGCTCATACATATAGGTTCTCTTCTTCATGTTCACAAAACCCTCTTTATTTTTTTATTTTTTTTTCTCATTTCTTCAGGTTTTAAATTTTTTATTTGTGATATGTGTTGGTATGATAACTTGAATTATCGTTGGTACGACTGCAAGTTTGAAATTATCTATGCAAATGGGTTAATAGGGGAAAAAATATAACGGGTTTTTCGGTGGTAATTGCCAGTGGTCTATCCGTCGAGACGGAGCTGATATCTATCGCAAGGATAGAAGGAGTGGTAGAGAAGAGGGGAGTGACATTGATGCAACTTGATTCGAGTTAGTATATTTAGTTAGTCTTAATGATGAAAATAAAACAAAGAATTGATAAATTGATAGTATTATTTTTGAAGCATGAGCGAGTTTTTATAAAAGATATAATAGTTTATTTTATAGTCTTTATTTTGGCTTGCATTTTTATTTGTAGTTTATTTTCTAATAAGTGGTCATCGTTTGATTTGCAGGTATTCTGGAGAATGTAATCGATAAACGGTACTTCTCTCGCTCGCTTTGAAGTTTGTTAGTGTACAAAATTGGTGAGGTTTAGTTCAGTGATAAATCGCTCAATAATCTGTATTTTAATTAGTATTCAGTAAATTTTTTGTGCATGGTGAGTAAGAGTTTTGAATCTCTTTTTGTTGTATAGTTGCTTATACTTATTTTTTTTTGTTCGATTCCGTGGTCGTTGTTTGTTTTAAGGGTATCATGGAAAGTGTATTCCATGAATGTTCTCTCCGGTTAATTTTGAGGCTATTTTTTTTACCATCGACCAAAGTTTTTAGCTTAAGTGGTTTTTGGGCTATGATAAAAATTTATCGATTACATAGTAGATTCATGAAAACGTTATTTCTTATGTTCCCTTTCGCTTCCATATTTCAATATATTTCTTGGGTGCAGAAAATCTCCAAATACAAAAGAAATTAAAGAGATCGGTAGATATCCAAAGAAAAGATATAGGCAACATCTGCAGACAACAACAAAGGATCAATACATATCCAAAGAAAATATATAGGTGACAAGTAGTCAATAGTCAAAAGCATAAACTCTCTACCTAAATAAGAAACTGAAACTGCTTTCATATATATGTTTTCACGATTGAGAGATACGGGAAAAGATAGATGATTTAGGCAATCATTATATAGAACATAGTGTTCGTGGATTAAGTGTTCTAGCACAATAGCTGTGCTCATTTAAATGGTTATTACAGCATGCCTACGTGAATGTTCTTTATAATTGGCTTCACATATAAGAAAATATTTAAAAAAAAAGTGAGTAATTTACTCCGATGATTCTTGAATTCAAAAAGGAAGATTTCAATTCTCTTGGAGGTGTACAAATTTTGGATTGAGAAGGATTGACATTCTTTTATTTCATAAATTTTAATTATAAATTTTGTTCCACATCTTTCTATTTTCTTTATGAAAGTTATGGAAGTACACATCTTTTTGAAAGTTATGGCAGTACACAAAACAAAGAAAAATCAATAACCAGCTTAATGAGTAAGTTTAAAGTTAAACGTTCATTAAATGTTCCGTGTATACAAGATTTTGCACAATTTTGCACAAGAGATGTTCACGAGAGGAGATGTATTCAAGGGAATTTCACCAGTGCAAACTCAATATATATTAATATTTTAGGAAACTGGTGCACTTTGTTTATGCCGAATACTTTATTCAATGGCCAGCGTCACCTATGGTGGGTGGACGACACTCGGATTTAATCATTAATGTTGTTACATCTCATTAGAATTCTTAAGATTTTTTTCGGATAAACTATCATAACCCTTAAGTTCTTAACTCTCCATCGACCCCCTCTCTATAATCTCCTTCCTTCCTTTTTCTCTTTTCGTCAAACCAAATAGCTTATTATGGGGACTATCAATTTAATGGGGTCATACTTTATTTTTGAATTTTATAACGAAGAGTGTTAGTCGAAAATTTCATATACCGGTCTAAAACTAAGTTAAATCACTAATTTAATGGGTTATATATAAATTTAGATTAAAATACATTGTAATTCCATAGTCCGAGATATGTTGGATGGCAAAATATACTGTGATTATGGAATTAGTATTAAGGTTTCATATGCCCCTTTGAATTTTCCATGCTTATCATTTATGGTTAACACTATAAAAGTAAAAATGTATGGATTATGCGACCCCATATGCCCCTTTGAATTTGCCATGCTTATCATTTATGGTGTTCATATCTTTACTCGACGTTTTCAGTTCTTTGTTTTGCTTAACAAAAATTTCACCCTGACAATTTCTTACCATTATATACTTTGTTCCCAATTTGTATGTGATTCTATTTTTCTACGTCTAATTTTCTCTATATGCATGAAAAAATACTTTTAGATTTGTGTAGAGGGAAAAAAAAAAACATGAGCTGGAAAAAGACCGAAAGAATATAACTTTTGGTCAATTTATGAAACTAGAATAAATATTATAAGGTTTGATGATGTTTAACACAAGACCCGATTTTCTTTGAAAATATATAAATTTTCATATTGTTTTTTTTTGCTTATTTATTTATTAAACGTTTTATTAATTTTTAGAGTCATGAGCTTATTAAATTTTTTTAATAATTTTTATGTTGGTAACGAAATTAATATTAAAACATGGATATAATATTCCATAAGCAAAAAAGCAGACCCGTGC
>JAJJWW010016939.1:0-365281 GCA_023531295.1 Papaver armeniacum | reverse complement strand
AGAGTTGTTGTCGCGATATTCTGATCCTACAATATCTCAATCTCTCAATTTGATCTTTACTCAAGCAAATAGAAATCTGCGAGTCTTTATCAAAAGGAGATAACTTGGATGGTACCAAAGACCAATATCCAAGTGTCAGTCAATTTAAATCAACAACCAAAAGGTCGGATATTCTAATAGATTGAACAACACACAACCTGTGATATTTCAATTATATAAATAAATATAATGCGGAATAGAAATAACATAGACACCGGAATTTTGTTAACGAGGAAACCACAAGTGCAGAAAAACCCCGGGACCTAGTCCAGATTGAACACACACTATATTAATCCGCTATAGACTCTAGACTACTCCAAATTAACTGTAGTTGAACCCCAATCAATCTCACACTGATCCAAGGTACAGTTATGCTCCTACGACTCTGATCCCAGCAGGATGCTATGTACTCAATTCCCTTAGCTGATCTCACCCACAACTAAGAGTTGCTACGACCCAAAGTCGAAGACTTTAATAAACAAATCTGTATCACACAGAAAAGTCTATAATAATAGATAAATCCGTCTCCCACGAATAAACCTATGAGTTTTGTTCCGTCTTTTGATAAATCAAGGTGAACATGAACCAATCAATAACCTGGACTTATATTCCCGAAGAACAACCTAGTATTATTGATCACCTCACAATAATCTTAATCGACGCAAATGAAAAAAGATATTGTGGAATCACAAACGATGAGACGAAGTGTTTGTGATTTCTTTTCTATCTTGCCTATCGTAGATATAAATCTCAAGCCAATTATTTCAATTGTACTCGTGCGATAGAAACAGCAAGATCAGATCACACAACTACAAGAAAAGTAGTATCGGTCTGGCGTCACAATCCCAATGAAGTCTTTAAGTCGTTAACCTGGTTTTAGAAGAAGAAAACCAAAGGTTAAAGGAGAATCGACTTTATCTTAGAAAACTAGTATCACACGTAAAGTGTGTGGATTAGGTTTCCCAGTTGCTAGAGTTCTCCCTTATATAGTCTTTCAAATCAGGGTTTGCAATCAATGTTAGCTTAGTAACAAAGCATTCAATATTCACCATTAGATGAAAACCTGATTAGATTCAAGCTAATATTTCTCAACCGTTGGATCGAATACTTAGCTTGTTACACACAAACGAAATGTTCAATTTTGGGTTTATGAACCATACCCAAACATTAACATTTGTTGGTTCAACAATAGTCAACCAAATGGTTAGCCATATGATCACTCTCATATCAACCATATTCTTCTTCACCATAACTAATTCAAATGACTCAAATGAACTAGTTAGAGAGTTGTTCAATTGCTTAGATCTTTTGTAACTACACAAGACACAATCGAAGCAAAAACGGTTTGATTCACGCGAATCGGTTCATGAACTTTATAGCCACGGTTTGCAAAAGCATTCCTTAGTTTATATAAACGTTAGTTCAAGAACAACCGGTTTAGATATAACCTACTCAAGTTCGCGGACTGGGTTCGCGGACTTAAGCTCATGGAAGGATTACACAAACTCCAGCAGAAATTCTCGGGTGAGAACTTCCGCCAGTTCGTGGACTTGGCTTGCGCCACTTCTATTTCTCTTGATCAACAAAGTTCGCAAACTTTGGTTCAAGGAATAAGGACTTATACATATATGTGTTTCCACAACAATGCTTATATCCTACCCATGGTTATGTAATCTAAACTCTCATTTCAATCATTGAAACATTCTCCGAGAACGTTATATAGCCGTTATTCACGAACCATTTTTCGTCAGAGCAATTTCCAAAGTGATTGAAACATATCATGACTTTCGTCACTAGGTAAAGATGAATTCGGTTAAAGTGAAAGCTTACCAACACATATTTCTAGAAATAGATAGGCGAGTTAAACTCGGCTCGAAATAGCAAATGTGTATAGTGAAATTCTATACGTCTAAACGAATTTTGTCTCAAGAGTAGGAGATAGAGTAAATAGACTTTTGAGTGACAGATAAGTTCAAGTATCCACATACCTTTTATTCGATGAAGTTCCACCGGTTCCTTGAGTAGTCCTTCGTCTTGTATGATGATTGCCATGGAGTTCTTGAGCTCAACTACACTTTCTATCCTAGTCCGAGACCTTTAGCTACATAGGCTAGAAATCAAGACTTATAGTTTTGATCACTAACATTGACAAACATGCTTGAGATAGCAACGCATGCGAGTTCGACCGAGCAATGCTCTAACAATCTCCCCCTTTGTCAATTTTAGTGGCAAAACTATTAATACATATGGAATACAAAAAATAAATAAATTAACTTTTGTAGCTCCTATTCCACATGTCTAATCTTCAACATTACTCGAAATCTTCGTTACTTCCAAGTACTCCAATGATCCCAAAGGTTTTAAGTTTAGCATCATCGTTGTTGAAAATCCGTAGCTATAACAATAAGAAAACAAGAGTTCTCAATCATTGTTATACAGTGTCATAGTATCATTACACAGCGTCAAAGTTCAATTGTATCACAACTTCAACAACAATATTATGGTGATATGTATCACTCCCCCTTAGTCAATACTCCATCTCACATGGAAACCACTCCCCCTTACATAATGATCCGAAAACCATATGTAGTTGTAGTGTGAACTACATATTAATTCTTCTCCTTTTTGTCAATAGAATTGGCAAAGGTACAAGAACGGGATCCTAATGAAATTTCTGAAAGAGACATTTCATGACCAAAAGAAAGAAACACATATCATCTGATTTAGATGCAATCATAAAGCCGAAGCTAAATGCATTCATCAAGGAGTTTTAAAGATACAAGATAACCCCTATAATATTCC
The DNA here is from genome assembly GCA_023531295.1 of Papaver armeniacum. NCBI lineage: Eukaryota > Viridiplantae > Streptophyta > Magnoliopsida > Ranunculales > Papaveraceae > Papaver > Papaver armeniacum. Next base: position 362,440 of record JAJJWW010016939.1, on the reverse strand, counting down.
ACAACCGCACTCCCCACAAAGATATGGCAATTAAGCGCAAGTTCAAAAGAACTCTCCCCATAATATGTCATTCCCCGAAAGAACAACAAGAGCGACCTTAATTTCGAAGGAAAAGAAGGATTTCTTTGGACATAACAAATCACATATAAGTATGAATTTGAATCCAAAATACTCAATTAAATTAACCACAAGAAAACCTATGATTAATTTAATCGAAATACACAATCAAACTAATCACAAATAGTAACCAATTTAATTGGCCATACTCACATAAGAGAATCTATGGAGCAATGACTAAGTTAATTATGAAAATAACCAACCCAATCAAAAGTGCTCAAACACAAGAAAACTTATGGAGTCATAACTAAGTAACCAAACAAGATGATTAATTTAGTTCAATATGCTCGTCATAAAGTACCTTATGGAACAAAAACAAAGCTAACCATGAAAATAATCAACTTTGATTGTTTTAGTGCTCAACATAAGACACATTACGGAGCCTCACAGTAATACACAAAAATATGGATCAGGAAAGATCAATTATCATGCGAATACACAAGGATTCATTCTATTTTCCATCACAATTTGCACCATGACATACAAATGACATAATCCTTGAAAAACAAAAAGATTTTAACCTATCTTCCATCAATAATTGACAATATAGGCTTAACTTTTGTATTTGTCAAAAGTCCATTCATTCCTTTATCAATATAAGAATATCGACTTACGAAAGACTTTACTTTTGACAAGATATGGGACGATCATAGTTCACGTACGCAAGCACACATATCCTATAAACAATTGCAATATATAAAACCATAAAGATTAATACTGCAAAAATCATCTTCCAAACAAATTTAGAATTTAAACCAATAAATCTAAAAACATGAAGATGAGAACGTTGGATATAGCTATGTGTAATCAAAATAATGGCTATTCCAATCTCTAGTTATTCTTCTAAAAAACAGAAAAAATAGAAGATTTACTAGATGTTAAGACCTTTGAAGAATTCTTTATTGTCCCCGAACTCCTTGTCGTCAACAGCCATTGGGACATAAGGTTCATTAAGGTAGGAGTTTATATCAATAAACCTTCTTGGCTGATGATGTCGAACCAGGGCCTTCTGAATCTCACGAGTCTTAAACACAAAAGCCTTTATTTGTTGAATCTCCTTTCCCATCTCTTTCAACACTTCAAGAACATCAGAAAAATTCTGAGAGTTTGAAGGAACGACTCTTGGCTTCCTCACATTCCTTCTTTTTCTTTTCAATGTTGGAGCTAACGGAGATTTTTCGTTTTCCTTCATGATTGATGGATTGACAATCATATTAACATCCTTTCTATCAGAAGACAGATCACTTGTCGATAGTACCCTTTCTTTTTGTTTGACAGACACAAACTCAAAACTAAGAAAAGAAAAGAAAAAAAAACTTTTCCTAAAGCTTGTGAGGTACAAAATCATTGTATCTTTGATCAGACACATGAGACAAGATTTTCATCAAACAACACAATTAAATTGCGTTGCGGTGAACAACAATTTGTCCACCATTTTCCTCATGAGAGGAATCCTCAGACTTCTGTCTATCAAACCGACTCGACCATACTTTTTTCTCTAATGGTCTTGGTTTGTCCTTGGAAACTAACTTCTTAGATGAAGATAAAATCCTACATACCTCAGGGTCTTCTGAGCAAGTTTAAGATTCCTTGTTAAATGATTTGGTCTTCGTTGAAGTTTGTTGACGTGCATTAGTTGGTGTTTGTACTTGTAACACCTTGAAAGTTCATGACCCTTTTGAGAACAATACGAACACGTCAATATAGGATAAAAGTCAGGCTTTTGAGATGTGCACGCAGCTAGGCACATAGTGGAACCTGAAACATTATAAACAGAATTTCCAAAGTATGGATCAACTTTATCTTCCAGAATAGTTGGATTATCTTCTGAAAGAATATCAAGATTGATGTATGTATTGCTACAATTATCAAAATCAATACTTTCACCAAGAAGTGCAACACTTGATTTCTCGTCTTCATTAGAATCATAGTTGTCAGAAATTTCATCAAGAGTTGCAGCAAGACCTTTGTTCCCAGTGTATTTTCTACGATTTGGGCACTCGTTTTCAAAATGACCAAATCCTTTACACTTAAAGCACCGAGGCATATCCTCGTCATCAGTTTCATCAATAACCCAATTTTTAGGAGGAACACGATTATGAGGTTTGACTGATGCCTTAGGCTTATCTCTAGAGAACAGTTTACTTCTATTCAACAGAAGATCCCTAAACTGTCTTGTGATCATCGAGACCGATTTGTCAAGATATTCATATGATGAATCTGTCTCAGAGTGATCATCTTCAGAGATATACACATTTTTACTTTTATCAAGTAATTTAGTGTCCTTTAGTGCTTTGAATGCAACATCCTTAGTCTTGGATGAATGTTCATGATCAAAGATCTTAAGCTTCCCAACCAGCGTATTTCTGGAGAGATTATCAAGGTTATTTCCCTCAACGATGGCATGCTTCTTAGAATCGTAACTGGATGGCAACAATCTGAGAATTTTCATCACAATGTCCTTTTCAGGAATAGTCTTTCCCAATGCAAAAGATGCATTAACAATTTCAGACACTTTGTGATTAAATTCATCAAACGTTTCTTCATCTGCCATACGAAGGTTTTTCCAATCGGAATTAAGGTTTTGAAGCCTAGCTTTCTTTTCACTGGTATTACCTTCTAAAACGGTTTCTAAGATATCCCAAGCTTCTTGCGACTTAGTGCAGTTTGTCACATGGTGCTGAAGATTTGGGGTAATGGCATGTATGATGGCATTCAAACCGTCGGAATTTTGCTTTGCAGCAAGTACCTCAGCAGGGGTGTATTCACCAATATTCTTGGGAACGTTTACATCACCAACTGCCACTACGGGAGGATCATAGCCATTAACAACATATACCCATGATTGAAAATCACGCGCTTGAAGAAAAGCTTGCATAGAAATTTTCCACCATAAGTAATTAGAGCCATCGAAAACTGGTGGTACATTTATAAAGATAGCACTTATGTCCATAGAGTCAGATCGCTACACACAGACTTATAAGGTCTTAAACGTGTTTGCCTGCTCTGATACCAATTGAAAAGCGGGGGTCTAACAACCACACCCAATATTTCTCTTAGCAATCTATATGGACAAACTCCAATATACTTTCTAGAGAATCAACTAGATAGTCAGACTCAATCTAGATAAAAAGTACATCAACGAGTTTATATCTCAATCTCTCGATTTCATCTTTACTCAAGCAAATAGAAATCTGCGAGTCTTTATCAAATAGAGATAACTTGGATGGTACCAAAGACCAATATCCAAGTGTCAATCAATTTAAATCAACAACCAAAAGGTCGAATATTCTAATTGATTGAACAACGCACAACCTGTGATATTTCAATTATATAAACAAATATAATGCGGAATAGAAATAACACAGACACCAGAATTTTGTTAATGAGGAAATCGCAAATGCAGAAAAACCCCGGGACCTAGTCCAGATTGAACACACATTGTATTAAGCCGCTATAGACTCTAGCCTACTCCAAATTAACTTCGGCCTGGACTATAGTTGAACCCCAATCAATCTCACACTGATCCAAGGTACAGTTATGATCATACGCATCTGATCCCAGCACGATGCTACGTACTTGATTCCCTTAGTTGATCTCACCCACAACTAAGAGTTGCTATGACCCAAAGTCGAAGACTTTAATAAACAAATCTGTATCACACAGAAAAGTCTATAGTAATAGATAAATCCATCTCCCACGAATAAACCTATGAGTTTTGTTCTGTCTTTTGATAAATCAAGGTGAACAAGAACCAATCAATAACCCGGACTTATATTCCCGAAGAACAACCTAGTATTATTGATCACCTCACAATAATCTTAATCGACGCAGCGAAAAAAGATATTGTGGAATCACAAACGATAAGACGAAGTGTTTGTGATTTCTTTTCTATCTTACCTATCGGAGATATAAATCTCAAGCCAATTATTTCAATTGTACTCGTACGATAGAAACAACAAGATCAGATCACACAACTACAAGAAAAGTAGTATCGGTCTGGCTTCACAATCCCAATGAAGTCTTTAAGTCATTAACCTAGTTTTAGAAGAAGAAAACCAAAGGTTAAAGGAGAATCGACTCTAGATTAGCAAACTAGTATCACATGTAAAGTGTGGGGATTAGGTTTCCCAGTTGCTAGAGTTCTCCCTTATATAGTCTTTCAAATCAGGGTTTGCAATCAATGTTAGCTTAGTAACAAAGCATTCAATATTCACCGTTAGATGAAAACCTGATTAGATTCAAGCTAATATTTCTCAACCTTTGGATCGAAAACTTGGCTTGTTACACAAAAACGAAATGTTCAATTTTGGGTTTATGAACCGTACCCAAACATTAACATTTGTTGGTTCAACAATAGTCAACCAAATGGTTAGCTGTATGATCACTCTCATATCAACCTATTCTTCTTCACCATAACTAGTTCAAATGACTCAAATGAACTAGTTAGAGAGTTGTTCAATTTCTTAGATCTTATGTAACTAAACAAGACACAATCGAAGCAAAAACGGTTTGATTCACTCGAATCGGTCCATGAACTTTATAGCCACGGTTTGAAAAAGCATTCCTTAGTTTATATAAACATTAGTTCAAGAACAACCGGTTTTAGATATAACCTACTCAAGTTCGCGGACTGGGTTTGCGGACTTAAGCTCATGGAAGGAGTACACAAACTCCGGCGAGAAATTCTCGGGTGACAACTTCCTCCGGGTTCATGGACTTGGCTTGCGCCACTTCCATTTCTCTTGATCAACAAAGTTCGCAAACTTTGGTTCAAGGAATAAGGACTTATACATATATGTGTTTCCACAACAATGCATATATCCTATCCATGGTTATGTAATCTAAAATCTCATTTCAATCATTGAAACATGCTCCGAGAATGTTATATAGCCGTTATTCACAGATCATTTTTCGTCAGAGCAATTTCCAAAGTGATTGAAACATATCATAACTTTCGTCACTAGGTAAAGATGATTTCGGTTAAAGCGAAAGCTTACCAACACATATTTAGAGAAATAGATAGGCGGGTTAAACTCAGCTCGAAATAGCAAACGTGTATAATGAAAGTCTATACGTCTAAACGACTTTTGTCTCAAGAGTAGGAGATAGAGTAAATAGACTTTTGAGTGACAAATAAGTTCAAGTCTCCACATACCTTTTAGTCGATGAAGTTTCACTGGTTCCTTGAGTAGTCCTTCGTCTTGTATGATGATTGCCATGGAGTTCTTGAGCTCAACTACACTTTCTATCCTAGTCCAAGACCTTTAGCTACATAGGCTAGAAATCAAGACTTATAATTTTGATCACTAACATTGACAAACATGCTTGATATAGCAACGCATGCGAGTTCGACCGAGCAATGCTCTAACATCTAGTGTCTGTAGCGGCTTAATACAGTATGGTGTTCAAAGATGGACTGGTCCCGGGGTTTTTCTGCATTTGCGGTTTCCTCGTTAACGAAATTTCCGGTGTCTGTGTTATTTCTTTTCTGCATTATATTTGTTTTATTATTGAAATATCACAGGTTGTGCGTGGTTCAATCGGTTGATAAATCCGACCTTGATTGTTGGATATAACTTGATTGACACTTGGAAATTGGTCTTTGGTACCGTCCAAGTTATTTCCCATATCAAACAGTTCATAAATTTCTTTACGTTTGATTTGTTTGATTCTATTGATAAATAGAGATAAAGCGCTTTGATATCTTTCTTGATTGAGCTCGCTTTTAAGTTGGTGCTCTCGGAATTATATTGGATTTTAGGCCATACAGATTGCCGAACGAATTATTGGGTGTGGTTGTTGTACCCCCGCTTTGTCAAAGACTATTCCTTAAAAGGACATTGTGATGAAAATTCTCCGATCTTTACCAAAAAGATACGAGTCTAAGAAACATGCCATTATGGAAGGAAATAACCTTTCAACACTTTCCCGAAATACCTTAGTTGGAAAGTTAAAAATCTTTGATCTAGAACTCAGTAAAATAGACAGTCGCTACATCTCGAATGTGGAAAGAAATGCTAACGAAAAATCTCTAAGTCCCGAATAAATTGATGAAAAAGATGAGAACATCCTTAATTTCACTGTGTCACTATTTATACAACAGATGAAGAAAACTCTCAGACAGGGAAAAAGGAAAAATCATAAATAAATAAAAAACATCAATTAAGAATAAGGATAAAAAGTTTCAAATAGACAAAGATTCTCTAGTCTGTTCCAAATGTCTTGGTCATGGTCATCATAAGTCCATGTGTCCCAACAAGGATTATTGTGAGAAAACTAAAGCCTGGATGGCAATTTTAGACTAGTGTACCGAGGATGAATCAGCCAATGCAGTGTTTCTCACACATGTTGACAATGATCAGGTTCATGATTCAAACAGTTCTAGCCATTCTGTACAAAATAATATGTCTTCTTCAGAAGAAAAAATTGACCTCTTGATTGAAGAAATTCGTTCAACTATGGCTAAATTTCAAATGGAAAAGGACATGTGGACTAAAAGGATTGAAAATTTGGAATGTGGACTGATTAAGTTGAAGAAGGAACAAAAAGAGACATGTCATCTGATTGATCCCACTGCTCATAAAAAGAAGAAACAGTCTTTTATGAAAAATCCTTATAAGAGCATTCAACACAACTCTCCATGTTTTAAAGTCTTTGAACAAATTTTCCACACTTAAACAAAAGGAATTTCAGACTGGTAACAAGGAGACAACATTTGTATCTCAATGTTCCTTGTGCAAAGATCTGGATCATACGAAGGGTAAAAGTGTTTCAAAATCTAACTCTTCTACAACTACATTATTTCAGAAACAGAAAAAAAAATTCACTAAAGGGAAGAGTCAGAACTCTCAAGATAGTTGAACATAATGATTCACAAATTGCGAAGATCAATCAACGGTTTCAAGAAAAAATTACGTAAAAAAAAGGTAACAGACTAAGCCCCATTGTCATTAAACTCTTGATTCTCAGTAGATTGAAGACGTAGAATAACAAAATATGTTCTGAAAAGCCAACCGATCCTCCACAATGGGGAAGGAATTGTCACAAGCAATAACTCTCCAGTTGGTTTTCATCTCTCCCTTGGCTGAGAATAACAATTCTAAAAAGGGGATGGGTGTCTAATCCAGTTGTATCATCTTGTGGGCATAATATTAATTATGATAAGGTTGATCTACTGCTCCTAAAATAATCTATGACATAACAAGTCCTATACTTCTTGTGCTCTAAATTTATTTATTGAGCTAAGTATAGAAGCGATTAATGACAAATACTTATATACCACATGATCATGCGATTATGACAAAGCATGTGTAAAACACATCAAGTTTAGGGTAAATGCGATAACATGAATTATTGGTTCTTCTAAGATATATCGATCTCTCAAGGTTAAAAAATATACCGGTTTCACAAAAGTATCCTTCTTTCGTAATAATCAATTTAGGGTACGATAACCATGTCTTCTTCAAGTTTTTGAAGCAAGGAGGATGAAGTCTGGAACTTCTTCATGCAAATAATTATATGAAGTTCAAATCTTCCCTTGTTAGAGGTATCAAGAATACCTTCTACTTGTTGAACACGGTATTCTCCAACAAATTCACTGAAAACTTTCTCATTCTTAGTGAAAATAATTATATGAAGTTTTCTAGTTAAAAGATCTTGAAATATACAAGAGTATATCAAATTTGATATAGCATTCTTTAGGTCTTTCATAATTCTACCAAGAGAATCATGGAAGAGAAGTAGGTTTTTGTTTGTACCCAAAATCACTTTTGGGCACGAAACACGATTGAATCGATGATTTGATGTGTAGTTAGGGTTAGGAAGCGAATTGAAGGAAAATGAAAGAAACACAGATTTAACGTGGTTCGGCAAAATGTGCCTACATCCACGGATGAATCCCTTGGGGAGTGATGTTTTATTGATTTCAGGATTACAATGGGTTTACCATGCCTTTTTTTCTCTATTAGCTAGCCCCCCCCTTTCCTCTATCAGGGCGTCCCTATCTAATTTCGAGATAAACTTAAATGGCTTTAACTTTCCCTGCATGCCTCCTGTATTAATTCTGCATGAAACTGCCCTACATATTTCCCTGTATTAATTCTACATGAAACTGCCCTACATGTCTCCTTGTATTGATTTGCCCTGTTGGCAGACTTGCTTGACTGGCATAACGGGCTGGAAGTATGAATGGATGCTGGCTGGCAGCACAGCTGACATCATGGGTAGAGACTGGCTGGAAGTGTGGCATAGTACTTAACTGGAAATTGGTTAGAAGCGCGACTGGCAACTTGACTTCGACAGTTCTCTGACAGTTGACTTTGACCATTGACCTGGCACTGACTTCATGGAGCCCTGGACTTTCTGGTAGCTACTTCAGTGGGTAGGCTGGTGGCAGCTAAATAGTGGCCCAAAATAATATTCTAGATCAATATGTGGTATTTTTACTCATGGTACAAACAGTTTCGAACACAAGTTGGATTCTTATAAGACTTTGACCTCTTATAAAAAGAAACCTTTTTTACTCGAAGTAATTGTAGATTTTTCGGAAATCTTTATTAAGAGGAAACAATTAGGATTACCCACATTGTTCAAACAAATTTCTAAAACACAAAATAGCGTTTGGGCAAGACAAAATTTGTTTTAAGTAACAGTGCATTATTTATGATTGTTTTTCCTCTTCTATTTCTTGAGATAAGATATATCATCTGAAAAGACAAGGGTACCCAAATATACCTCAATCTAAAACTTTTCCACCTATAAGTCCTTTCTCCGAAAGTGATTGTCTATGGACTAAGTCGAGACAATGCAACTAATCGGTTCACACTTCGTGTGATCGTCTATGGATACGAGATTGAGACAATACGACAACGAAGTATGTTTACTTGATAAATGGTTCGGACTTAACCAAACACAATAGGATTACTATCAAGTAAATATGAATTAACGTTTGTGCATTTTATTTATAATTATAATAAAAACAATTATAATTGCGGAAATTGAAAAGTAAAAGACAAAGCAAGATTTTGTTAACGAGGAAACCGCAAATGCAGAAAAACCCCGGGACCTTGTCCAGAATTGAATACTCTTAGGATTAAGCCGCTATACAAAATTAAACCAACTTCGTATAGTTGAGACCAAGCAACTAAACCTATAGTTCACCTAGTTCCGTCTGTATTCCCACGCCTCCAACTTGTAATAAGTCACGTACTTGGAACAATTCCTTTGGTTCGTATTCCAAATAGTAAAGGAACAACAAATCTGTTTGGTAGCAACTCTTTTCAACCAAGTGATGTGAGTTTGACACAAGGCTCTTCCGTTTATCCCAATAAACTCCTTTGTCGGGTCCTTAGATCTATCTAATAACAACTACCAAAGTAATTGTCAAGATTTTGCAATCAATACTTTGAATCACAAAGAATTGTATTGATGCCGATCTACTCAACTAATCAATCCAATCTATCACAAGGATAAACCGATTATAGTTGAATAAACACCTGCACACAATCAACTTGAATCTCTTGTGATCAATCAAGCACAGAACGGAGTCTGTTAACAATGGATTATCACAAGATGTCTTTAGATCTACAAACTGTCTAAAGATCCTCGTCGAAACTTTGATCTATTTTGAGTGAATCTTATATCAGAAGAGAAGATTCTCAAGCATAAACAAACTAGGTGCAATCAAAGTTCAACAATCGTTAGTCAATCAAATCAATCGAAAACTAATAATAAACCGCAATTCTCTAGTTTCCAACCAACGGTACTAATAGAGCTTCTCAATCCCAAAGAAGTCTTTAAACCGAGCGGCCGTAAGAGATTTCGCCTAATTAGGTTACTTTCCTCTCTAAATAGGCGGCTTCACCAGTAACAACACAACTAGGTAGTTTTGCTGGCTCTGAGGATTAGTTTGCTCGAAATGAAAACTTTGATATTTATAGACCAAGGAAGTTTGGACACCAAGGAATTTCCAAAACCGAAAATATTCTCAAGATATGCAATATATTTCCAAATTCGGTTTCCATAATTCCCCGAAAATGCTTTGTCCAAACATTGACCGAAAATCTCTTAGAAAATCTCCAACTAGTAAATGCACATTACTAATTTTCGTTTTCCAAAAATAAAATTAAAAACCTTAATTAAAAGATTCTCAATTTTTTTTTTCGATCCGGGATTTTTCCTTTAGCTATTAAGGAATATCTTTGAACAACAAAAGATAAGCGTTACTACACATGTTCAAAGTATGTCGACATCTTAACTTAGTAAATCATCATTCATATTTACTATCTTGGAATTGATTTGCCACACTTCCAAACAAGTTTAGAATTGGTTCATCTGACTTCGAAGAACTATGTGATTGATCAAGAACACTCAATCACCAATCATGGGTTTCATGGTTCTACCAAAACAAGTTTCGGTTCTACCACCATGTGAGTACTGGATATAGTCACACTAGCTTTCCAAAATTCGGTTGACTATGTACTAGGATCGGTTCCCACATATATATGGTATCTAACTTGTATTTGTTGCACATGTCCATAGGATCGGTTCCCAATATCTAAAAACGTGTTGCACATGTTCATAGGATCGGTTCCCAATATCTAGAAACGTGTTGCACCTATTACAAGGATCGATTACCCTCTTGTGATCGGTTGCACCTCTTACTAGGATCGGTTCCCCCTTGTCTAGAGTTGGTCATACCAATAACACTAAATCGATCATACCAACTCAGGTGATTACTTAAGATCGGTTTAACTAATAAAAGTCATACCAATACAAAAGTCAGGCCTTGTGAATAGTTTTACCAAGAACATAAACAAGTCATGAACGGTTATACTAATCACACATATTGGTAGTTCAAAAGATATGCAATGAATAACAATACCAATAATCCTAGCAATTTCCCTTTCGATTCACAAAATAAGTTCATAAATTTACTTCATTTAAACGAATGTAAAACATTGTTTCCAAGGATGAAATTTTCACCTCATACCATACATAATCACATTAGCATTCAAACGATTATGTCGATGTCTTATATACGGAGTTCAAAAGATAAGCGTTATACTTCGTATTGTATTCCTTAATACTACGTCTAACTATAGTATAATCATTCATGCTTCGCAGTTATGTTTTCAATATGCACGACTTGAAAGATCCGTTATGGAATGAAACAGTTCAAGTCAAATATCACTAACCTCAAGTGGAAGGATGATGATGTCGTTGTAGCTCCTTACTTCTTCACTTCTTCAAGTTTTCGTAATACTTGTAATGTATCATATCCTAATACTTTCAAGCTAACCTATACGAAGTTGACTCTAGTACATAATCAAGCGACTCTTTAAATGAGTTTTGGTTCACTAAAATATGACAACCAAACTTGACATGCCAACGCTTGGTGGGTTCAACCGAGCTATGCTCTAACAATCTCCCCGTTTTGTCAATTTTAGTGACAAAACTCTTACATCATATGGATAAACAAATTACAAGAATTCATTACACATACGCTTGATTCCCAAATTCAACAGCATAATAACCTGTATACATTCAATCCATAAATGCCGATGTTGACATTATAATAACAAAGCTAATGCTCCCCCTAAAGGTAAGATAGGTAGATTTTCAATCCGCACGTCTTTGTTATTCCCTTTGTAGTCCATGTAACTACAAGTATCAATATGATATGCTACCCCCCCTTAGTCTATGCTTTACTCTTTCGTTAGATAAAACGTTTAAGCACCAATGTCCTTTCCCTTAGTGATACCAATCAATATAAATCAATACCAGTATCACTTGTTTAATCCATATATTTCTCCCCCTTTTTGTCACAAAATGACAAAGGTACGAGCAAATAAAGGACAAACCGAAAGGATCTTACAAATCTCACAAGACTTGCAACCTATAGAGTTAAGCACGAGGGTTCCACACACCATTTTTGATAACCAATATCAAAACCAAAACTACAAGTAATTTTGTTTTGATATGTTACCAAGGAAACAATTGCCCGAAGCAATTTTCCCTAATAGTTTAGCAAACCAAAAATCGACTAAGCACCTTAGTTCCTTTGCTAAACCGACTGTACAAATATAATCGCTTGTTCGATAAGACCAAAATAAAGATAACTCTATTTTTCTCATCAGGTTCTAATTATCCATATAACTTAGACCTTTCACTTTTAAACAAGACAAGTACTAGGTTAGTTAACTAGCATTTCTTGTTAAGGCATTTGATTAGACTTGAATAACCGAAACCTCCACTTTGATAAGTCTAACTAAGATCAGAATTAACTTAGTTTCTCTTATCCGGAATCGAATTGGACTAAACGATTCATCCCGAAAACCTTTCATTTTGTTAAGCCATAAACAATTCATACAAACCAAATAAATCAACTTGCATAATTATTTACCTCAACCGGAAGCAATTGAAACAACATAGACATTAAGCACCGCAATTGCACCGAAATTTTGTAAGCCTAAACGATTGATACCAAACAGTAAAGCAAGATAACAATAGTTTTTCTTAACCGGAAGCAATTGAATAACACACACATCCATACACAAATAATGGAATAAAACATCAATTGTACCGAAATTATATTAAGCAAAAGCAATAAATATACGCAATAAAACCAGGCTTTTGTTAAACAGGAAAACGATTAACTAACAAAGTCGTTACCTCAAATTTCACATCCACTTCTCCAATACGTTTGCATCTTCTTTCTAGGGAGAATTGATACCGAAATATCATTATGTTGTCATCCTTATGCACGACAAAAAGATTAACAACAACCAACCTTTGCCAGAGAAAGGTTGAAAACCCCGAAACACATATGCTTTTATGCTAAACCAAATGATTCAACATATTGTGACTTTTTCACATATTGTTTCAATCAGAACCCCTCATGATCCTTTGATAAAGCCTACCAACATGGGCTAGAACTTAATCCTGCTAAACCAAAAAGTCACCCAAACCATAAGGGTCCACAACATGAGATCGAATATTAAGGTCATGAAAACCGAAATCAAACATCCCATAAACATACATAACAATAAGATAAAGCATTCAAGCACATGCTATGTAATCATAAACTATCACAAGAAAAATTATAAATCAAATAATTTTATTCATAATAAGATAGTTTTATTCATAATAGACTTTATTGAAATAATCAAAAACTAATGTCTATTCTTCAGCAAATTTTTCAAAGATCATCTTCAATTTCCTCAAATTTTTCAGGATCTTCATCAACAGCATCTTGACTGATATCTCGGATCTTGCACACAGTACCTTGATTATGTTCACGGGCTAAAGCATTAACCTTTCGATTAATATTTCGAGCATACTCCCTGTTACCAATTCCAATTTTAATCAGCTTTCTTTGGTTACGGATAACAGTTCTTAGTAGTGCTGCCTGTCTATGATGAGTTTCAATAGTACTGAGGAGGACTTAACGTAGCTTGATAATATCAATCTTAGCATCCAAACTGTTTTGGACAAGGAGATGAGTCACATCTTCCTTTTCATTTTCGATATCTTCACAACCAGATTTTTTGAAGGTATCATCAAGATGAACAGTTTCCTTAGAAGTCATTCTACTCAAGGCTTTCAGAAGTTTTGCTTGAGATCTGGTTTGGGAATACATCCTTTAGTATGAGTTCTCAGACACGTTGAGTACATATACTTGAAATACCTTTAACACATACCAAACATAGATATCAGCCTTAAATAAATAATTCTGATAAGATTTGAAAAGATTTTCGCATCTTATGTGTTACAGAAACACAACTTTCTTTTGACAAGAAATTATCTTTTAGATCAGTATCAAGAGATGCTTCAAACAACTACACTTATCCTTTCTACACAAGTTGGTGTAAGGCAACCTTTCTACACATAAAGATGATTGAAATATCCTTAAGGTAGATTGTGTATTCTCTCTATGTTGAATAAGAGATATTAGTAGGATACCGATAGCCCAGGTATATGTGCTTCCTTACATCTGAAGATTGGGCACTGTAAGGATGTACATTCTAATGCGATTAAGCATTGGGATGAGGATTTTCCTCATCAAATACCTTTTGAGGAGATTCTTTCTCCTTTTCTTTAGGAACATTATCATGTTCCTTTGCGTGGGTTTTGAACCCATCCTCTTGGTTAGGAAAATTATGAGATGCAATATCTTCGATTATATCCTGTGCCCAGGATGGAATGTTCTTTGAACTTGAACCTGTGTGATCAAGATTTGTCATTCGACAAATTGCTAATGTCTCTTGTTCAAGACATTCTATATGTCCTCTTAAGGTATCCATTCCTTGTTGGAAGTGTTTTTCTAAACACTTGTTTAGATATACCTCTTGACATGTTACTGTAAGAAGATTCTCAATAAGGATCTTATTCCTTATTTGTGAATGCTCTAGCGATTGATTGAGAATTTCACACTCAGTAGTCTGTTGATGAATATGTTTGCACAGGGCTAATTTTTGTCCCATATAATCTGCCATATTATTTTGAAGACTGAGTGTATCTCGCCTTTCTTCACATATTCTTACATGTAGATGAACAATAAGTTCTAAGACATTATTTAGACTGTCAATGGTTTTTCCCTTTTCTGAATAGGTTTCAATATGTTTGAAAAACCTTACCAACATCTTACGATATTCAGAACTTGGGTATGCTAGTGAATCTAATCTCTTTTCGCATTCTAAGAAAGACGATTTGTCACTAGGAATTGGAGTCGGATCCAAAACATGTTCCTTGAGTTTCAGATTCATTCTTTTCAGATCAGGGACCTGATTCACAATCAAGTTATTAATCAACGACTTTTTCTTTGATTTTCGAAAAGACTTACGAGACCAATTTCCATTGACCTTCTCTGAGATATTATTCTCATTATCTTGACATACGTTAACTGAGTTCTTCATAAATTTAGCTTTGCTTTTCTTATTTTGACTCATTTCTTATAGGTTGGATCGCACTGAACAGAGCTTTTTAGATTTTTTCGTGTTTGACTGCTCTGATACCAATTGAAAAGATGAGGGTACCCAAATATACCTCAATCTAAAACTTTTCCACTTATAAGTCCTTTCTCTGAAAGTGATTGTCTATGGACTAAGTCGAGACAATGCAACTAATCGGTTCACACTTCGTGTGATCGTCTATGGATATGAGATCAAGACAATACGACAACGAAGTATGTTTAGTTGATAAATGGTTCGGACTTAACCAAACAAAATAGGATTACTATCAAGTAAATAGGAATTAACGTTTGTTTATTTTACTTCTAATTATAATAAAAACAATTATAATTGCGGAAATAGAAAAGTACAAGACACAACAAGATTTTGTTAACGAGGAAACCACAAATGCAGAAAAACCCCGGGACCTTGTCCAGAATTGAATACTCTCAGGATTAAGCCGCTATACAAAATCAAACCAACTTCGTATAGTTGAGACCAAGAAACTAAACCTATAGTTCACCTAGTTCCGTATTCCCACGCCTCCAACTTGTAATAAGTCACGTACTTGAACAATTCCTTTGGTTTGTATTCCAAACAGTAAACGAACAACAAATATGTTTGGTAGCAACTCTTTTCAACCAAGTGATGTGAGTTTGACACAAGGCTCTTCTGTTTATCCCAATAAACTCCTTTGTCAGGTCCTTAAATATATCAAATAACAACTACCAAAGTAATTGTCAAGATTTTGCAATCAATAATTTGAATCACAAAGAATTGTATTGATGCTGATCTACTCAACTAATCAATCCAATCTATCACAAGGATAAACCGATTATAGTTGGATCCTTTTTAATCGAAACAAGTATTGTGCACACCAAAGATTATGAACCCAAATCAGAAATCTTCAAAGTCTTTTTTGTCTTCAAATCTTCTTAAATCTTCAATAAACACCTGCACACAATCAACTTGAATCTCTTAGGATCAATCACGCACAGAACGAAGTCTGTTAACAATGGATTATCACAAGATGTCTTTAGATCTACAAACAGTCTAAAGATCCCCGTCGAAACTTTGATCTAGTTTGAGTGAATCTTATATCAGAAGAGAAGATTCTCAAGCATAAACAAACTAGGTGCAATCAAAGTTCAACAATCGTTAGTCAATCAAATCAATCGAAAACTAATAATAAACCGTAATTCTCTAGTTTCCCACCAACGGTACTAATAGAGCTTCTCAATCCCAAAGAAGTCTTTAAACCGAGCGGCCGTAAGAGATTTCGCCTAATTAAGTTACTTTCCTCTCTGAATAGGCGGCTCCACCAGTAACAACACAACTAGGTAGTTTTGCTGGCTCTGAGGATTAGTTTGCTCGAAATGCAAACTTTGATATTTATAGACCAAGGAAGTTTGGACACCAAGGAATTTCCAAAACCGAAAATATTCTCAAGATATGCAATATATTTCCAAATTCGGTTTCCATAATTCCTAGAAATTCTTTGTCCAAACATTGACCGAAAATCTCTTAGAAAATCTCCAACTAATAAATGCACATTACTAATTTTCATTTTCCAAAAATAAAATTAAAAACCTTAATTAAAAGATTCTCAATTTATTTTTTTCGATCCGAGATTTTTCCTTAAGCTATTAAGGAATAAATTTGAACAATAAAAGATAAGCGTTACTGCACATGTTCAAAGTATGTCGACATCTTAACTTAGTAAATCATCTTTCATATTTACTATCTTGGAATCGATTTGCCACACTTCCAAACAAGTTTAGAATTGGTTCATCTAACTTCCAAGAATTATGTGATTGATCAAGAACACTCAATCACCAATCATGGGTTTCACGGTTCTACCGAAACAAGTTTCGGTTCTACCTCCATGTGAGTACTGGATTTAGTCACACTAGCTTTCCAAAATTCGGTTGACTATGTACTAGGATCGGTTCCCACATATATATGGTATCTAACTTGTATTTGTTGCACATGTCCATAGGATCGGTTCCCAATATCTAAAAACGTGTTGCACATGTTCATAGGATCGGTTCCCAATATCTAGAAACGTGTAGGATCGATTCCCCTCTTGTGATCGGTTGCACCTCTTACTAGGATCGGTTCCCCTTTGCCTAGAGTTGGTCATACCAATAACACTAAATCGATCATACCATCTCAGGTGATTACTTAAGATCGGTTTCACTAATAAAAGTCATACCAATACAAAAGTCAGGCCTTGTGAATAGTTTTACCAAGAACATAAACAAGTCATGAGCGGTTATACTAATCACACATATTGGTAGTTCAAAAGATATCCAATGAATAACAATACCAATAAGCCTAACGATTTCCCTTTCAGACATCGACTTCTCCTCCCCAATTTTTTCTTCGCTTTTTAACTCTACTAAACTGCTTCAAAAAAAAAAAAAAAAAAAAAAAACTACTAAACGAGATCTCCGAATCAAACCCAAGTTTTGATAAATCAAAATCTCCAAAACCCTATCTCATGAATCAAAGTTACTCCGGAAATCAAACCAAACATAGTTATATTTCAGTAACTCAAACCCTAAAAATCGTTTTCTTCTGTAAAGCAGTTGAATTTTCGTAGATGATTTATAGAAATCATGTAGTTCTTGAATCGAAGGGGAATGTTGTGGTTCTGTGATTGATTTATCTCGGGAGAAAAAGTTGAATTGAGATGTAAATTGAGTTAGGGTTTTCAGTTTAGATTTTGAGGTTGTTGAATTGAGATGTAAATCGCGTTGTTAATGGATATATCATTAAAGGGTTGGTGTTAAATGGGTGATGACGAATTGTGTTGTTGAAGAAAATTAGGGTTGCATAAGAGTGTTGGAAGAAGAAATTGATGGTGATGTTTAGGGTAATTGAACTCAAGAAGTCGAGATAAGGTAAGTCTATGAGATTGGAATTAAGCTTTCTTATCTGAATTTCAATTGAGATTTCTACAACTTAGGGTTTTTATTCGTCCCCAATTATATTTTGAATCTAGGGTTTGATAGAAATTGAGATGAAAATAGAGATAAGTAATGGGTAAATAGGTTTATTGTGGCTGTAATGTCATGAATTGTTTATGGTTGACTTGAATTGAGTTGATGTTTAAGTAATTAGGTTATTGAGAAGAAGTTCTGGTGACCTTGAGTATCTCCATAGATTCTCTTTTCTGGTTCATTTGTATTTTGTTTATGATAAGCGAAAGCACACAGTTTAGTACGTTAAGTTTTCCAAGAAAAATATGTTCCTTCTTTTTTCTCATGTAAATCTACTAGATAATTGGTTTTCTCGAATAGCACATTCGAAGGCTTACAGGTGACATTTTTATAAAGACCTGTTAAGCTCAAAAGTTGTGCAAAATCTTTCTAGTCGTTCTGTTTGTATCCTCTTGTGTTAGGTTTTTTGTAAACTTTTACATTTGGATCCTTTATAGAAAGACTAACATCTTGAAGATTATATGTAGTTCATTTGATGTTAACAATAGCTTGGTATCCGTGGACATGTCATTTTCAATGTAAAATCTAGGCTTATTTTGTTGCAGTGGGGGAGAATCTTGGGTCCTTTTGGTAAATCAAGCAACTTGCCCCAAACGTCCGGTTGACTACCCTATATAAAGGGATTTCATATAATCTTATTGATTTGTGTAATTCCATTTTCCTCGTGAAAGATTCAATCATTCTAATTGTTCATCTATTATCTTTGAATGATTAGTTAAACAAAATATAGTAAGGGGTGTATCAAATCATGTTCTAAGAAAAGATTAGCTGTATTTGTAATTTTCTTTGGTCAAGGAGAACCGTCAAGGTGAATATGAGAAATGATGAAGAAAACCATGTTCAGCTCCTCCAATAACAAAAATGAAACTGTTTATTATGATGTGAAATGGAAGAAGAGCCGTGAAAATTAAAGGAATCACAGCATTGTTTTGAAGAGAGGCTCGATAATTTTTCATGAATTAAGGATGGATTTTAAAATAGAAGATCGAGAGATATGTGTGTAAGAGAGCCTTACCAACAGAAATTACAGAATTGTGCTTTAAATGCAGATCTTCCCGAGAATTTAATGGAGCAGAGTGGGAAGAAAATCAAGGAAAGGCGAAAATTCTGCAAAGAGAAGCATTGATTTTGGAAACATTATGGTGGGCTTAGCCCGTAAGAGCTGAAAACCAAGAATTTCAATCCGACAAAATAATCACGAATCTCGTGTCAATAAAATACCAATGATTTATCAACAATCATTTTCTCCAGAGAAAGGAGAGAAGAAAATAAAGGAAAAGAAGGTCAAAACAAAATGAACGCATCGTTTCCATTTTGATTTTTGAGAAAATTGTTAAATAAGAAGAAGGAAGGAGTGAAGAAGATTGATGAAGCCATAGGATTTTACAAATGGGAGGAATACCACCTTGCTCCCAACATTTTCGACAACTCACGGTACAACACATCAAGGCTTATATGAGATGTATGTTACTCTTGCCATATTGTGCAAATTTCCATTTAAATTTACAAACTATTTTCTTGGGAGCTTTATAAGTAACTTGAAACAAAGTTGGCAAGGAGTTTAAGGTGACGGGAGAACAACGTCTTGTATCTCATTTTATCATTTGTAAATGCTCTTGTTCAAATATCTCAGTTTCATGAACTATACATTGCTTAAGAAAGACAAAATGAATGAATCATACCTGCAATACCAAACGTGTTGGTGTGGCGACTGTTAGAATTGATGACGACAAACAAGATAGGCTATGGGAAGCCGAGATCAATGGTGGAACTACTACAACCAGCTAGTTGGTCTGTGCAAGAAACCTTGGAGACGAAGGCGTAACAACCATGGAAGGCCAAGAAATCGCAGAGTGGTATGGGAAGAGATCGTAATGCCGCCACTAAACGCTAGTGTGGAAAAAATTTGGGAAGCTATACTTTAACGGAGGACGTATTGGGAATGCGTGGAGCTAACCACCATGACAAGTCAGAATATTGTTTTACCATCGCTTTCATGGACATCTAACAAATGGACTACTCATTTTCTAAAAGATGAAGCACAAAGTTTCAACATCATGCAAAGAATCAGAAGTGGAACAAAGGCCAAAATCTATTTGCAACTCTATAGTTCATTCATATCGATAATTGAAGATTTTCACTTATACTGTGGGTTATGCAAGAGATTTTCATAACAAAGAAGTGATGAACTCCTCGAGAAAATCGCATCAAAGATTGGCAACTAAAATTATTTTCTCTGCTGACGAGGTACCCAAAGGAAGAGAAACACATGATAGCCCGTTGGTGGTGCTAGACATTAATTATGGAGAAGATGACGGGCGTAAAATTGTCAATCATTAATCCTAATCGACATCGAAGTTCGTGAATATTCTGTTTTACCATACTTATAAGACCATGAAGTGGAGAGGATGAAAATTTGATTCCTTCAACGTTCTACGGTTTTAACGAGG
Organism: Papaver armeniacum; assembly: GCA_023531295.1. Taxonomy (NCBI): domain Eukaryota; kingdom Viridiplantae; phylum Streptophyta; class Magnoliopsida; order Ranunculales; family Papaveraceae; genus Papaver; species Papaver armeniacum. Next base: position 341,917 of record JAJJWW010016939.1, on the reverse strand, counting down.
ATTAACAATAATGAATTAATAATAAATGAACGGGACGAACCTTTATTAACCCTAGTTCACGTCCTTACAAAAATCAAAAAGAATTATCTCTTTGGCATTCTCCCACACTTACAAAACTCAAAGGTGAAACTGATGTTTGGTGAAGGTGGGCAGTTGAGTTTCATATAATCTATTGATTTGTCAACAATCATTCTCTCCACAACAAATCATGTTCTCTGTATTTGTAATTTTCTTTGGTCCTGTGTCTATCAGTTTTATTATGATGTGTGCTATATAGTGTCTTTTTGTTTTCTCGATAATTTTTTAGGTATTTTAAAATGCAGAGATATGTGTGTATCGGAATTGTGCTTTAAATGCACTTTAATCCGAAAGAATTCTCTGCAAAATTGATTTTTGGAGAAGGTGGGCAGTTGAGTTTCATGAATCTATTGATTTATCAACAATCATTTTCTCCACATCGTTTCCATTTTGATTTTTTTGCTAGGATTTTTAGTTTTGCTCCCATTACTACTGCTCTTGAAATTTCAGTTTCGTATACGTTAAATGTTTCTGCACCATGTTGGTGTACTGTTTTAGTTCCTGAATCCTGTGACAATGTTTATTTTTATAAATCGTTTGGCTTCATTATTTGGTTCCATTTATTGCGTTGCTCTATTTATTTTATAAACTCTTCTTTCCAATTGTTGCGTTGGGAAGGTTATGGAACGGTAAAAGGTGGAAAAGGAGTAAATAGAAGATGGGTAATGAGTTTTAAAACTGGTATAATTGATGCGAGTTTCACAGAGGAGGATGGGTGGTGTTATTGTTGAGCATGCTGAATTTAAGGGAAAGGAATGAATGACCTTGGTGGTTGTATGAATTGTGCAGGTGTAAGTGAAGATTCATTTGTTCTAAAAGATTAGGGTTTGAGTCTGAGATAGAGATGCCATGGCTAGGCAGAAGAGGTGGTTATGATGGTGCTACTTCAAGGCAATGGAATGGTTTTTCGTTGCTGCATTCGGCTAAGGTTGTGAGAATTACCCTTAATTTATAATTATTTTTCGTAATTGGTTTAAGGTTTTTTTTCTTATAATTGTCCTTTAAAGCCCTAAAACGGCAATAACAAGTGGTTGCTTGTTTTGTCTTCCTGTATTTGTAGATAATTGTATCCCCCTGAATGCAAATTTATTTTTGAATGCCTTACTAGACGCTCTTTTCTTATCCATATATCGGTGGTCTGTCTCAAGGATCAAAATCGGGTTATTCTAAGACCGTCAGTTGTCATACCTAAAAGGCTTCATGACAAAGTTCAAGTATGTTCCCATCAATAAGTTGCACAATTTGTTTATTAGACTTTATGTTATTTTCCTATAGTTCAGCAGCAGATTTATTCTACTATGCACAGTGGAGGAGAGCTATGTCATAGTGTGGTTGTATTTTTAGGAATCCTTCAATTGGGTTGCGCCAGCACAGGAAAGGCGACTGGAAAGCCATCCAAAATGGCTATTGGAATGCTTTTATGAATCAGGACCAATTTGTGGATTTGATGTTTATGAATGGGGTACGCACGCAGACAGAGACTATTAATGAAACCTTGGACACAGTCAACTCCCAAAAAGTATACAGAAAAGCTCACTCAACAGGTGAACAATATTTACCTAAAGGAATTACATTACTGGAGCATAGAATACTCATAGTTTTCCTTGAACTATAATAAATAATACGCAGAGATAGTTATTCTTATCGAACTGTAGCCACATATTTTATTTCTTAGTTTAGTGATTAATGTTTAGCAGCAATTCTTATGAGTATTAATGTACTAAAATCTGTTAACAAGTAGGACAATTATGGTCTTCAGTAAGAAAAAATCATGAAGGGCCACAAAAGATTGAATGTCAGGTGCTGCCTCTTCGAGTGAGAAACATGAACTCTTTTTGTTAGAAGAATTTGTGAAGAAATGGATAAATCATAGAAGCTTGGTGGCTTCCACAGAACGTAAAATGGTTGCTGCTGGTGACCAAGTCCCCAAAATTCCTAAGCCCAAAGAAGGTGTTTTCTCTAGCAGGGGAGCTAGTGAAAAACATGGAAGTAAAGCTGTACAGCCAGCTTCTGATCTGGAAACCACGCTAGAAGCTCAATCAAAAGAATTATGGGCCAATAAGGATGATCTCAAAAAGCATGTGGCAACATCGGAGCTGCGAGAAATGCTTGAAGCAAATGAGCAAGATTCAGCCGGATCTGAATTTGATTTGTGTGATCGATGGTAAAAATCTGAGCAAGGACTGTTTAGTTTATTAAAATTTTACCACTGTCTCTGTGTTTTCATATAAGCAAGCATCACGTCATGCCCCTCTTGCAGTTCACATGTCTTTTACCCAGTGCAAGTTATAAACTTATTAATCTATGAGAACTCCTGTCACATTAGGGCATAATTTTTCGCTAGTTCTGCTTGTTTAGACTTATGGAAATTACCTTTAAGCTGAGTACCCAATGTTAATTACCTAAGTTTACATAATCTATGAGTACCCAATGTTAATTACCTTTCTTATGTATCTACTCTGTTATGTATGAATTCTTGATGGATTGTGATGATCAATAATTGTTTTGATCAATTTTGATGATGTTGAGGTTCCATCCTAAATTGGGTCTTCTAGTTCTTATAGAATTGTATATGCATTCAGGTGCACTGCAACGCCGAGAATCTGCGTGCAACGGAATTATAGCAATAATAAACAACTACATTGAAAAAAAAAATCAATTTACGACAGCTTAACATGAGAAAAGTGTGAAGACTTATTTTGTCAAACGGATATAAAATAAAGGACAAGCTTAGTGTAGAAAAAAAGCAAAAATAAACAACGGATATAAGATCAAAGAGTCGATTAAAAATCGTTTAAATCAAGAAAATGAGAAAGGAAAATGTTAAATCCAAACAAAATATAATGAAGATATGGAATACGTTGACAAAAAAATCAAAATGGGACCCACAAAAGTGTTTTCTATTAGTAAAAACGTTGCACAAATTTATACGTTGCAGATACAGAAAATCATAAACCTACAAAAATTAGCGTTCCCCAAGGTATTACATCCATGGTTTTGGAAAATCTATAACCACATATTGTACAACGTTTATAAATGTTGCTCAAAATAATTCAAATCAAGTAATGCAAGTATTATGAAGGGCAAGGAAGAAGCAAAAGATCGCAGGAAGAAAAAGCAGCGAAGAAGAATACTTTACACGATAAGAGCAAAGAGGGAAAAGGAATACCTAGCGTTGCACACTAGAACCGAAGTCTAGTTATATCGCAGTGAATGTTGGAACGGAGGAGCCCAAAATCTTAAAATTTGGGACTAAAATGGAAGGATTGGATTTGTCACGAGATTACAAAGATATTTTCATGCGGGATATTAAATGCCCGGCATATATCCATCAAGGCTTGCCATAAATTGGAAATTGACAAGAATGTAAAACCATTTAAACAAAGAATTTTATCATCCTCAAATAGAAGAAGAAATTGCAAAGACAAGCAAAATTTATAAACGTAAGAATTTGTAAAAATCTAAACAAAGGTCCTAAAGATAGTTTTTACCCGATATTCCTACAATTGGTTGGAAAGTGTAGTCATCTCTTGATGGATATAAGGGTTACAATCAAATTCCTCTCGCCAAAGAAGATCAAGAATATACCCATACAAAAATGCCGTTTGGTTTATGAAATGCCGGTGCGACATACCAAAGAATAAAGGTAAATGGGATACACAAAACATTAGAGGTATGTAGATGATATGTTAATAAAAAGTAAAAAGCAAAAGACCACATACAGATTTGAAAAGAAATTTTTGAACAAATGAGGCAATTTAATATCAAAGTAAAACCCGTAAAAAATGTACCTTTTGGAGTCGCCTGAAAATTTTTAGGTACATTGTATCCAAAGAAGGAATTCAAGCTTCACCCCGAGAAAAGTACAAGCCTTCGCGATATGCCAAACCCTTGGAGATGGAAAAAGATGTTCAAAAGTTAAATGGGTTGTTAGCTTCGCTGGCTAGGAGGTTCATCTCTGCGATCATCCGATAAATGCAAGCACTTTTTCAATATCCTTAGAAAGGGATCAAGTTTAAATGGACAAGGAGTGAGTGAAAGCCTTGCAAGGAATAAAGGAACATTTAATGGATATATCAATTTTGCAAAAAGGTAAAGGAGAAGAATTGTTGATCTATCTTGCGACAACCTCGCATGCATTAAGTGGGCCTGAGTGACGCAGAGTAGAAAAACCAATTTATTACATCAAAAAACTTTCAATGCTGCAAAAGGGAATTACTCAAAATTGAAAAATTAATCTTGGCATTAGTTTATGCAACATTTAAGCAATGGATGTGGAAGAAGAACATAGAGATCAAAAGATTGTGATGAATCATTAGTAGATGGGTCATCAAATGGAGAAGGAAATGGAATAGGAATTGTTGTGATATCGGATTTTACATGTCCCCTCTCTTTTAAAAAAAATGTATAGTTATGATTCCAAATAACAAGTTGAAGAATTTTAGTGCGGGTAATATCATTTAAGTTGGATGAACTAGAAGAAAAAAGAGAAAGAGCATTACAACATATGGAAAATTATCAAAGATTGGCTATGGAATATAACAAACGTGTCAAGATACAATTTCAAGTGACTTTTCACCATATATCACAGAAAATGGAAATGGTGGCAAAAGTGGCAAGAAAATGGGATGGACCTTATATCATCAAGGAGATAGTTGGTACTATTGTGCGAATATCAAAATTATTTTGCAACGGATATAAACGTATCTATTTGGTCAACGAGAGATGTATGAAGATTATCTAATTGGTTATATTGCTCCACCCAAGAATCTTTATCGCCCGAACTTCTTCAACAATAGATTCCAACCGATATATCTCCATTTTTTGTTCTAAGTTTTAAAAGCTTGAAAAATTTTTTTTTTTTTTTTTTTTTAAAAAAAAAAAAAATGTTTGTACCTTTAAATCTTCATTCTTCTTCTAAGATTGTCGCAACTCCAGTGAAATGTTGAGAAGATTGTTCTTTAAGATCTTAGGAAAAAGCATCCATTGCACACAACACCTAAAATAAACAACGGATATAATCCTTGCTATCGTGAGATGATGGAAACAAAAAACGTTGACAAAAAAATCAAAATGGGACCCACAAAAGTGTTTTCTATTAGTAAAATAAAATGGTGGGGAGAAACATTAAAAGAAGAGCAATATTCAAATAAAAGACTTAAAAGAGATCAATCAAATAGGAAAAATAAAGCGTTGCACCACATATTGTACAACGTTTATAAATGTTGCTCAAAATAATTCGTGGCGACATATCGGATACTCTGCGTTGCACACTAATGTGCAACGCCGTTTCAATCCGATGACGACAGCTATTTTAGGAGTGTCGCGTTAACACTTACATACTTGCGACGCTCGCGAAGGATTCCCGAAATAAAGGACAAGCTTATGTGCAACGTTTATAAACGTGACAAAAAGGTTGTTTGGGTGTAGTCTTCACCTCATACCCATACATAATCACAATAGCATTCAAACGATTATGTCGATGTCTTATATACGAAGTTCAAAAGATAAGCGTTATACTTCGTATTGTATTCCTTAATACTACGTCTAACTAGAGTATAATCATTCATGCTTCGCAGTTATGTTTTCAAATGCACGAATTGAAAGATACGTTAGGGAATGAAATAGTTCAAGTCAAATATCACTAACCTCAAGTGGAAGGATGATGTTGTCGTTGTAGCTCCTTACTTCTTCACTTCTTCAAGTCTTCGTTATACTTGTAATGTCTCATATCCTAATACTTTCAAGCTAACCTATACGAAGTTGACTCTAGTACATAATCAAGCGACTCTTTAAATGAGTTTTGGTTCACTAAAATATGACAACCAAACTTGACATACCAACGCTTGGTGGGTTCAACCGAGCTATGCTCTAACATCATCACATTCGAAAGATGTTTCCGGATTTGCTCCTTTTAAAGGATGAGCAACAGGTCTTGCTCTTTTAAAGTCATTTTTCTTGTACCCCTTTTTAAGTGATTTTAGAGCATAATGAACAGACCATGGACTAGAGCAGTAGTTCGCATATCTGTTTATTGAGAAACAGGGAACAAAGTCCTTCGTATGAAACGATATTTTTTTCCAATTCCCTTGATACAAAACGAAGAGCATTTTGCATCCTACGAATCTTATATTTTCTTTGCAAATGATCTTTATTACCAAAATAATAACAATGTTTAGTATTATAAAAATTATAATTTTTCTTATTACATTTTTGTGGATATCTTTGTGACGACCCTTTCCTTTTCCGCACTTTAAGAGGCTTTGTTCTTCTCATTTGCAAAAGAGCTTTTCTTTATTTCGTGGTTTGTTTGATCAACAATTGTTGGTTTGTCATCATTAGTTTCTCAACTATAATAATATCATTGATATTAGATACATCAGTTTGTGTAGAGAGACTAGAAGATTTGACAAATTTTATCTCTTTGTTATAGATTGAAGTATCACATCCTTCATATCCCAAGCAACGTGTATCACCATGACTTCTTCCTATTTCCAACAAAGAAGATAAATGATTTGTGCTATCATTAAGTTTTTTCAACTTAGAGATTTCTTCTTCTAATGATTTGTTTTTGTCAAGAGCAAACTTAAGATTATCTTCTAAGTGCTTTAAATGGGATAGAAAGGTATTTTATTTCTCCTTGAAGCACTCTTGTTGAGAGTAAGATCTTGCATTAGAGTCGGCAAGTTCTTCCTCCAAGAGATGAATCTTTTTGAGACTTGCATCCCTTTCTTTCTCAGTATTTTCTGCCCGATAAAGTTCACCACTTACTCTTTCCTCGAGACATATTACTTGTTGATAGTATTTTTCTTTCAACAATTCATGCTCCTTACCAAGATTTTCATACATGGTAGTTACGAGTTGTTCATGTTCAAGTGCCAAAAGGAGTTCATTAGAACAATGAAGAAATTATCTGCTAAACTCTTCCAGTTCAAAGGTTTTTACACTTGACCATCCACCAGGAATTTCAGGCATAGAGCTCAGCAATATCTTGTTAGGGATATCTTCAATTGAGCAATATGAACTTGATAAGAGATCCTCTTTTGAGCATACATCTTGAAATACGTTAACTGAGTCTTTTGACTTTATTCGCATTCGCTTAGTCTTTGCTTGACCCATAATTTATAGGTTGGATCGTACCAAACACAGATTGTTAGATCTTTTCGTGTTTGCCTGCTCTAATACCAATTGAAAAGACGAGGATACCCAAATACACCACAATCTTTTATTTTAAACCTATAAGTTAATTTGATACCAAGTGTGATCGTCTATGCACAAAGTCGAGACAATACGACAATTCGGTTCACACTTCGTGTGATCTTCTATAAATACGAGATTGAGACAATACAACAACAAGATAACTTGTGTGATTGACTATGGATACAAGATCGATACAATACTACAACAAAGTGTGTACTTGAAAATAGGTTCGATAATAACCAAACTCTATAGGATCACTATCAAGTATTACATAGTTAACGTACTTGTGTATTTTACTTAATTATAGTAAACAATTATAATGCGAAAATCAAAGTAAAAGACACAACAAGATTTTGTTAACAAGGAAACCGCAAATGCAGAAAAACCCTGGGACCTAGTCCAGTTTTGAATACTCTCAGAATTAAGTCGCTATACAAAATCTAATACCAACTTCGTATAGTTGAGACCAAGCAGACTACCCCTAGCTACTTAGTTCCCTCAGTATCCCTGCGCCTTCGACTTCAAGAGTCACGCATGTGAATAGTAAGTCCTTTGGATCATATGGCAAACAACAAAGGAAGAATCTATTTAGTAACCACTCTAATCAATCTTGCTACAAGATATAGATGATTCATTGACAAAGGCTCTTCTATTTAATCTAATAAACTCCTTTGTCTGGCTAGATCAATCTTACTATAACTACCGAATAGTCAAGTATATATTCGCACTCAATCAATATAGATCTCAAAGAGAAATAAAGAGAATGCCGATCTCACGCAACTTATAGGTGTCTAAAACACCTAATTTTATATCTATAGTTTATGCTTTCTTTGTTATTTTTCTTGTGAATTATGCATCTCTTATGTTTAGTTTTGAGTTATTAGGTGCAATGGAGTCATTTGGATCAAAAGAAGGAGAAATCATTCATTTGGAGCGAAATGGCAAAAAGATCAATTCACAGGCGAGTTATATTTGGAGCCGTCTAGGATGCGCAAGGAGGAGGTGAAGAATGAACTGTCAGTTTCCCATAACTGACAATTGAGTTGAATAGAAATTTAGGCTGTCGGTTATTCGGAACCGACATGCCACGTATGGATTGGGTGACCCTTATCGACCGCACCTGAGTGGCTATATCCATTTTCTATTCCTACAAAACCCTAAGATCGAGAATTGGTGTCTATATTCATAACAATTTCACTGAAATTCACAAAAGAGAACAAATGAAGCTGCTGGTGAAGATGAATCAGATCCAGACGAACAAGGGAAGAAGATACGGTTTCTGCTGATGTATGAGTGAATCTGGTAAGGGTTTTGTCTGGATTTTGATTCCATGAATACAACCAGAAGATGGGTTTGGATCGTAGACACTGATAAACAGTGGATGAAAGATGGTTGCATTTGATTGATTCATAGATGGTTGTGCTTGAAATGTTAGAAGATATTGATGAATTAGAGACGGGTTTGCTATTGATTTCAAGATAGAGGTGAATGGGTCTCGAATTGATGGCCAGAACATCAAATGGAAGAAATCAAAATGGAGGAGCAGTTGTCGTTGATATTCGGAAGAATTTGAGGTTAGGCATGATTTAAATCTGAACGAAAGTAGCTCGAGATTTATGAGACAGAGAATAACAATGGGAAAATTGAGTTCTATGGCTGAATTGAGTGAATGGGTTTGGAGTTGATTGTGCTGGATGGAAGCTGCAGTTGGAGATGAAGTTACAAGATGCAATGGTGGTTGTAAGCTAAGAAGAACTAAAGTTAGATGACCTATATTGCTGCAACTCAAGCTGTTGGTGTTTCTGGTGTAATGGCAATAGAGTTGATGGCCTGAAATGTTTGCAGCTCAAGTTAGAGGTTATAGCTGGGATTTGAGCAAAGTTGGATGGATTTTGAAGCAACCAAGAACCGGGGTTTGCAAGTGGATATAAAACTGGTGGTAACAATGGCTTGTGGCAATGTTGGTGTTTGTGTTGCAGTGTAACTCAGGAAATATCTTTGGTGGTGCAGTGGTTATAGTTACAGCAGGGAAAGAATTGAGATGCTGCTGCTTGAACTGAAATGGTACTGGTGGTGTTGTTGGTGGTGCGAAACAAGGGACCGAAAAGAGTTCAAGTTGCAGGTGGTTTGAACTGGAGATGTAGGAGGATTAGTGATCACATGGCAGTGGCTTGGCTCTGCTGAGAGTTATAATGCAGTCGTGCCGTGGTGCTTTTGTTGGTTCAGGGTGGCTTGATATTGAGCTGTGATGAGTGCACTGAAAAAGGGAAGTTAGGCGAGGCTGTGAAGAGTAAGGAATGAATGAAATGATGCTTAGATGAATGTTAGGACAACATGGATTTGATGCATTTCCGGAAGGTTAAGTTGGTACTGAGCAGGAGTTGCTGATACTGCCAGGGACCTAATAGGCTAGTGGTGGAGTGAATGGTTGAGTCATGGTGGTGCAGAACAAGGGTGCTGTGTTGGTGTTCAATCAGCTATCTATGTTACGGATGCATGTTCGGAGAGCAGTATGGGAAGAAATGGTGGTTAATGTTGTTGCAGTTGAGCTGTACAGGGAGAATGAGAAGAATTCCGCAGGGTTTGAGCTGAGCAGATGTTGGTAATGCTGAGATTGCAGACAAGCAGGAGATGACGTAGCACTGGGAGATGGAACTGAAAGTGATGAACAACAGGAACTGATTGAAGCAACTGGTGTTATGCGCAGTGCAGGCGATGGATGGAATTAGAACTGAGCTGTGGATATGCTGGTGTCAGTTGGCTGAACTGGAGTTGCCGCAAGCCATGGATTGTTAGTGCTGTGTGGTGCTAGCTAGTAGTGGTGATGGTTTTATGATGTACACAGGCTTGCAGGAATGGATAGCAAGGAACTGGATGGTTGAGATATTCAAGGTTTAAGAGTTTGACAAGCCTGGGAAACTTGGGTTTCAGTCGGATTTGAGTTTGTCAGAGATTGAAATGGTCTGATGTTGGTTGTTGCTGCAGGGAAAGATATCAAATTCAGAGACGGTCATGAAATTGAAGGCAGTGATGGCAAGAGTTCTGGTTTTACTATTTGTTGTTGGTGATGAGGATTGTTAGTGGTTTCGACATTAAGGGTTGCAGTTTAATAAGAATGGAGCTAAGATTGATCGCCGGTTGCAATGAGCTATGATGGTGAGCTCGAACTGCAGCAGTCTGATGGATCAGTGCTTGGTTGATAATGGTCGTGGTGGTTATGTCAGTAATGAAAATGAATGAATGTGAATGCCAAAATGCAAGGAAGGATGTGAGCTATGCTGTGGTCCTGATGAAGCTAAAAAAAGGTAAAATAACTTGTCGGTTCCGTGAAACTGACAGGCTCAGCAAGTTAATGTGTACAGAGTGGGCTGTGAATGCTATTGGGCTTGGACTGAGTTAAGGAGGTCGGCTGTTTGGGTTTTAGTAGGCTATGACCTAATTTTGGGAGAAACATATAAATAGAGAATTCTTTCTCTATATCGAGACAGCTCCATTAGAGAATAATATCTGCTTCTACTTTTGTTTCTAGGGTTTAGAAAGATGAAAGGTTTTCTTTTTCTTCTTGTGATGAACTCCGTGAACATGAGCTAGTTTCATTATTGGTTATGGATTGATTGGATTTCACATAACATGGTTCTTTGATTCAATATATTAGTTTTGTCTCATATTTATCATTCATGATTCTCTGAAAATATAGTTGTATGATTGACGTATTACAACATGATTGATTATTTGTTTTGTCAAGTTGCAAATTGATAGAACTCATATTCACATCTATAGCTAGTTTAGGATTTTTCATCGAGCGATAATCTTTGAACACAAGTAGCATAAATATGATTGTAGGTTATAGTGATATATTCTTGTAATCATATGTGAACCATGACCTTTGTTCGAATTGTTTGCGCAATGTATTTCAATTGCATTGATTAGCCTAGTTTCATAAATCTTAATGCTCCATGGAATTGAACTTGATTAGCGCAAGGCGTTAGGTTATTCTTTTGGTAGAATTCATACTTGCATCGTTTTACATGTATGTGTGATGAAATCAGGAATTTGCGAGATATTCTTTCGACTAGATATCTTAGGGCTTTTGATAATGAGAGATTAAAAATAAATTCTAGTTATTAAGACAAGAACAAGTTTGTGAATGAAAACGAAATCCTTGACCAATATCTTTATATCATTGATTCAAGTGTTTTGATTTATTGTTTTGCTTTTATATTATTTTAGTTATATAAAAATCAGAAAATCCCCCCATTATTTTATATAATAAACCGGAACATATTGACAACCCAAGACCTCTCTGTGGGAACGATCCTTTCTTGCCCTTGCTATATTATATATTTTAAGTAGTGAGAAAGTAATTATTTTTGACGCCTACGACAGCGATCAAATTTTGGCGCCGCTGCCGGGGAGGCAGCGGGTTGTTATTTGTTTTTGGTTTCTTATTTTTGTTTAGTTTTGTTTTTCTTATTTTATGGTTCTTAACATAGTTTTGAGAACTATTGTTTCAGGTTCCAATTTCTATGGACGGAGCATATTGGAACAACGGATACGATTTTCAACCTCCTCAACACTATGACAATTTCCCACCATCTATGGGATACCATCAAAATCAATTTATTGGCTATGATGCATATCCTAGACAACCTTATGGTGATTTTCATACATACCAACAACAACCTTGTAGTGGGTATGTAAGTCAAGCACCAAGGTGGGATAATTCTACTTCTAATTGGCTTCATTCGAGTTGTATGAAGATTTTGAATGGATTACAAGACATGCAACAACGACTAGACCAACTTGACCGTAATAGAAAGAACGTCGCACAAACCAATTTTTGCAACACTTTTTCTTACCCGACTCCAGATCGTAGTTATGATCATTCACCCATTCAAATGGAAGAGTCATGGGAAAGAGAACCTATTGTAGTCAATGGTGGTAAGCGTGTGAACGTCAAGAAACTTGCGCAGAAATTATACAAGTTGGAAGATGATGGATCCTCGGAAGAGCTTGTCGATGAAATTAGTAGGACCATTCATATGGAACTTAAAAGACGTCGTGATAAAGGTTGGGAAACTGACGACGATTCTTATTATGGTGAGTCTGAAAATGAAGACGAAAATGATTGTGTTGGAAAGGACCAACCTTTGGAGATATTTGATGACATTAGTGTAGTTGACTCAACTCTTGATCTTTATAATGATCAAGCACCTATTCAAAAGGTACATGAGTATGATGAAACTAGTGTTTTTCAGAATTTCCTTGCAACAAGGTTTGAGTCTAATGATGAAGGGTATGTTGAGAGTGGGACCGTTATGACCAATATTGTGGAAGACCCAATTGAGCTTGCAAATGATTGTAATGATTATTTTTATGTCGAGACTTTGGTTAAGGCAGAAACGTACGAAGAATGGTTGCAAGGTTTGATAGAGGACCTTGATATACAAGAGGTGAGTAATTCACTTGAGTTTTTCAAGGATGAAGAGGATACCGTGATACAAGAGATTGTGCAAGGTATGTCTAACCCTTTGCCTATTGTTTCTTCTCCTTTACCTCTTATTGGTTTGAATGTATGTGCTTCGAGAATATTGTTGAATGACTTTGTTTCTCGATATCCGCCATTAGAGATACTTGATTCTCATACTATGCAGGTTTTGGAACAAGAAACCGTGGAAGTTCCCGAATTCTATATTCTTTATACACTTCCAAGTGTGGACAAGAATAAGTGTGGGGGAAACTTTTATCGGTTCATAACTTCATTTCTGTTTTATATTACTAATATTTGTGTGAAGCTAGTGTTTCCAAAACAGGTTCTATGGAAGGATCCCCAACTTTTCAGATTGTTGGTATATGGGGAATGAATCTTGCAAGGATATAGTCGGTCGACGACTTTAAACCAAGCGCTACATGGGAGGCAACCCATAGGTTTTGTATCTCTTATCTTTTATTTTTCTTGTGTTGTATCTAATTTTTCTTGTCGCATATCATTATAAGATTTCCCACCTTGACTTTCTTTGGACGATTCAATTTACATTGAGGACAATGTAAAGTTTAAGTGTGGGGGAGTGGTTAGGCATTTGCATTGTAAATTTTTCATAAATTTTCAACTTTTGTGTAAATTAGTGAATAAAAAATTCCAACTTGTAGTTAGTTTAGAGTCACATAGTATACATGTCGCTAAGATTACATCGAGAATCTCATAAGAGTGACTGAACTTAGAGATGACAGAGAACATGATCGGGTTTCTTACTTGTACGAGAGTTAAAGTTGGATTTAACCATGCCAGTGGAAAATAAGGTGCATAATGAATTCGCTAGTAGAGTTGTGGTCCCCTATAGTGGAGACTACCCATTGTTACATCATGTGAGGCACCGACCTTCAATTCTTTCTACCTGTCTAAATATGTGCTTTTAGAGTGTGTGTCACCGTACGTTAATTCCGGGTAGAATGGTGAGATACCCAACCTCCCACTAATAGAAGCACTACTTTGATCTCTTGAGTGCTATTTTTATCAATCATGATGGTGACATCGAATTGCTAACTTACATACCACTTATAATCTTGTTCGCAGTTAGCACCATCCACTTTATCTCTCTCTACACCAACAGATCCATATAAACACCATCATCATCAACAATAGGAGCATCACAAATTCGAAGAAAAGTTGAAGACGTTCAAGGTTTACAAGCAAGAGTACAGAAATGAGCAGATTTCAGATTCAAGTAAAGCAACAAGATAAGGAGCAGAATTTTTACAAGTTGAAGACTTTATGTACAAGAGTGAAGTTTATCAAGATGAGAGTTCAAGAAGTTTATGATATCGAGACATACAAGTTGTGAAGAATCAAGCGGTAAAGTACTTACAACATGGCCTTTGTACTTGCATTTTTATTTTATCTTTATTTGTATTTTATTTTCTCTTGTCAAAAAAAAAAAGGGAAAAAGAAAAAGAAAAAGAAAAGAAAAAAGAAAAAAGATAAAAAAATATTCATTGCATCATATTTTGGTTTGTTTAGTTCATATTTAGTTTTGTATTATTTCAATAAAGCCAATGGAAAGAAGAAATATCTATAATGGAGTTTCAAGCAACAAGGAATTAGAGGAAAGAATTACATTGTCTAGATTCTATGAAGTTCAAGAGTTATCATCAAGAGTTGAAGACCAAAGACGAAGATGAAGACACCGATTGAAGACCGAAGACGTTTCTATGGATGCTGTGAGAGTGGTGCTAACTGCACGTCGAACGGATAACAAGGTAAGTAAGCATATTCCCACCTTCGTTAAGTGGTTGATTTCCTTTCTTAGAGATCGTCAGAAAAATGGGTTTTCAAAAATGAATAAAATGTGATTGCAGGAAATCCTACAATACATCCCTCACAAGAATTCATAATATTCAACACATCTTTAAGATCAACAATCACACTTTTTATTAATTGAGTTAAAGGATTTTACAAAGGGAAAGTGAAATCAAGAATACAACTATTGTTCTAGACTTTCTCTCACCTCAAAACTTTCCCTCCACTCTCTAAAAAGATCTCTCCCTCTCTTAGGCCTACTCGACCCTTTATATAGGACATTACATAATGGATGACAGCTAAGCTGTCCTTTCGGATCTGGCTTGTGACATTCTCGCAAGTATTCAAATGTTAAATCTTGCAATGCTCCTAAATCTCGCTAGGTCCTCACACCTTTCTCGTGTTCAAGCTGTCGTCATCCGTTGCATCATTTTTATTACTAGTATGCGATATCTTCACAGTGTGTTGTTCAAAGATTTCGCAAGGACATTAATGTTGCGATATTATGATCCTACATCTTGCCTCTTCTCATGTCTTCTCTGCGAAGGAGAGAATGTCATAAGAACTAGTACTTTCAAAATGCCACAGCTGTTCATTTTTCCATATTCTTTTGTATTGACACGATTCTGTACTTTTAGGCAGAAGTTATTACATGTATCTCTTCTTCCATCCATTTCTTGACACGTCTTTTTCAACCGCTATTTCTCAACCGTTCATGTCTACTCTTCGCATTAAATGTTTTTACCTTTTCGAGAATTCTTCTCTCTATATATATTTTTCTCATTCTTCTCTTCTTCTTTTTACTTTCCTTCTTATTTTTTCTGCAACTTTTCTTCAACATTTCTCCGTAACTTCCGCTTCTGCTGCTGTAAATCTTCTTCTTTCTACTTCTTTTGATCTTCAGTTTTTTCTTCATTCCCATACTGAAAATGCCGTCAATTGGTCGTAAATATAAAACTTCTCTGGAAAGAGTTCAAAAAGATTTCAAAGAGAAGGGTTTCATATTAACCACCATTCCCAATCAAGAATCTAAATCCATTCTCTCTGCCAAATTGTTTTCTAATCATCATTGTGATGTTCAGGAAATCATAGTTTCGTGTGGTCAGATTCTCGCTGGCCTTCCCATTCCTCTTTATGATCCTGATCTTCCCTTATTTTATAAAATTATTGCTCATGCGAAATTCTCGCGAGCCATCTACCAATTGAGTGGGGATTGTATTCGCTTAATGCTTGAATTCGCCAATCGCGGTGCTGGTAAAGGGTCTCTTTACCCAAAAGAAGTTAGGGATCCTGAATATGAGGATTTAGAAATACTCGCTGAAAGATACACTCTGGAGAGCTTCTTTGAGAATTATGAATTAATAAACATGAAAAATGATAGAACTCGCTGGGGTGTTCGCTTGAAGAGGAAAGAAAATGTTGCCAGCGATAGAATACTCATGCAGGACATTGATTGGCATTCTGGCAAGAATAATATTCCTCGTCACTCTAAAGACGACAAATGGTGCGTCTTTCCACTGGTTTTGAAGGGACCTTATATTTCAGGTTCAAATGTGCTTCCTGCGAATCTCGCCACTTATCAACCTTGGGTATTCAATTGGCCCGAGAAAGCAAAAGAGGTATGTCTTCAAATATTGTTCATTTCATAACCTTTTATTTATTGCTACTTTCCTGTTTTCTAACTCTTGCGAAAATTTTAGATTAAAAACTGAGATCGAGCTATAAAAGAACCGGGAAGGCTAGCACTTTATCTGCTCTGCACTCCATCACAGATGAAGTAAGAAACATCTTTATATTTTTAACAATATTGTTGCCTCTGTTTCTTATCTTCATGTGTGTGCGAAGGTTGGTGTTGTAGCTGTTGAAGAAGAAGAAAGTTCTAAGGTTGCGAAGACCAAAGGCAAAGGTAAAGGTTCTCTTCGCAAGGAGAAATCTGCTGCTCCACCTTCAAAGAAACGAAAAGTTCATTCTCCTTCTCCTTCAAATCTTCAGCCTAGTGAAAGTTCTGACGATGATGATAATAATGATAGTTCTTTCGCAGGGGAAGATTTTCCACCTGAATCTTCAATGGCACAATTGTCTAGCATCTTCTCTGACTCTATGCAAGGAATTGGAGATGATCATCTTACTAGCACATGTAGAGCTCTTGCGAATATCTGTGATGCCACTCTACTGGATTGTGATGAATCTCTTCATGGAGTCTCCAGATCGGTGACTCCTAGCTTTCTGAATTCACTTGGTATCTTGGTATGCCTTCATTTCTCTATCTTTTCATAGTTATGATTTAAAATTATATTATATCTTGATAATTTCTTCAATTTCTTTCGCAGAATGGGAAGGCTTCTTTCGTTGTTGCCTCAGATTTGGAGAAAAGACGTAAGATCCTTGAAAAGAAGAATCTTCAATTTCGCCAAAGAATTGAAGGACTAGAGGCTGAAGTTGTGGATCTTCGCGAGAAAAACAAACAATTAGAAGTTGATTCTTCTTCTCACAAAGACAAAATTTCTAGTCTTCAGGATGCCAATAAGCAACTTTATGGTATGAAATTTTTCATTTTTCCTTTATTTTATTTTATCATTATCCCCCCTCATCTAACTTATCATTTTCACAGACGTTTATAATCTTTCTGATGAAGCCATTCTTCTTCACACATTCCCCAATTCTATGGATAATAATACCCTCCTTGAACACCTTAATAATTCCTTAAATAGTTTTTCAAATGACAAGATAAACTCTCTTCCCATAAATGA
The DNA here is from genome assembly GCA_023531295.1 of Papaver armeniacum. Taxonomy (NCBI): domain Eukaryota; kingdom Viridiplantae; phylum Streptophyta; class Magnoliopsida; order Ranunculales; family Papaveraceae; genus Papaver; species Papaver armeniacum. Next base: position 324,592 of record JAJJWW010016939.1, on the reverse strand, counting down.
ACTCAGATCCAAACTTCGCCTCTTAGAAATTGACCATAGATCCAGCTTGGGTTTAGCCAACCAATTTAAGCGTTTCTATCTTAATTCTAAAGAGGAAATTAATGCTTTAAGAACCAAGATCAGCGATCTCATAGATGATAAAGATCGCATCGCTAGGCAAGGTGCTCAAGCGTTAGCGAAATTCCAAAAGACTCTTCTTGAGGTTCAAATTGAACGAGATGAATCTAACCGCAAAAATGCTGTTCTTAGCGAAAGAGAGAATCAAATTCGCTCCCTTCTTCTCATAAATAATGATGATGAATTTGTTTGGGCTGCAAAAATTCTGGATGACGCCAGAAATAATTTAGGTGTTAACGTTAGTCTTCAAGATGAGCATACGGCCTTGGTTAGGGATATGATTTCTGACAGAGAAGGTTGTTAATTGTTCTTCTTTATTTAACTGTTTGTCTTTCATAAAATTGTCATCAAGTTGCTGATTCACTATCACATGTTCGCAGGAGCTGAAGAGAGATTTCTCAAAAGGATTGAAGAACTTGAGTCTAAGAAGGAGCAGCTCGCAAAGAATCTTTCTTCTCGAGATGATAAATATTCTAGACTGAAGAGCCAACTAAAGATTATAGTTGCGAATTTTAAAAATGATGCTATTCTTTTTCGCAATCAAACTATTAAGACGGTATGCGATGATAACAATATCCCTCGATCTGCATATCCTAGCCTCCTAGAAGAAATCCCCAAGAATGTGCCCCCTCTGGATATCTCTTATAGTGATGCTAGTGAAGAGGAGGAATCTGATGGAGATGAAGAAGAAGAAGGATTTGATGAAGATGATGAAGAAGAAAAATCAAACAAGAAATAATTCTGTTTCCTTCTTTCTCTTTTTGTAATATCTGTACATTCATTCTTTTAATTTCCTATCCTTGTAATCTTTTGTTGCGAATTTCTTGAATTTTCAAACACAAGTTCTACCTTTGTTGTTCCTTTATGCACACGTTAAAAAAGCAATTCTTTTTTGCAATATAATTAATCAATATATTATCAACCTTTCATTTTATGAGTGCGTAAATCTATCATATGAAGACAAATAACATGTTCTTATTCTATACATTCCCATACTTGCCTCTGTTATTTGCATTCAAATGAAAGATTAAGCAAGTTACTTTTGAATAACGACATGTATTCATGCCTCAGTCTCGCAGCTGTTTCTGCTGAATTTTCGCAAATAGGTATTTCTTGGTTGCTTCCAAGATTTTTTATTTTTTATTTTTCTCTTATGTGGTCTTATTTTGCCTTCCTAGTTAAAGGTCTTATTGTGCCACCTCTTGTCATTGCGACAAAATCGCAGGACGTCTTTGCACTTGCATGCAAAAACCCATTGATCTTGTCTTATCATTTCTCTAGTATTGTTTCCTCTGCAGGATATTTTTCATGCGACAATATGACAAGCCTAAATATTCTTGCGAACATAAAGCCCCATGACATTGCCGTCTTGCGACGAAATCGCAGGACTTCTTTACACTTTCATGTACTGACCCATTGATCTCGTCTTATCTTTCTCTTTTGTATTATTTCCTCTTCAGGATTGTCGCACAAATATGACAAGCCTAAATTTTCTTGCGAAAATAAAGCATCATGACATTTGCGTCTTAAGACACTTATCAGATCCCTAATGGAGGGTGCCGCCCTTATCTTCCCCATGGTTGCCCCTTCAAGGAGGCGTACCTCTACCATACAAGGTTGGATCCTCCCATACGGTCTTAACAATAACCAGTTGTTTTCGCAGCCTCTTATCCCTTTTGCCTATAGGGCTTATGGTTACGAGACTGCACCCTAAGTGGGGTTTTCTTGGGCGAGTGTAGCATACGTCAAGACTTACCAAGAATGGCCGTAGTAGTTCCAGACGCCCCGGGCACTCTTGGCTCAACCGTGTACCTCGGCGCCTTGATCAGATGCTGCACTCCTTAGAAGAGACCCTCAGTCGTCCAACCTAAGTCATTAGCTTAGGTTGGAAATCCAAGGTACCTCTCCTGGATGGGCTTTATTGCCCCCAAATCTCCATGACTCAGGTTCCAGGGGCGGTGTAACCTTTTCGCTGAGCCATGCAATATGTACCCCCTTCTATGACGCACTTTAGGTCTTACATTTGCCTCTTGCGAAATTTTGATTTCGCGAGCTAGGGTGTACGCCATAGTAAGTTCGCCTCTGTCTGATTATTTTGTTGATTCTTCTTCATATAAGCTCTTTTGCAATATTATCTTTATAATTCATAAAATATATTTTCTTCTTCTGCATATCAGCTCTTTCGCAATCTCATCTTTGTTATTCAATTTTTTTTTTTTTTTATTTTTTTTTTTTTACGAATCAACCATACATTTTTCTTTCTCCTCCCAATTTTTATTTTGGCAGTCAACAAGTACATTCATTCTTTAAGTATCTTACTTCTGCTACTTTCTGCCTCTGCATTTTTGAATTTTTCTGTTATTTTCTTATCTGTTGCGAAATGTTCGCCGCTTCTTATCTTCAACATGCATTGGCTTCGCAGCGTTTCTTCTTCTCTCTGTTCTCAGTATTTCCCTCTCACAAGCTAGACGTGCTTGTTCAGTGTAGTGTCTTTCAATTTCATCTTCAATTACTCGTTGATTTCTTTGTACTTCTCTCCCATGTAATATTCTCCTTCCTTGTTCCTGATTTTCTTCGCCATCTTGATTATTTCGCCCCTGACATTGTCTATTTCCTTGATTTCTATCGTTTTGCCCATTTTGAAGAGTTTCACCACGTTGGATATAACGATCTTCCATTATTTCTCTTCTTTCGCGACGTTCTTCGTCTGGATTTTGTACTTCCTCTCGGGTTTCTTCATTAGCATTTTCCACAGGCAAATTTCGTCTTATTTCTTCTCTAACTGATCTTGAACTTGATCTCGTAGTGCTTCTTGACCTTCTACTTTGTAATCTCATGTTTTCCATCCTCAACTCATGATTTTGCCTTGTCAGGTTTGCATGTTCTTCTGCTTCTAATCGCATTTCTTCATGTATTGTTTGCCTCAATGCCTCTAATGCTGCAATCTCTTCATTTCCATGAATTATTCCTCTAATTACTTCTTGGTCTCTCTCCTCTCGTCCATTGCTTCCAAATTGCTTCTCTTCTCCCATTTCATCTACGGAATCTGATCGCCAAGTATGTACACTCACTCTATCATAATCCGCAGTTCTATTTTGTATTGGTGTACGTTGAATTAGCGGTTGAACTTGATTTTCTCCATCGTTTCTTGTGTTCACTCTTGAAGATTCCTCCATTTCATCTCTCCCTTTTCCAGCAAGTCTCCTACTCCTTCTAACAGTTGTTGGTTGTTTCGATGCATGTCTTCTTCTAGCCATTTTTCAATCTTAATAAGTTGTTGAAAATTATATGAAATTCCTTTCCTATTAATCCAAATTCTTTCCAATCACAATATCAATCTTCAATCCCTGTTTCTAGCGCCATTATGTGATTGTAGGAAATCCTACAATACATCCCTCACAAGAATTCATAATATTCAACACATCTTTAAGATCAACAATCACACTTTTTATTAATTGAGTTAAAGGATTTTACAAAGGGAAAGTGAAATCAAGAATACAACTATTGTTCTAGACTTTCTCTCTCCTCAAAACTTTCCCTCCACTCTCTAAAAAGATCTCTCCCTCTCTTAGGCCTACTCGACCCTTTATATAGGACATTACATAATGGATGACAGCTAAGTTGTCCTTTATTTTCGGATCTGGCTTGCGACATTCTCGCAAGTATTCAAATGTTAAATCTCGCAATGCTCCTAAATCTCGCTAGGTCCTCACACCTTTCTCGTGTTCAAGCTGTCGTCATCCGTTGCGTCATTTTTATTACTAGTATGCGATATCTTCGCAGGGTGTTGTTCAAAGATTTCGCAAGGATATTAATGTTGCGATATTCTGATCCTACATAAAAGATGTGGGTTTTCAAAACAATTCGGAAGGTTTTGCCTTCCTACCATTCAACGTGTCGTAGGATTCTCTCTTCACTCCTACCTGGACACATGTGTGACCCATAAAAAAGTTGTTTATTATTGAGAGCAACTTCATTAAACCCTTTCTTGTGAGGCAGAGTCGAGACTTTCGATCACTTCGAACCCAAATTTCTTTCGATAAGGGATGGTTATTTCTCTCTCAACTTTTAAGGATGAAATTGTGTTCATCTATGTGTCTAACTTCTTATGACTAGTGTGCAGAATCTCTATGTCTTCTTAGCTCGTTGGATGCTATCATTTCGGAGAACTAGTAAGTTGGAAAAGTAGGTTTTGTGGGTATATCTCTAGTAAACCCTCACGAGACTAAAACTCGTCTACTAGGGGCACCTAGAGGTTTAAAGGCTTGTTATTTATGCTAAGAGTAATCGTAGCCTCGACGAGACGGAGTTGTATGTATGTTTTAGAATTATTTTGTTTGATTTGCTCGAGGACTAGCAAAGTCTAAGCGTGGGGGAATTTGATAGGTGTCTAAAACACCTAATTTTATATCTATAGTTTATGCTTTCTTTGCTATTTTTCTTGTGAATTATGCATCTCTTATGTTTAGTTTTGAGTTATTAGGTGCAATGGAGTCATTTGGATCAAAAGAATGAGAAATCATTCATTTGGAGCGAAATGGCAAAAAGATCAATTCACAGGCGAGTTATATTTGGAGCCGGCTGGGATGCGCAAGGAGGAGGTGAAGAATGAACTATCAGTTTCCCATAACTGACAGTTGAGTTGAATAGAAATTTAGGCTGTCGGTTATTCGGAACCGACATGCCACGTATGGACTGGGTGACCCTTATCGACCGCATCTGAGTGGCTATATCCATTTTCTATTCCTAAAAAACCCTAAGATCGAGATTTGGTGTCTGTCTTCACTACAGTTTAACTGAAATTCACGGAAGAGAACAAATGAAACTGCTGATGAAGATGAATCAGATCCAGATGAACAAGGGAAGAAGATACGGTTTCTGCTGATGTATGAGTGAATATGGTAAGGGTTTCGTCTGGATTTTGATTCCATGAATACAACCAGAGGATGGGTTTGGATCGTTGACACTGATAGACAGTGGATGAAATAGATGGTTGCGTTTGATTGATTCAGAGATGGTTGTGCTTGAAATGTTAGAAGATATTGATGAATTAGAGATGGGTTTGCTATTGATTTCAATATGGAGGTGAATGGGTCTCGAATTGATGGCCAGAACATTAGATGGAAGAAATCAAAATGGAGGAGCAGTTGTTGTCGATATTCGGAAGAATTGGAGGTTAGGCATGATTTAAATCTGAACGAGTTTGTTGTTGCCGATTGAAAGAAAGTAGCTCGATATTTCTAAGACAGAGAATAACAATGGGAAAATTGAGTTCTATGGCTAAATTGAGTGAATGGGTTTGGAGCTGATTGTGCTGGATGAAAGATGCAGTTGGAGATGAAGCTACAAGATGCAATGGTGGCTGTAAGCTAAGAAGGACTGAAGTTAGATGAGCTATATCGCTACAGCTCAAGTTGTTGGTGTTTCTGGTGTAATGGCAATGGAGTTGAGGGCCTAAAATGTTTGCAGTTCAAGTTAGAGGTTACAGCTGGGATTTGAGCAAAGTTGGATGGATTTTGAAGCAACCAAGAACCGGGGTTTGCAAGTGGATATGGAACTGGTGGTAACAATGGCTTGTGGCAATGTTGGTGTTTGTGTTGCAGTGCAACTCAGGAAATGTCTTTGGTGGTGCAGTGGTTATAGTTACAGCAGGGAAAGAATTGAGATGCTACTGCTTGAACTGAAATGGTACTGGTGATGTTGTTGATGGTGCGAAACAAGGGACTGAAAAGAGTTCAAGTTGCAGGTGGTTTGAACTGGAGCTGTAGGAGGATTAGTGATCACATGGCAGTGGCTTGGCTCTGCTGAGAGTTGTAATGTAGTCGTGCCGTGTTTCTTTTGTTGGTTCTGGGTGGCTTGATATGGAGCTGTGATAAGTGCACTGAAAAAGGGAAGTTAGGCGAGGCTGTGAAGAGCAAGGAATGAATGAAATGCTGCTTAGATGAATGTTAGGACAACATGGATTTGATGCATTGTCGGAAGGTTAAGTTGGTACTGAGCAGGAGTTGCTGATACTGCCAGGGACCTAATGGGCTAGTGGTGGAGTGAATGGCTGAGTCATGGTGGTACAGAACAATGGTGTTGTGTTGGTATTCAGTCAGCTAGCTATGTTACAGATGCATGTTCGGAGAGCAGTCTGGGAAGAAATGTTGGTTAATGTTGTTGCAGTTGAGCTGTACAGGGAGAATGAGAAGAATTCCGCAGGGTTTGAGCTGAGCAGATGTTGGTAATGCTGAGATTGCAGACAAGCAGGAGATGACGTAGCACTGGGATATGGAAATAAAAGGGATGAACAACAGGAACTGATTGAAGCAGATGGTGTTATGCGCAGTGAAGGCGATGGCTTGAATTGGAACTGAGCTGTGGATATGCTGGTGTCAGTTGGCTGAACTGGAGTTGCCGCAAGCCATGGATTGTTAGTGTTGTGTGGTGCTAGCTAGTAGTGGTGATGGTTTTATGATGCACACAGACTTGCAGGAATGGATAGCAAGGAATTGGATGGTTGAGATATTCAAGGTTTAAGAGTTTGACAAGCCTGGGAAACTTGGGTTTCAGTCGAATTTGAGTTTGCCAGAGATTGAAATGGTCTGATGTTGGTTGTTGCTGCAGGGAAAGATATCGAATTCAGAGACGGTCATGAAATTGAAGGCAGTGATGGCAAGAGTTCTGGTTTTACTGTTTGTTGTTGGTGATGAGGATTGTTAGTGGTTTCGACATTAAGGGTTGCAGTTTAATGAGAATGGAGCTAAGATTGACTGGTTGGGTACTGAGCTATGGCGGTGAGTGAACTGCAGTGTGCATTGATCTGGTGCTTTGGTTGATAATGGTCGTGGTGGTTATGTCGGTAATGAAAATGAATGAATGTGAATGCCAAAATGCGAGGGAAGGAGGTGAGCTATGTTGTGGTCCCGGTGAAGCTAAAACAAGGTAAAATAACTTGTCGGCCCGGCGATGTGCTCAGCAAGTTAATGTGTACAGAGTGGGTTGTGAATGCTATTGGGCTTGGACTGAGTTAAGGAGGTCGGTTGTTTGGGTTTTAGTAGGCTATGACCTAATTTTGGGAGAAGCATATAAATAGAGATTTCTTTCTCTATATCGAGACAACTCCATTAGAGAATAATATCTGCTTCTACTTTTGTTTCTAGGGTTTAGAAAGATGAAAGCTTTTCTTTTTCTTCTTGTGATGAACTCCATGAACATGAGCTAGTTTCATTATTGGTTATGGATTGATTGGATTTCACATAACATGGTTCTTTGATTCAATATATTAGTTTTGTCTCATATTTATCGTTCATGATTCTCTGAAAATATAGTTGTATGATTGACGTATTACAACATGATTGATTATTTGTTTTGTCAAGTTGCAAATTGATAGAACTCATATTCACATCTATAGCTAGTTTAGGATTCTTCATCGAGCGATAGTCCTTGAACACAAGTAGCATAAATATGATTGTAGGTTATAGTGATATATTCTTATAATCATATGTGAACCATGACCTTTGTTCGAATTGTTTGCGCAATGTATTTCAATTGCATTGATTAGCCTAGTTTCATAAATCTTAATGCTCCATGGAATTGAACTTGATTAGCGCAAGGCGTTAGGTTATTCTTTTGGTAGAATTCATACTTGCATCGTTTTACATGTATGTGTGATGAAATCAGGAATTTGCGAGATATTCTTTCGACTAGATATCTTAGGGCTATTGATAATGAGAGATTAAAAATAAATTCTAGTTATTAAGAAAGGAACATGTTTGTGAATGAAAACGAAATCCTTGACCAATATCTTTATATCATTGATTCAAGTTCTTTGCTTTATTGTTTTTCTTTTATATTATTTTAGTTATATAAAAATCAGAAAATCCCCACATTGTTTTATATAAGAAACCGGAACATATTGACAACCCAAGACCTCTCCGTGGGAACGATCCTTTCTTGCCCTTGCTATATTATATATTTTGAGTAGTGAGAAAGTAATTATTTTTGACGCCTACGACAGCGATCAAATTTTGGCGCCGCTGCCGGGGAGGCAACGGGTTGTTATTTGTTTTTGGTTTCTTATTTTTGTTTAGTTTTGTTTTTCTTATTTTCTGGTTCTTAACATAATTTTGAGAACTCTTGTTTCAGGTACCAATTTCTATGGACGGAGCATATTGGAACAACGAATACGATTTTCAACCTCCTCAACACTATGACAATTGCCCACCATCTATGGGATACCATCAAAATCAATTTATTGGCTATGATGCATATCCTAGACAACCTTATGGTGATTTTCATACATACCAACAACAACCTTGTAGTGGGTATGTAAGTCAAGCACCAAGGTGGGATAATTCTACTTCTAATTGGCTTCATTCGAGTTGTATGCAGATTTTGAATGGATTACAAGACATGCAACAATGACTAGACCAACTTGATCGTAATAGAAAGAACGTCGCAAAAACCAATTTTTGCAACACTTTTTCTTACCCGACTCCAGATCGTAGTTATGATCATTCACCCATTCAAATGGAAGAGTCATGGGAAAGAGAACCTATTGTAGTCAATGGTGGTAAGCGTGTGAACGTCAAGAAACTTGCGCAGAAATTATACAAGTTGGAAGATGATGGAGCCTCGGAAGAGCTTGTGGATGAAATTAGTAGGACCATTCATATGGAACTTAAACGACGTCGTGATAAAGGTTGGGAAACTGGCGACGATTCTTATTATGGTGAGTCTGAAAATGAAGACGAAAATGATTGTGTTGGAAAGGACCAACCTTTGGAGATATTTGATGACATTAGTGTAGTTGACTCAACTCTTGATCTTTATAATGATCAAGCACCTATTCAAAAGGTACATGAGTATGATGAAACTAGTGTTTTTCAGAATTTCCTTGCAACAAGGTTTGAGTCTAATGATGAAGGGTATGTTGAGAGTGGGACCGTTATGACCAATATTGTGGAAGACCCAATTGAGCTTGCAAATGATTGTAATGATGATTTTTATGTCGAGACTTTGGTTAAGGCATAAACGTACGAAGAATGGTTGCAAGGTTTGATAGAGGACCATTATATACAAGAGGTGAGTAATTCACTTGAGTTTTTCAAGGATGAAGGGGATTCCCTTATACAAGAGATTGTGCAAGGTTTGTCTAGCCCTTTGCCTATTGTTTCTTCTCCTTTACCTCTTATTGGTTTGCATGTATGTGCTTCGAGAATATTGTTGAATGACTTTGTTTCTCGATATCCGCCATTAGAGATACTTGATTCTCATACTATGCAGGTTTTGGAACAAGAAACCGTGGAAGTTCCCGAATTCTATATTCTTTATACACTTCCAAGTGTGGACAAGAATAAGTGTGGGGGAAACTTTTATCGGTTCATAACTTCATTTCTGTTTTATATTACTAATATTTGTGTGAAGCTAGTGTTTCCAAAACAGGTTCTATGGAAGGATCCCCAACTTTTCAGATTGTTGGTATATGGGGAATGAATCTTGCAAGGATATAGTCGGGCTGACGACTTTAAACCAAGCGCTACATGGGAGGCAACCCATAGGTTTTGTATCTCTTATCTTTTATTTTTCTTGTCTTGTATCTAATTTTTCTTGTCGCATATCATTATAAGATTTCCCACCTTGACTTTCTTTGGACGATTCAATTTACATTGAGGACAATGTAAAGTTTAAGTGTGGGGGAGTGGTTAGGCATTTGCATTGTAAATTTTTCATAAATTTTCAACTTTTGTGTAAATTAGTGAATAAAAAACTCCAACTTGTAGTTAGTTTAGAGTCACATAGTATACATGTCGCTAAGATTACATCGAGAATCTCATAAGTGTGACTGAACTTAGAGATGACAGAGAACATGATCGGGTTTCTTACTTGTATGAGAGTTAAAGTTGGATTTAACCATGCCATTGGCAAATAAGGTGCAGAATGAATTTGCTAGTAGAGTTGTGGTCCCCTATAGTGGAGACTACCCATTGTTACATCATGTGAGGCACCAACCTTCAATTCTTTCTACCTGTCTAAATATGTGCTTTTAGAGTGTGTGTCACCGTACGTTAATTCCGGGTAGAATGGTGAGATACCCAACCTCCCACTAATAGAAGCACTACTTTGATCTCTTGAGTGCTATTTTTATCAATCATGATGGTGACATCGAATTGCTAACTTACATACCACTTATAATCTTGTTCGCAGTTAGCACCATCCACTTTATCTCTCTCTACACCAACAAATCCATAGAAACACCATCATCATCAACAAGAGGAGCATCACAAATTCGAAGAAAAGTTGAAGACGTTCAAGGTTTACAAGCAAGAGTACAAAAATGAGCAGATTTCAGATTCAAGTAAAGCAACAAGATAAGGAGCAGAATTTTTACAAGTTGAAGACTTTATGTACAAGAGTGAAGTTTATCAAGATGAGAGTTCAAGAAGTTTATGATATCGAGACATACAAGTTGTGAAGAATCAAGCGGTAAAGTACTTACACCATGGCCTTTGTACTTGCATTTTTATTTTATCTTTATTTGTATTTTATTTTCTCTTGTCAAAAAAAGGGGGGGGAAGAAAAAGAAAAAGAAAAAGAGAAAAAATATTCATTGCATCATATTTTGGCTTGTTTAGTTCATATTTAGTTTTGTATTCTTTCAATAAAGCCAATGGAAAGAAGAAATATCTATAATGGAGTTTCAAGCAACAAGGAATTAGAGGAAAGAATTACAAGATTCTACGAAGTTCAAGAGTTATCATCAAGAGTTGAAGACCGAAGACGAAGATGAAGACACCGTTTGAAGACCGAAGACGTTTCTATGGATGCTGTGAGAGTGGTGCTAACTGCACGTCGAACGGATAACAAGGTAAGTAAGCATATTCCCACCTTCGTTAAGTGGTTGATTTCCTTTCTTAGAGATCGTCAGAAAAATGGGTTTTCAAAAATGAATAAAAGATGTGGGTTTTCAAAACAATTCGGAGGGTTTTGCCTTCCTACCATTCAATGTGTCGTAGGGTTCTATCTTCACTCCTACCTGGACACATGTGTGACCCATAAAAAAGCTGTTTATTATTGAGAGCAACTTCATAAAACCCTTTCTTGTGAGGCAGAGTCGAGACTTTTGATCACTTCGAACCCGAATTTCTTTCGATAAGGGATGGTTATTTGTCTCTCAACTTTTAAGGATGAGATTGTGTTCATTTATGTGTCTAACTTCTTATGACTAGTGTGCAGAATCTCTATGTCTTCTTAGCGCGTTGGATGCTATCATTTCGGAGAACTAGTAAGTTGGAAAAGTAGGTTTTGTGGGTATATCTCTAGTAAACCCTCACGAGACTAAAACTCGTCCACTAGGGGCACCTAGAGGTTTAAAGGCTTGTTATTTATGCTAAGAGTAACCGTAGCCTCGACGAGACGGAGTTGTATGTATGTTTTAGAATTATTTTGTTTGATTTGCTCGAGGACTAGCAAAGTCTAAGTGTGGGGGAATTTGATAGGTGTCTAAAACACCTAATTTTATATCTATAGTTTATGCTTTCTTTGCTATTTTTCTTGTGAATTATGCATCTCTTATGTTTAGTTTTGAGTTATTAGGTGCAATGGAGTCATTTGGATCAAAAGAATGAGAAATCATTCATTTGGAGCGAAATGGCAAAAAGATCAATTCACAGGCGAGTTATATTTGGAGCCGGCTAGGATGCTGTAGGATCAGAATATCGCGACATCAATACTTCGCGAGATTAATAAATGACGACATTGCGAGGGAGTCGCAGGGAAGTAAAATAAATGACGCAATGAATGACGACATCCAGAACACGAGGAAGATATGAAAATATGGCGAAGTTTAAGAGTGTCGCGAGAATTGATACATGTATACTTGCGATATTTCGCAAGACATTCCCGAAAATAAAGGACAGCTTAGCTGTCATCCACTGTGTACTACCCTATATATAAAGGGTTGAGTAAATCTGTAGAGAGGGAGTTCTTTTTTGAATTGTTAAGCAAGTCATTAGGAGAGAGAAAGCTTTAGAGTGATTGTAATTCTATAACTCATTTCCATTTCATATTGTAAAGATTCAAGTATTCAATCAATAAGAATCATAATCATTCATCTTACAATGTCTTAATTGTGTATATTCTAGTGAGGGGTGTAGTGTAGGATTTCCTGCAACTACATAATGGCGCTAGAAACAGGGATTGATTGAGGATAAGAGATTGGATATTGTCACTAAAACGGTAAAAATCAAGAGTATGATGGATAAATTGAAGAAAATTAGAATCAGAGAGGGTAATAAAGAATTGGAATGTAATATGATTTCAAAATCAATGGTTAATGAATTTCATGAAAGTATTAAAGGGAGAATACATAAAAGAGATTTTGAAGGAAAGAAAATTATAACAACAAAGGAGGTGTTACCCTTGAAGGAATGGGAAAAACAGAGAATTATATTCACAGCAACAGAGATGTCAGGAGAGAACTTAAATCACACATCTCCACTAGTAATTACGATAAGTGCCAGCAAAGAAGAAGGAAAATTAACAAAAACAATGGAAGAATGGGCAATAAGTAGAACATTAGTGGATACAGGGAGTTCAGTGAATATAATGTTGTATCATGCATATAAAAAATTGGGGTACAAAGATGAAGAAATGACCTCCGCAACATGTCATATCTATGGTTTCGGCAAATCAATAACAAAACCTAAAGGGGAAATAAAAATACGAATTTTGTTGGGAGAAATTGAAACAAATGTGACGTTATGCGTAGTAGATATGGAATCACCATATAACATGCTGTTGGGAAGGCCATGGATACACGCAATAAAAGCTGTAACATCAACATTTCATCAATGTATCAGATTTCCTATGCCGAGTGGAATTGGAGAAATTAGAGGAGATACCGATAAAGGAAGAATGTATCATCAAATCGAAGTAAAACATTATGAAGAACGGGTGAAGAAGCGAAAAGATCGCAAGAAGATGGCAAAAGCAGCAAAAAAGGAAGAAGAATTTAGAACATATATGATAAGAGCGGAAGAAGGAAAAGGAATATGTGGTGAAGAGAGTGATCTCGCAAAGGAAATAAGAGGACCAACGCCCATGGGATAAACGAAGGCTAGCTACATTGTGGCAGAACCAACAAAGGAAGTGAATATTGGAACCGAAGAAGAACCCAAGATGTTAAAAATTGGAACTAAAATGGAGGCGGATTTAAGAAAGAAAGACCGTTGATTTGTTGCGAGATTATAAAGATATCTTCGCATGGGATATGGATGAGATGCCTGGAATAGATCCATCTGTAGCGTGTCATAAATTAGAGATTGATAAAAATGCCGCACCATTCAAACAAAGAATTAGAAAAATCGCAACAAAGATATCATCCTCAAATAGAAGAAGAGTTGCGAGAATATGCTTGATGCTTTGGCATTATTAGGCAAGCAAAATACCCCGAATGGATAGCGAATATGGTCGTAGTTCCGAAGAAGAAAAAAGGAATAAGAATTTGCATAGATTTCACCGATTTAAACAAAGCTTGTCCAAAAGATAGTTTTCCCTTGCCAGATATTCCGCAGATGGTCGAATCAAGCAGGAAATGAAAGGATATCTTCCCTGGATGGATATAAGGGATACAATCAAATCCTCTCGCCAAGAAGACCAAGAACATAACGCCTTTTTCGCTCCAAGAGGATTATACTTGTTACACAAAAATGCCATTCGGACTGCGAAATGCCGGTGCAACGTATCAAAGGATGGTGGAGAAAGTGTTCGAACAATGGATACATAAAACATTAGAGGTATATGTGGATGACATGTTAATAAAAAGCAAAGAAGCAAAAGATCATGTGCGAGATTTGAAGGAAATTTTCGAACAAATGAGACATTTCAACATCAAAGTAAATCCGAAAAATGTACCTTTGGAGTGGCATCTGAAAAATTTTAGGATACATTGTATCAAAAGAAGGAATACAAGTTGATCCGGAGAAGGTACAAGCAATTCGAGACATGCCAACGCCAAGAATAAAAGTGAAAGATGTGCAAAAGTTAAATGGATTATTAGCTTCGCTAGGAAGATTCATCTCGAGATCATCGATAAGTGCAAACATTTTTTCAACATACTTAAAAAGGGAACGAAATTTAGGTGGACGGATGAGTGTGAAAAGGCATTGCAAGGAATAAAAGAACATCTAATGGATATATCAATATTACAAAAAGCAGAAGACGAGGAAGAATTACTAATTTACCTCGCGACAACCTCGCATGCACTAAGCGCGGTATTATTGTGAATGGACGCAGGGGTGGAAAAACCAATCTATTACATCAAAAAACATTCAATGCTGCAGAGAAAAACTATTCAAAAATTGAAAAATTAATTTTGGCATTAGTTTACGCGACGTTTAAACTTCGCATCTATTTTGAAGCACACACGGTAAAGGTAATGACAAAAGTACCAATTGAGTCAGTAATGAAAAATTCAAAAAGATCAGGAAGGGTTGAAAGGTGGAATGCTCAAGTAAGTCATTGCAAACTCAAGTATGAAGTGTTATCCTCACCAAAACCGCAAGTTGTAGCAGACTTTTTAGCAGAATTTCCATTGGAAGAAGATGAGGCAGTGGAAGAAATGATGGATATAGAAGAATTTCATGGAAATCCAAGGGATTTATTAACAGAGCCAAATAGATGGGAAATATTGGTAGATGGATCGTCAAATGGAGAAGGTAACGGAATTGGGATCATTATAATTTCGCCAGAAGGCAATAAAATGGCTTTCTCTTTCGATTGGAGTTTGCATCTACTAACAATGAAACAGCAGTATGAAGCTATAATACATGCTTTGCGATTTGCAATAGAAATGAAGTTGGAGAATGTAAGAATTACCAGTGATTCTCGCTTAGCTATTCGCCGATAAAAGAAGAGTATACTACAAATGAAGCATCCTTGAAAAAGTACAAAAAGCTTGTTGACGAATTGTCAGCGAAGATACCAAAAATAAAGTGGAGACACATATCAAGAAAAGACAATAGACTCGCGGATGCTTTTGCTTTTATATCAAGTATGATGACAGATCCATCTGCGAGATGAATAAAAATACAGACACTTCAATCACCATCAATCAACAAAGAGGAAGAGGAAGAAGAAGAAGTAATGCTCATAGAAGATGAAGCACAAAGATCCCATTGCGAGGATTGGAGGACAAAACTTCATGCTTATTTAATGAAAGGAGAAACACCAAGAAATAGATTAGAAATGCATAAATTAAAAAGCCGTGCAACAAATTATGAATTAAGAGACGGAGTATTGTACCGAAGATCCTTTAATGGACCCTCGCTCAGATGTTTAACACGAAAGGAAGGAGAAGCAAGTGTTAAAAATGCTACACAAATGGGGATGTTGGCAATCATAGTGGCGGAAGATCTTTAGCACATAAGGCGAAAATGCAAGGCTATTATTGGCCATATATGCATGAAGATGCGAAACAAATATCAAGACGTTGCGAAGATTGTCAAAGACACGGAAAGAAAATACATGCACCAAAGCGCCGTTAACCTCTTCAACAAGTGTATGGCCTTTTGGAAAGTGGGGATTAGACATTGTAGGACCATTTTTACTGTACGGGGCAAAGGAGATATTTGATTGTCGCAACAGATTATTTCACAAAGTGGGCGTATAAAAGCGGTACAACACATTCGCGATAAAGATATTTTTACTTTCATATTCGAAAACATAATATGCAGATTTGGAATTCCAAAGACAGTTGGTATCCGACAATGGGAAACAGATTTGAGGGACAAAATATAGAATTATTGCTTAATGCATTTCAAATAAAATGTGGGAAATCAACTCCTTTATACCCGCAGCCAACGGACAGACAGGAAGCAACAAATAAAACAATCGCCGATATATTGAAGAAAAAACTAGAAGGGCATAATAAGGCATGGTGTGAGCAAGTGCATAATGCGGTATGGGCTTATAATACAACAAGGCGAGAAGCTACGGGGATGTCACCGTTTTGTCTAACCTATGGTGTTGAAGATGTACTTCCGACAGAGGTTATTATTCCAACAACAAAGAGAGAAGCTTGGGAGAAAAATCTTAGTGCGGGTAACTGTAGTTGCAGGAAATCCTACACTACACCCCTCATAATATTTTGTAGATCTAAATCTTATTAATCACCTAAATTTCAAATATAAGTGCTAGAAATATAAATTGACACAAGGATTTTTTACATGGTTCGATCTATGTGATCTACATCCATGGTTCTTCACTATGATTTTTGAGGTTACATAAGAATTAGATTTACAATCTCCATTAATGGATATTTTGTAGAGCTCTAGATCTAATTTTAGGGGAAGAAGATGATAAAGAAAATAAATCTCTCTCTAAAATCTCTCTCTTCAAAATCTCTCTCTCTCTACCAAAATTATTCCCCCCCTTTCTCTCTCCTGCTCTCTTCTTTATATAGTGTTTACATAGTGGATGACAGCTCATGTACAACTAATATTTCCCTTAATTTCAGATTTACCTTGCGACATTTCGCAGGAGTATAAATGTTAAGTCTCGCAGACACTCTAGTTTTCGCAAGATCTCCGTGCTTTCTTCATGTTTCTATCACCACTATCTATTGCGTCATCAGTCTGCGACACTCGCAAAGTGTCATTGGTGAGGATTTCACAAGTATGTCCTTGTTGCGATATTCTGCTCCTACATCTTGCCTCTTTTTCCTTGAATATTGCTTGAAGAGCGATCTTTAAGGAAAAATCCGTTGTTGTAGCAATCTTTGATCTTTGTTGATGAAGGAACGAGCGAAAGAATACTGGACTTGAAAAGTACGTACTTGCCTCTATTCTTTTGCGGAGTTCTGAAGCTTTGCGAAATAAATAAGAAGTATCAACCCTTGAAGTATGCGAAGTATGAAGTATCCTTTTAGAAGTATAGGAAGTACTTAATCCTCGAAATATGTAAGAAGTATGAAGTATTCTTTTAGAAGTATAAGAAGTATCCGTCCTTGATTGCGAATAACAAGTATTGCCTTTGTTCATGCGAAATTATTACTCCATTTTTGATGAGGATTCTTGTTGTTCATTAGTGAACATCCACTTTGGAAATGATTCTTGCCGAGAAGATGAAGAACATGAAATGTTTTCTTGGTTATCCATAGTTGCCTCTGTTCTTTATCTATGAGGGTAGAATCCTTGAGAAAGTGTTGATTGAGCGAATTGTTTTTGCATTCTTATTTTGCCTCTGTCTCATGTTTTGTGCTCATGCGATAGTATAATCTCTTCAGGCTGCTTATCTTATCTTGTGAAATAATCACATTCTGCGAAATTCTGAGTATCTCTGCGAAGTTTTGAATGATTCTGCGAAATTTTGTAAAATACTTGTGCGAATATAATGCTTATGTAATGGTTATGTAATGAAATGTGTATGCGATGTTTATGCCATGAAATGCTTATGCGATGCTTTCATGATGCGAGTATAATGCTTGTATGATGAGAATGCTTGTCTATCGCAATGTATAGCTAATGTTTGTGTTACTTAGCTCATTTTGCCGTTCTAAAATTGATGTAGCTTTAAATCGCTTCCATTCTTCATTTCTCTGATTTTGTCTCTAGTATATGCATTCCTCTTTGTGTATTTATTGTTTTTCGCAAGTTCTTACTTGTGCTTCATCTTTTCTTATTCCTGCACTATTAGTATCGCATAATAATATGATCATAATATCAAGCGTGCGGCATTTGCATTACCTCAGTCTCATTATCATGTATATGTTCGCAAGCTTATCATTTAATCATTTTCTCAAGCTCGCAAGCTTATCATGTAATCTTTTTTGCGATAAAAGGAACTGTATTACCTACATCCAAATTGTTTATGTTGAATTTTGTCATTGCGACAAGATCGCAAGACGTCTTTACATTTTCATGTAATGACCCATTGATCTTGCCTTATCATTTATTTTGTGTGGTCTTATTTTGCCTTCCTAGTTAAAGGTCTTATTTTGCCACCTCTCATTATTGCGACAATATGACAGGCCTAAATATTCTTGCGAACATAAAGCCCCATGACATTGCTGTATTGCGACGAAATCGCAGGACGTCTTTACACTTTCATGTAAAGACCCATTGATCTCGTCTTATCTTTGTCTTTTGTATTATTGTCTCTTCAGGATCATCGCACAAATATGACAAGCCTAAATTTCCTTGCGAAAATAAAGCCTCATGACATTTGCGTCTTTTGACACTTATCAGCTCCCTAATGGAGGGTGCCGCCCTTATCTTCTCCCTGGTTGCCCCTTCAAGGAGGCGTACATCGGCCATACAAGACTAGCTCCTCCCATCCTGGTATTAACAACAACCAGCTTGTTTTCGCAGCCTCTTATCCCTTATACCTATAGGGTTTATGGTTACGAGACTGCACCCTAAGTGGAGTTTTCTTCGGGCCGAGTGCGGATATACCAAGACTTGCCAAGAATGGCCGAGACACTTCAAATGCCCCGAGGCACTCTTGGCTCAACCGTGTACCCCGGCGCCTTGAGCATACATCGACTCCTTGGAAGAGACCCTCGGGCGTCCAACCAGGTATAACCTTATATATATAGTTGGAAATCCAAGGTATCTCTCCCGGATAGGCTTTCATGGGCCCCAAATCTCCATGACTCAGTTCCAGGAGCGGTGTAACCTTTTCCCCGAGCCATGTCAAGAGATACCCCCTTATATGACGCACTTTAGGTCTTACATTTGCCTCTTACGAAATATCATTCGCGAACTAGGGTGTACGCCATAAAGGTTCGTCCCATTCACTCACTCATTCATTCTTGTCAGTTCGTTCAATCATTCATTTTTGATTATCTCTTCTCATTATCTTTGCGAAATTATCGCATTTCCATTATTTCTGCGAAATTATCGCATTCTTTCATTCATCCTTTCATTCATTCCTTCATTTCTGTCATTTTCTTCACTCATTTCTTTCATTTCTGTCATTTCTTTCATTCATTCTCATAACATCATATCATTTGAAGTAAAGTAAATATTCAAGAGAAATATATAAATTAATCTGCGAGATTTTTCTCGAATCTTTGAAATCTTTAAGATCTTTGTAATTTAGAAATCTTTGAAATCTTTGTAATTCTTTATAATTTTGAATTTTTTTTTTTTTTTTTTTTTTTTTTTTAAAAGTAAAATGTTCAAAGAAAGTGGTACTTAGCTTTTGTGGTTTGCTGTTGTTGTTGTCTCTTGCAAAGTATATGACTTGCTTGCGAAGCTAGCATCCTTGAAATGTACAAAATATAATTATCTCGCAGCAAAAAGAAGTGTGAGAAATGAGATTTGAACCCTTGACCTGCCTCTTGCATATTCTCGCGCCACACCAACTGTTCTAACCCTTTCTTGCGAAATTAACTTGCGAAATAATCATCAACTTTCTTCTCGCGAAATAACTAAAGAAATATCTTTGCGAAGTAAACATCTGTATGTAGTATTTGTTTGCACTACGAACATTCGCAAGGTAGACGTTTGCGTAAGGAATGCTTATGATATAAAGCTTTGCAAAGCAAAAAATTCTTCGCGAGGAGGGATTCGAACCCAAGTCCTTTGGTTTGTACTCTGGCGTCTTGACCATCTGCACCAACTCTGTTTTGTGACAGATAATCATACTGCTGTGCTTTTGGAAGTTCTAAGAATTATAAAACAATCCCAAATTGAAACTTATCTTCTCTGGTGACCACAAAGTTGTTCTTTGCTGGAACCTCTATCGAAGTAAATCTTTTCCATATCTCTTCTTATCTAGCTGACTTTTGTACTACAAAGATGAGTTTGATCGTTCTTTGTGGTCGACAAGTCGTTGATGGTGTGATTGCGAGAGAAGAGTCGGGAATTCCTACGGTGGTCTGATGGTTGAGTCTGCAATGGAAGATGGGTTTGGTAGTTGAGTTCTTAAACAACGGTGTTGGTGCCATTATGGAACTGGATTTAGGGAATGTCGAGCTGGTGATGAAACTCGAGCTTGGCAGTGGCATTGAACAAAGGAGAAGAACGGAGTTGAGATGAATGCTGAGATGAAGGTCTCGAACTCAGATGAACGGAGCTGCAGTGTTGCGAATGAACATCCTAAGCAAAGTAGTTGCGAAACGCTTCGCAGTTATCCTTGAAGTAATATGGCTTGCCGACAAAGTATTAAACTGTCACACTTCATCGATTCTGCTTGAATTTCGCTCACTGATTCTGCTCACTGATTCTGCTTGAGATGCTGGTAGTCTTCATCGAAGTTTGATGACGGAGGTGTATTATCTTATTGGAATCGACTTGCTTCACTACTTACTTTTGTAATTAGAATTTATCTTCGTTGTACTGCTTTATTGCCCATGACGTTGGTGACAAAGTCAGCTATTGTTGCTTCTTCTTTTGCTGGCTTTGCGAGTTATCTCCTTCCAAAGTAATTGAACTTTGCGTCAAAATGCATCTTTACACGCTTGATTATCTTGTAACTTGTTCTTCGCGATGATGTTTTGGCGAAGTTAGCAATTGCTTTGCTATACTCGTGGTTTCTACTTCCGCTGGCTTTAACAACTATCTTCGTGGATTCCTCTTCTAGTGTCTTCAAGTCATATACCTTCTTCGCTGGTATTCCTTTAGTTCATTTCATTGATCTCTTCGCTGATTTCATCTTCGCAAAACCGATGTATGAGTTTTCTTCGTGCATGCTTCTATGTGGTTTTCTTTTTCGCTTAGAGTTAAAGTTTTTTAAGAGTCCGCCAAGCCAATGTGGTTTCTTTATTTTTAAAAATTCTAATTTGGATAGTATTATTGTTTTAGAATTTCAAACTTAGACCTCCATTTGATTTTGGTTTCGCAATTCCTTTGGAATTTTTATAGAGGGAAAAAAATTGAAATTGTAATTATTTTCTCTTTAGATATACCTACCATGAATTTGAGAGTCCAAGAATCACTAATATTACCATTTTAATTTCTAATAATGATTTTATGATTTTGAATGCCTATAAATGAAAGTTTGGTCGTTGTAATTTTAAGAACATTAACAAAGTAAGAGATGAAAGAAGATAAAAAGATGATAATATTCCCCCTTTGAAAGTTTGGTCGTTGTAATTTTAAGAACATTAACAAAGTGGTCATTAATATTCCCTTTTTTCATCTGGTCAAGATCGGGATTTGCTTTTTGCTTTCGTTGGAACTGTTGACGAGTCACGAAATAGTTTGGTGTTGATGTAACTCCCATTAAAATACTTGCAAAGCAAAAGCTTGCGAAGAAAACATTTGCGAATAAAACTCTTGTGAAGAAATGTCTGCGAGGTGCCATCTTTATTTCTTTGCATTTCTAATTTTGCTGTTGGTTTATTACAAAACATTTCTTCCTTGTGAAATTTTTCCCCAAGCTAACGAGATTCAGTTACCTCCTTTGATTCTTCTAATTTTCCATGAAGTATTGTGAGGGACATAATTTATTCTTCGTAGATTCATTCTCGATAACAGATCTGAAGTTTTGTGGACATAGTCAAAGACGTAGAGAAAAGTTATCTTCATGGATCAATCGATTATGTAGACTCAGGCTTCTCTCACTTTGCTGGAGATATTTCTTCATAGACTTTCATTTTGTATCTCTTTCTCATTCGATTTCTTCACACTTCT
Organism: Papaver armeniacum; assembly: GCA_023531295.1. Lineage (NCBI taxonomy): Eukaryota > Viridiplantae > Streptophyta > Magnoliopsida > Ranunculales > Papaveraceae > Papaver > Papaver armeniacum. The sequence goes on along the minus strand of JAJJWW010016939.1, from coordinate 302,852 downwards.
AATATCATTTCTTGTTTGTCGATGGGAATTTTTTTTCTGGAATTTTCATAAACTCAGAAATCCAGTTAAATCTAATACTGCCAATCGCCTATTTCTTTGGGTCCCTGTTTCTAGCGCATATGTAGTTGCAGGAAATCCTACACTACACCCCTCATAATATTTTATAGATCTAAATCTTATTAATCACCTAAATTTCAAATATAAGTGCTAGAAATATAAATTGACACAAGGATTTTTTACATGGTTCGATCTATGTGATCTACATCCATGGATCTTCACTATGATTTTTGAGGTTACATAAGAATTAGATTTACAATCTCCATTAATGGATATTTTGTAGAGCTCTAGATCTAATTTTAGGGGAAGAAGATGATAAAGAAAATAAATCTCTCTCTAAAAATATCTCTCTTCAAAATATCTCTCTCTCTCCTACTAAAATTATTCCCCCCCTTTCTCTCTCCTGCTCTCTTCTTTATATAGTGTTTACATAGTGGATGACAGCTCATGTACAACTAATATTTCCCTTAATTTCAGATTTACCTTGCGACATTTCGCAGGAGTATAAATGTTAAGTCTCGCAGACACTCTAGTTTTCGCAAGATCTTCGTGCTTTCTTCATGTTTCTATCACCACTATCTATTGCGTCATCAGTCTGCGACACTCGCAAAGTGTCATTGGTGAGGATTTCGCAAGTATGTCCTTGCTGCGATATTCTGCTCCTACAGTAACATTTTAGTTAAATTAGATGAGTTAGAAGAAAAAAGAGAAAGAGCACTACAACATATGGAGAATTATCAGCGAAGATTGGCCAGAGAATATAACAAACGTGTCAAAACACGCGAATTTCAACCAGGTGATATGGTGTTGCGAGAAACACCAATATATCAGCGAGAAAGTGGTGGCAAGTTGGCGAAAAAGTGGGATGGACCTTATATCATCATGGAGATAGTTGGAACAGGGGCATATAGATTAATGGATCCAGAAGGCAAAGATGTGGGACAGAGATTTGGTAGACCATGGAATAGATTATATCTCAAGAAATATTACCCATAGAAGATGGAAAGGAAAGAATAAATTCTGAAATGTTAAATGAATGAAATGATATGAAATGTTCTATGACAGAGATATTGTGAAATTAAGAAAGAATGTGCGAATATCTCGCAAATGAATTAACAAGAGATAACCAAAAATGAATGATTGAACGAATTAACAAAAATGAATGAGTGAGTGAATGGGACAAACCTTTATGGCGTACACCCTAGTTCGCGAATGATATTTCGCAAGAGGCAAATGTAAGACCTAAAGTGCGTCATATAAGGGGGTATCTCTTGACATGGCTCAGGGAAAAGGTTACACCGCTCCTGGAACTTGAGTCATGGAGATTTGGGGCCCATGAAAGCCTATCCGGGAGAGATACCTTGGATTTCCAACTATATATATAAGGTTATACCCTGGTTGGATGCCCGAGGGTCTCTTCCAAGGAGTCAGTGTATGCTCAAGGCGCCGAGGTACACGGTTGAGCCAAGAGTGCCTGGGACATTTGAAGTGTCTCGGCCATTCTTGGTAAGTCTTGGCACATGCTGCACTCGGCCCGAAGAAAACTCCACTTAGGGTGCAGTCTCGTAACCATAAACCCTATAGGTATAAGGGATAAGAGGCTGCGAAAATAACTGGTTGTTGTTAAGACCGGATGGGAGGAGCTAGTCTTGTATGGCCGATGTACGCCTCCTTGAAGGGGCAACCAGGGAGATGATAAGGGCGGCACCCTCCATTAGGGAGCTGATAAGTGCCACAAGACGGCAATGTCATGGGGCTTTATATTCGCAAGAACATTTAGGCCTGTCATATTGTCGCAAATGAAATATCCTGCAGAGGCAAAAATACTAAAGAAATGATAAGACAAGATCAATGGGTCATTACATGAAAGTGTAAGGACGTCCTGCGATCTTGTCGCAAGACGTCAATGTCATGGGATTTTATGTTCGCAAGAATATTTAGACCTGTCATATTGATGCAAAATGAGGGGTGGCAAAATAAGACCTTTAACTAGGAAGGCAAAATAAGACCACACAAAAACAATGATAAGGCAAGATCAATGGGTCAATACATGAAAATGTAAAGACACCCTCGCGATCTTGTCGCAATGATAATTTCAAAGATAAATGAAGATAATAGAATAGCAATCATTAAATACCAAAAATTATACTTGTTGAAAGAAAGAAGAGTAACGCAGACGAGTACATACATCAAAAAAGATGATTGAAGTACATAAAGAAACAATAAAACGAGAAGGAAGATTACAAGAGAAAATCATCTCTCAAATAGTAGCTTTTTCACCGTAAGGAGATCTTTGGGTTTTCTTCGACAACTTTATCTATATTTTCGCTGATTAATATATTTCCAGTAGATCCTTCTTCTTCATTTGCGACATCATCATTGACAGTTTTATTGGGAGAGACAGTTTCTTCATCTTCGAGTTCTTCGCCAGTATTATAATCATAATCGCTATCAGGAGGATTAGGAACTTCATCATCACTTACTTCCCGGAGGTTCAACAAATACAGGATCAAGAGATTTAGATAGTAAAACATTATTCACAAGAACTTCGGCTCTAAGATGAAATTGAGAAGGAGTGCTTTCTGCTGATTTTTACTTTCTATATCTTTACAGTCACGCATATAGTCGAATTTTCTTTCTGCCCTATCGCGAGAACGTGCAAGAGAAGCAGTGAGTATTCCATTCTCTTTGCGAATTTTTGAGTAGTCAGATTTCAAAGCAGTAATGGAGGAGTGAAGTTTTTTCTCAGACTCTGCAAAACAAAAAGTAAAAGGAATTATACAAACAAAAAATATGAAGGCTTGATAAAGAAAGAATAGATGAGGAAGTCAACTTCTATGACTACCTTCCTTCTGCGAGGTAAGATGTTGGATTAGAGCCGAACAACTATTCTCCAAATGATCCATGACATTGTCAAAATTATCTCCAATTAAACCTTTCAGGCGTGATCGCCAACTTTTTTCGTTGGAAACAAGTACATCATTCTCTTTTGTAAGGGAAGAATTGGACTTTTCTAGTTCGGAACATTGATCCTTGAATTGGTTTACTTTTACACTTAAGTTTATTCTACCCTGAATCAGTTTATCCTTCTCGGAAGAACTTATTCCAGTTGATTTCTCAAATACAAAGAGATTGTTCTTGCTTTTTACATAATTTTTGACAAATATCATTTTGTTGCGAGTAAATCGCCACCTTGTTTAACAAAGTTCGCTTCTCTTGAGAAAGAGTTCCATTCTCATCTGATAAAGTTTCCAACTCCAAATTAGCTTTAGTCAAAGAGTAAGACAGGCGAGATAAGTCATTACTTAATGAATCTTGTTTCTGAACTAAATCAGCATTTTCTTTAGAAAGATTATCTATTTGATCAACATAATATGTATGAAGATTATCTAATTGATTATATTGCTCCATCCAAGCATCTCTATCAACTCGAACTTCTTCAACAGTAGATTCCAACTAATATATCTCCATTTTTCGTTTCTGGTTTAAAGCTTGAAGGGCGAACAAGGGCTTGAGTTCTTAAAAAAAAAAAAAAAAAAAAAAAATGGACAATACAGAGGCAAGAGTATACCTTTTAGTTCTTCATTCTTCTTGCGAAGATTATCACGATCCAAATAAATATTTTGAAGTTTTGATTCTCAAGATGGAGAATATTACATTTTGCAGTCATGGCTTGGAGATCATTCTTCAAAGTGTTAATTTCTTGCTCCAAGGATGTTTGCGAAATTCTATCAGGACCAAGGTGTTTGCTCAAAATCTCGCAAATATCAGATTTGATAGGATCAACAGAAGTCTTCTTAGCATCGTTCATAATATCTGATAGGACTTTGAAGGCCACATCTATTCCTTCTAAATTTTCTTTAGTAAGTGGGATTTGTTCAGAAAAGGAAGTAATAGTGATAGAAGAAGGGAGAGATGAATCATCTTTTGTTAAAGGAATATCACGAGAAGAAGAAATCTCGTGAGGGTTAATGACTGGAGGAATGGTAGAGGCATTAACAATGGAAGAAGAAATAGGCTCATTCGCAACGGGACTGTTATGAGGGAGTTGATTTATGAGAAATTCAGGCATAGAAGTGTAATCTTTGGAAGAAATAGTAGGGATCTCTTGCGAAGATGTCGCAGTAGGAGTTGTAAGTTTGAATGTAGGGAAAGTGACAGAAGGCGCAACGGGTTTAGAATGGCGAGGCTTCTTGGGGACTTATCAAAGATTTTTGTCATCCTGCGAATTACAAGCTAAATAAGAAACAGAGGCAACAATATTGTTATTAAGAGAATAAATGTTTCTTAAATACCTTGTTGCTCGCATGCTTTCTTTTAGAAGTAGTGGGCTTCGATTTCGAACCTAGGGAGATATTAGGATTCACAATGGTGAACTTGGTGCTAGGTTTGTTCTTGCTAAAACAAAAATGGCAGGGGAGTCGTTAAAAGAAGAACAGTATCAGGATAAAACAACTTCAATAAGAGAGATTAATCACAAAATGATCAAATTCAGCAAAATTAACAAACCTTGATGCCATAGAAACAAAATAGTGAGAAAAATAATAACGGAAAACGATGAAGAAGATGATGAAGAAAAGCAAAGCAGAAAATAGTTGCATTTATGAAGAAGACGAAGTATAAGAAAAGAAATGCTTTCACAAGGAATCCTCCTTTAAATAGACGAGAAGAGAGTAACCGGATAACATTAAATGTGCCGGTAAAAAGGGAAATTTTAGATACGTGTAAACAGTCATCCCAAAATTCACGGAATCTTGTCGGCAGAAAATTGATGGAAAATCAACGATTGCGGCATCTCAAAATATTGGTTCTCATGACATTCTCTTCTTCGCAGAGAAGACATGAGAAGAGGCAAGATGTAGGATCAGAATATCGCGACATCAATACTTCGCGAGATTAATAAATGACGACATTGCGAGGGAGTCGCAGGGAAGTAAAATAAATGACGCAATGAATGACGACAGCCAGAACACGAGGAAGATATGAAAATATGGCGAAGTTTAAGAGTGTCGCGAGAATTGATACATGTATACTTGCGATATTTCGCAAGACATTCCCGAAAATAAAGGACAGCTTAGCTGTCATCCACTGTGTACTACCCTATATATAAAGGGTTGAGTAAATCTGTAGAGAGGGAGTTCTTTTTTGAATTGTTAAGCAAGTCATTAGGAGAGAGAAATCTTTAGAGTGATTGTAATTCTATAACTCATTTCCATTTCATATTGTAAAGATTCAAGTATTCAATCAATAAGAATCATAATCATTCATCTTACAATGTCTTAATTGTGTATATTCTAGTGAGGGGTGTAGTGTAGGATTTCCTGCAACTACAGATGCGCAAGGAGGAGGTGAAGAATGAACTGTCAGTTTCCCATAACTGACAGTTGAGTTGAATAGAAATTTAGGCTGTCGGTTATTCGGAACCGACAGGCCACGTATGGACTGGGTGACCCTTATCGACCGCACCTGAGTGTCTATATCCATTTTCTATTCCTACAAAACCCTAAGATCGAGAATTGGTGTCTGTCTTTATTACAGTTTCACTGAAATTCACAGAAGAGAACAAATTAAGCTGCTGATGAAGATGAATCAGATCCAGACGAACAAGGGAAGAAGATATGGTTTCTGCTAATGTATGAGTGAATCTGGTAAGGGTTTCGTCTGGATTTTGATTCCATGAATACAACCAGAAGATGGGTTTGGATCGTTGACACTGATAGACAGTGGATGAAATAGATGGTTGCGTTTGATTGATTCAGAGATGGTTGTGCTTGAAATGTTAGAAGATATTGATGAATTAGAGACGGGTTTGCTATTGATTTCAAGATGGAGGTGAATGGGTCTCGAATTGATGGCCAGAACATTAGATGGAAGAAATCAAAATGGAGGAGCAGTTGTTGTCGATATTCGGAAGAATTGGAGGTTAGGCATGATTTAAATCTAAACGAGTTTGTTGTTGCCGATTAAAAGAAAGTAACTCGAGATTTCTGAGACAGAGAATAACAATGGGAAAATTGAGTTCTATGGCTGAATTGAGTGAATGGGTTTGAAGCTGATTGAGCTGGATGGAAGCTGCAGTTGGAGATGAAGCTACAAGATGCAATGGTGGTTGTAAGCTAAGAAGGACTGAAGTTAGATGAGCTATATCGCTGCAGCTCAAGCTGTTGGTGTTTCTGGTGTAATGGCAATGAAGTTGAGGGCCTGAAATGTTTGCAGTTCAAGTTAGAGGTTACAACTGGGATTTGAGCAAAGTTGGATGGATTTTGAAGCAACTAAGAACCGGGGTTTGCAAGTGGATATGGAACTGGTGGTAACAATGGCTTGTGGAAATGTTGGTGTTTGTGTTGTAGTGCAACTCAGGAAATGTCTTTGGTGGTGCAGTGGTTATAGTTACAGCAGGGAAAGAATTGAGATGCTGCTGCTTGAACTGAAATGGTACAGGTGATGTTGTTGGTGGTGCGAAACAAGGGACTGAAAAGAGTTCAAGTTGCAGGTGGTTTGAACTGGAGCTGTAGGAGGATTAGTGATCACATGGCAGTGGCTTGGCTCTGCTGAGAGTTGTAATGCAGTCATGCCGTGGTGCTTTTGTTGGTTCAGGGTGGCTTGATATGGAGCTGTGATGAATGCACTGAAAAAGGGAAGTTAGGCGAGGCTGTGAAGAGCAAGGAATGAATGAAATGCTGCTTAGATGAATGTTAGGATAACAGGGCTTTGATGCATTGCCGGAAGGTTAAGTTGGTTCTGAGCAGGAGTTGCTGATACTTCTAGGGACCTAATGGGCTAGTGGTGGAGTGAATGGTTGAGTCATGGTGGTGCAGAACAAGGGTGCTGTGTTGGTGTTCAGTCAGCTAGCTATGTTACATATGCATGTTCGGAGAGCAGTCTGGGAAGAAATGGTGGTTAATGTTGTTGCAGTTGAGCTGTACAGGGAGAATGAGAAGAATTCCGCGGGGTTTGAGATGAGCAGATGTTGGTAATGCTGAGATTGCAGACAAGCAGGAGATGACGTAGCACTAGGAGATGGAACTGAAAGTGATGAACAACAGGAACTGATTGAAGCAGCTAGTGTTATGCGCAGTGCAGGCGATGGCTGGAATTGGAACTGAGCTGTGGATATGCTGGTGTCAGTTGGCTGAACTGGAGTTGCCACAAGCCATGGATTCTTAGTGCTGTGTGGTGCTAGCTAGTAGTGGTGATGGTTTTATGATGTACACAGGCTTGCAGGAATGGATAGCAAGAAACTGGATGGTTGATATATTCAAGGTTTAAGAGTTTGACAAGCCTGGGAAACTTGGGTTTCAATCGAATTTGAGTTTGCCAGAGATTGAAATGGTCTGATGTTGGTTGTTGCTGCAGGGAAAGATATCGAATTCAGAGACGGTCATGAAATTGAAGGCAGTGATGGCAAGAGTTCTGGTTTTACTGTTTGTTGTTGGTGATGAGGATTGTTAGTGGTTTCGACATTAAGGGTTGCAGTTTAATGAGAATGGAGCTAAGATTGACTGGTTGCAGCTGAGCTATGGCGGTGAGCTGAACTGCAGTGTGCATTGACTGGTGCTGGTTGATAATGGTCGTGGTGGTTATGTCAGTAATGAAAATGAATGAATGTGAATGCCAAAATGCAGGGAAGGAGGTGAGCTATGCTGTGGTCCTGGTGAAGCTAAAACAAGGTAAAATAACTTGTTGGTTCCGCGAAACCGACAGGCTCAGCAAGTTAATGTGTACAGAGTGGGTTGTGAATGCTATTGGGCTTGGACTGAGTTAAGGAGGTCGGCTGTTTGGGTTTTATAGGCTATGACCTAATTTTGGGAGAAACATATAAATAGAGAATTCTTGCTCTATATCGAGACAACTCCATTAGAGAATAATATCTGCTTCTACTTTTGTTTCTAGGGTTTAGAAAGATGAAAACTTTTCTTTTTCTTCTTGTGATGAACTCCATGAACATGAGCTAGTTTCATTATTGGTTATGGATTGATTGGATTTCACATAACATGGCTCTTTGATTCAATATATTAGTTTTGTCTCATATTTATCGTTCATGATTCTCTGAAAATATAGTTGTATGATTGACGTATTACAACATGATTGATTATTTGTTTTGTCAAGTTGCAAATTGATAGAACTCATATTCACATCTATAGCTAGTTTAGGATTTTTCATCGAGCGATAATCCTTGAACACAAGTAGCATAAATATGATTGTAGGTTATAGTGATATATTCTTGTAATCATATGTGAACCATGACCTTTGTTCGAATTGTTTGCGCAATGTATTTCAATTGCATTGATTAGCCTAGTTTCATAAATCTTAATGATCCATGGAATTGAACTTGATTAGTGGAAGGCGTTAGGTTATTCTTTTGGTAGAATTCATACTTGCATCGTTTTGCATGTATGTGTGATGAAATCAGGAATTTGCGTGATATTCTTTCGACTAGATATCTTAGGGCTTTTGATAATGAGAGATTAAAAATCAATTCTAGTTATTAAGACAAGAACATGTTTGTGAATGAAAACGAAATCCTTGACCAATATCTTTATATCATTGATTCAAGTGCTTTGCTTTATTGTTTTGCTTTTATATTATTTTAGTTATATAAAAATCAGAAAATCCCCCATTGTTTTATATAAGAAACCGGAACATATTGACAACCCAAGACCTCTCTGTGGGAACGATCCTTTCTTGCCCTTGCTATATTATATATTTTGAGTAGTGAGAAAGTAATTATTTTTGACGCCTACGACAACGATTAGCAACTAATCAATCAGATCTATCAAAGATAAATATTCTAGCAGCCGGTCAAGGTTTGTGCACTAAATTCACAAGATACGAAAACTAATAAGAATTCTTCTTCGTCTTCAAATATTCTATTCTTCAAATACGTGCACAACACCACTTGAATCTCTTGTGATCAATCACGCACATAACAGAGTTTGTTAATAATGGATTATCACAAGATGTCTTTAGATCTAACAACAGTTCTAAAGATCCCGTCGATACTTTGATCTAGTCTGAGTGAATCTTATATCAGAAGAGGAGGTTCTCAAGAATAAACAAACTAGGTGCAATCAAAGTTTTAACAACTGTTAGTCAATAAAATCAATCGAAAACTAATAACACTGCAATTATCTAGTTTCCCACCAACGGCACTCGTATAGCTTCTTATACACATTCATATTTAACATAAAATATGTCACATGGTATTTGTATTAACATTACTACACCGGTCAGTAATGAGTCCCATGATATACATGCATATGACTCTCAGAAGTCTGAGCAATAGATCCGAGGAACAAATGAATATAATCCATATTCCAAAGATACCCTGAAAGAGAGTATTTCTTTCTTCATTCGTGTTTTCCACCATAGAAAATGAAGCCATCAAATCTTAACGGTACGTTAACTGAAATCGATTCTTGTGAACTCAAATTCATTCTTATAGGTTGGATCGCACCAAACACAGATTGTTAGATCTTTTCGTGTTTGCCTGCTCTGATACCAATTGAAATTACGATGGTAAATACACCACGCTTTTTCGTTTCAACCTATAAGTCCGATACCAAGTGTGATCATCTATGGACAACGTCGAGACAATACAACAACAAGATATTCACTTGATAATAGTTATGGTTCAAAATCAATTTACTATAGGATCAATATCAAGTGATTAGGATTTAACGTACAAGTGTTATTTACTTTATTATAATAAAACAATTATAATGCGGAAGTAAAGTACATGACATAGCAAGATTTTTTTAACGTGGAAACCGCAAATGCAGAAAAACCTCGGGACCTAGTCCAGTTTTGAATACTCTCATAATTAAGCTGTTATACAAAGAACAAAGCCAACTTCGTATAGTTGAGACCAAGTAATCTACCCATAGTTACTTAGTTCCCTCAGTATCCCTGCGTCTACGACCGTCTAGTCACGCATGTGAATCCTAAGACAGAAAATCACTATCTTGAGTTGTTTTACCGATGTAAAGTCTTAAGCACTCAACTCATTTTGATCATTTTCCAAACAAGAAAGGAAGAAAGTTGTTTGGTAACTACTCCAATAGTCTTTTAGAAAAAGATTCATTGAGTTTTGACAAAGACTCTTCTGTTTAAATTAGTAAACTCCTTTGTCGGGTAAGATCAATCCAAATCAGTAACTTCGGATTTACAACTTTCAGATTCAGATATTGAAGAATACCACCAAATGATAGTTGTCGATCTAAAATACTATATGATCAAATCTATTATATCTAAGTCGGATCCCAGCAGATCAAGATGTGTGCACAAATCACGAGATACGAAAACCAATAAGAAAAATATTCTTGTCTTCAAATCTTCAATTACCTTCTTATGTGCGTGCACACCACAAACTTTAATCCACTTATGATCGATCACAAACAGAACGAAGTCTGTTAACAATGGATGATCACAGTTGTCTTTAGATCTAAAAACAGTTCTAAAGATCCGGTCAATACTTTGATCTAGTTTGAGTGACACTTATGTCAGAAGAGAAGGCTCTCAAGAATAATCAAACTAGGTGCAATCAAAGTTTCAACAGTTTCAAACTAAAATAACAATGCAATTATCTAGTTTCCCAGTCAAATCCCAAATCTTTAATAATTTCTCCTAATTAAGGTAAACTAAAATAACAATTCAACAAATGCAATTATCTAGTTTCCCAAGTCCAAACCAAGAAATGGCCGTTCCACTTGTTTCGTCACAAAAGTGAAGGAGATGGGGTTGATCTTAAACAAAGCTTCTTGATCCCAGAAGGGTTGATTTTGATGCAAAGAAAGGTGTTGCTCGAATAGTGCAGTTTGAATCTCGTCTTTTGCAAGAGATGAAAGCTTTTGGAAACGAGGTGGAGACCTATTTATACAAGTTATTGAGCCTCATTCAGATGAAGTTTGATGGAGTCCTAATTAAGTCCATGACTTCCTAACACGTTCTTGTGATGTGCGCGTTCCTCTCCGCCAACCAAAACCCGGATATTGATGTCTCGCTCCACCATGTAAAACAACATGAATGAAGTTTGCCTGCCTCTTAGGATAGTTTGCAATAAATGTAAATTCAACTATTTATAGACCAAGGTTGTTTGGACAACAAGGAAATTCCAAAGCCGAAAATATCTCAAGATACCACCCAGGGGCGTCCTTGGTGAAGTTGAGTGGTCGAGATCGAACAATAAGTACCTAATTTCTTTGTTTTCCTATTTCCAACTAATATCCAACATGCTCTTTTGGGCAAATGGTTGGCTTGGCATGTGCCAATGGCATGACACCTGGTGATTGTGTCTAAAAGAGGGATGGGTCATCTTTCTCCCAGTATGTCACTTTCAAAAGGCATATAGAGAGTGTTTCCTAGTATGATGTCGGCCTTGCTCAGTCACGAATCGACCTTGCTATGCCTGCTTCGGTCGAGGCTATTGCGCCTGCTTCACTCGATCGTGGGGTTGAGCCTAATCGAACTTCTGCACCCGCTTCGTTCGTTGGGGCTACTACGCCGCTTGATCGAATGTGGGCTTGTTGTGTCACCCACATACGCCGACATACTTGAAACTTGTACCGGTCTTGAAACTTGTACCGGTCTTGAAACTGTATCTGGTCTTGAAATCAACACCGAGGCTAAAATTTGTACCGACTAAAATTTATGAACTCGACTAAAATTTGTACTTATGGTCTAAAATTTGTACCGGACTTGAATGGTGTTTTGACCGGCCATTGTGTGCTTTGATGTGAGTTGTGTCTTGCCGTGTGACTACATCTCTCCTGTATTTTCATACAAGTTCTAACTCCACATCTTTTATTTCATTGTGGAAGAAAAGAATCCACTGTTGAGATGTCTTGAACCAAGAGATAATGTCAGTGCCAAGTCGTAGAGGTGTTGAAAGCTTCAAAGATATGCCGAACATTGATGATGAGTTGTTCACCGCGGTTTTCAACTATAGGAAAATATCTGCTCCACAAGATAACTCTTCTCCTATCGACTTTTAGATTTTTCATGCTCCGCTTGTTACTTATGAAGGATGGATGAGACGTATGTTGAGCAATGAGTACATCAAAGATAACTTGACCTCAGAGCGATGTCCATTATTCCAAACCAAACAGTGTTGAAACGTCTCGAGAGGATGTTAAAGTGGTTTCGATGCGGAAAAGGTGGGTCCTGAGAGAGTGTTGAAGAAGGATTTTGTTAACGTGGGTCTCGGAGAGAGAGCGTTGTGGCGGTTCTTGAATAGACCATTGAAGCAGCTTCTGCTGGAGGGAGCGTTGGAGTGGCTTCCTCTTCCTTCGATTACCCTTGAATCCATGATTCTTGACCCACCATCTTTCTCATGTTGAAGAAGTCCTGAGTTCATGGTGAAGGAACACATAAATACCAACTCACCCCAAGCGTGGTTTACATGGTTTGTCCGTGGTTGTTGTTCGAGCCAGGTAAGGAATACCTTGGACGTTGTTTCATCATTGTGGGATTCGTGTTCGTGGTACCGAGTTGGAGTTGATGGACGCATGATGTTGTTGGATCTTGTGGTTTTCCTCTTGCTGGAATCAAAATCAACTGCTCTGAGTGAGGGAATGTTGTATCGCTGTTTGCTAAGTTGATATATGCCCCTACAAACATTATGAGGCTCTTCCGGCAGGCCTGGTTCTTTCTATCGGATGGCATATGTTGTGGTGTAGATGAGCGTTCAATGGCTCCGGAGGATGACCAAAAGCGCGGATTCTCCAATATAGCGTGATAGACATGTGGCCTCTGTCTGTCGATAAAGTGACTCACCCGGATCTTGTTCGACCACTTCTGATAGAGATAAGACCGCCGGATCTCTCTCGATATGACGGTTGGACATCGTTATCTTCTTGAGGTGATGCTCTTCTTGAGGTATCGGCTCCAAGGGAAGATTACCGTCATATGGATTATACGTTGAACATGCACTCTTTAAACCAAATGGCAGCATGGTATAATAAAAATTTCCGAGAGGAGTTCGAAAGATATCTTACTTGCATCATGCTTTCGCAATCCTTATCTCTGTTTGTAGCCGCTACATCCATCCATGGAGGAGAACATGCCGTGTCCGCTGGTTGTATCTATTAATATGTCGATGTTAGGCGGCGAGGAGGATCGTTTTGGGTGAGCAAGGCCTGTTCAAGTCTCCGAGTCTATGCAGCACCTGGTCTATCCATTTTCCTCATGTATGAACTACAAATCAATTTAACATGGACTTGGATCACAGTGCCACATGTATATGATGGGTGACCAATTTTCATCCGCTCATTTCTTCATATCTCCAAGCAAATATGTCCCTGGTACTCTTTGAGAAGTTGCACGAGCTTCGTGCGTTTATCCGTACACAAGGTTGAGCCGATGGAGATACGCCTAGGAGATTCCTCAACGATTTCAATTTCATTGCTTGTAGAGTTGGTGCCATCTTGCTGCTGTGGAGCATCCGAGGACTTGCTCTTGTGGTTCGTTGCTTTCCTGTAGCATTCCATTAGGTGGGAAGAGTAACCCGACTCCTATGAAATCTCAATTTTTGCAACCGATAGATCAATCTCCCACCGTGGTCGCCAATTGTTGATGGGTGAAAACTACTCTATGCAGAATTTGGTAATTTGGGGTGTGGATGAGGAATGAATCTAAACCTTCAACAAATGCACTCAATGCAGTGCAAGTCCGGCCTAAACCAAGAAATGGTCGTTCCAGACTTGTTTCGGTCACAAAGTGAAGGAGATGGGGTTGATCTTAGGTAGGGAAGCGAAGAAGGTGTTGAGATTGTGAAGATGTTGGCTTGCTTATGACTTGTAACAGAAAGATGAGCAGGCTTGCAGAAAATATCTAATATTAATTTTGGCTTTCAAAGCCAATGGCGACCATGCTCTTTTGGGCGGAATATGTTTTGTTGTAACCAACCATGGTTGGCTTTGACCGTGCCAATGGTCAGTGTGTAGGCGGTCACACGTTTAACACTTAACTAATATAACTTTCCAAGAGATATGTTTTGATTTGCTGTTGCTACATGTTCCATTCTTGGTGAATTAAGTGAGAAAATTTTATCTTTTACAAGATGTCATGATTTTACGAAAAACGAAAATCCACCATCAACGCTCCTCTCCTTTTGAAGATATAATCAAAATCCAACATGTAAATATGAAATCTCTCATTAGAAAATATCTAATATTCGTTTAACACTTAACTTTCCAAGAGATATGTTTTGAATTCAAAATCAAAAATCTTAATTCAAAGATTCTCAATATTTCGGATTGGGATCACCTTGAGTATCAACGAATATCTTTGGAAAATAAAAGATAAGAATTATATATATGTCCAAATTATTTCGACATCTAGAATTTTCCTATTTGGTAAACCCTTCCAAACTCACATAAAACCGTAAAGTAATATGTGAATATGAAGAATTGGTTTTGCTCTGGGGCCGGTTCTACCATGACTCCTAGAATAGGTTAAGATCGCTTCTTCCAAGTCTTCAAATATAGGTAGGGATCAGTTCTACCATGACTCCCAACAAATTCTAGGATCGGTTCTACCAAGTATCCCAAGATAGGTAATTATCGGTTCTACCAAGACTCTCAACAATAATTATGATCGGTTCTACCATGTATCCCAATATAGGTAAGGATCAGTTCTACCAAGATTCTCAACATAAGTTAAGATCGGTTCTACCGCATATCCCAAACTAGGTAAAGACCGGTTCTATCATAACTCTCAACATAAGTCAAGATCGGTTCTACCAAAGTTATTACCTGGGTTCGAATTGGTCATCCAATAGATCTTCAATGAAACCGGACCAAAACGCCTATTGATTTCCTTTCGATTACGAAACAAGTTTCGTATATGTACTTCCTTTAAACATATGTAATAAACATAGTTTCCTAGGAAGAAATCACACCTATATCCAATACACAATCAAGTAACGAGTTACATAGATTATGTCGATGTCACAGTTACGAAGTTCAAACGATAAACGTTATACTTTGTGATCAAATATTCATCCTTGACACTTTGATCATAATAAAATGACCAGGTATAATACTAGAGTATTAAATATAACCTCTCATGTTATGTTTTCAATCTTAAACGACTTGAAAGCAACGATAGGAATGGAAACAAGTCAACAGTATCATTATACCTCAAGTGGAAGGATGATATCTTCATTGTAGTTGATACGTCTTCAAAATCTTCAGGTATTCAAGGTAATACTTTTATGTCTCAACATTCCTAGACTTTCTAGTCTTACCTAAACGAAGTTGACTCTAGTACATTTAATCAAGCGACTCTAATTGAGTTTTGATACTAAAATATGACAACCAAACTTGACATACCAACGCTTGGTGGGTTCAGCCTAGCAATGCTCTAACAAAATTAGATTGTTGAGAGAGAAGAAGAAGAAGAAGAAGAAGAAGAAGAAGATAAGAGTTTTGGATTATTTTTTTTCCGAACCTTCAAACTACTCAAGCATCTTCAAATGTAGGAAATATCATATGGTCCTAGAAATAATATATTAGAGAGAGTTTGGTCCAGTTTACCCAGTCAACTATCTGTTTGGTCCTTTTTGGGAAAATGTATTATAGTTTGGTCATAGAAATTATGGTTTGGTCCTAGGATGACGTCATGGATGATGTAATTATCGTCTGGTAGGGACAAAAATATCCTTTTGGGGCCATATATATGCAAAAAATCAATGGAAAATAATTTTATTTCTAGATTCACTTTCTCTCTCTTAATTTCAGATCTACTTTCTCTCTCATTTGATTTTTTTCCTGTTGTTGTTTTGTTTGAAGATTGAGATGAAGATTTTATACAGAGAAAACTTTGAGATCTGCTGCTGTTTGGTTTTACGTCTCTCAATCAAAGAAAACCTAGGTCCGCAATGAAAACTTCGTCGCATTCTTCTTCTTCTCTCTAGAAAAAATCAAGAAATGAAAGAAAAAAATGGAGTTTGATTTCTTGATTTTGTTTGATTTATATTTATGTTTATTATATAATAAAAAATGGTTGAGATTCTTACTATTCACTTCTCTTTTCTGCTGCTGTTGTTAAATTGTTGATTTTGAAGATTGGGTTACAAATTTTTTTTTTGTTGCTGTGAAATACGATGAAGATGATAATATTTTGGTGTTGCTGCTGTTTTTGTTGCGGCTGTTGTTTGATGATATTGTTAAATACGATGAAGACGATAAAGATCTGCAGTTGAAGATTTCGAGATCTGTTTGTTTAAAGATGATGAAGATGATGATGCTGCAGTTCATTCCATAAATGAACTCTGTTTTTTTAGGTTTTTATATGGAGTTCATTTCTGAAATGAACTCTGTTTTTTTAGGTTTTTATATGGAGGTCATTTCTGGAATGAACTCTGTTTTTTTTTAGCTTTTTATATGGAGTTCATTTCTGGAATGAACTCTGTTTTTTTAGGTTTTATATGGAGTTTATTTCTGGAATGAACTCTGTTTTTTTAGATTTTTATATGGAGTTCATTTCTGGAATGAACTCTGTTTTTTTAGCTTTTTATATGGAGTTCATTTCTGGAATGAACTCTGTGTTTTTATAGGTTTTTATATGGAGTTCATTTCTGGAATGAACTCTGTTTTTTTTAGGTTTTCATATGGAGTTCATTTCTGGGAATGAACTCTGTTTTTTTAGCTTTTTATATGGAGTTCATTTTTGGAATGAACTCTGTTTTTTTAGGTGATTTCTGAAAAAAATAAGTAGAAATTAACAGGAGTTCATTTTGAAGAATGAACTGCTACAAAAAAATAAGTAGAAATTAACACGGAAGGGTACTTTTTTCCATTTAATATTTTTAAAAAATTATGGAACAAACAGTAAAGTCGTATTCCCAAAGGACTAAACAGGAATGGGACTACCTAAAAAAGGACCAAATATATTTTTACCTCTTCAAATTTAGTTTTTTGTTGCTTGAATTGGCCAAAATGTCCTGAAATGAGAAATTTTATAGCTTGCTTTGGGCTAGGTCAAACACGTTTGGCTACAAGATCTGAAAAACAGGTAGTCGGATTTATCTGCAAATGTAGTTCGGTAAATATTTCTTAAGGCACAAGTAGCCGAACTTAGTTTTAATGGAGTTTTTGCTTTGTTCGACTATCAGATTTCCAGGACATGCAGCCGAACTTTTGTTCTGGAGTATACATTGTAATGTTCGTCATAGTCGAGTCCGCCATTTTTATAGCCGAACTTTCGGCTTAAAATAAGCGGAAAAACATGAGCATGAGTTCAACTGTTTTTCTTGTTGAACTCTTTAAAAAAATTACGAAGTAACCATACTCAATTTATAGGTTTTCAGAGAAAAGTTCAGTTAGGAGAAAATAATTGCGACCTAACCGAACTCAACATTTAGGTTTTCAGAGAAAAGTTCGGTTAGGAAAAACAATTTTACTTGACCGAACTCAACATTTTTTCTTACAGAGTAAAGTTCGGTTAAGAGTTTTTTTTTTTTTTTTTTTTTTTTTTTGACTTAACCGGACACAATAATTGGTGTTATATACAAAAGTTCGATTAGGCCCAGAAAAATTTCTTCCTAACCGAAGTGTTCTTAGTGTTCTTCGTTATCAAAATTCGGCTACCATAACTGGGATTTTTTTTTAAAAATCTCCTAAATCGAACTACTATCTGTAACTTCCATTTTCACCCTATTTTGATGATTAATACTCAAAATTTTAAATCAAAAACGAATTAAAAGTAACGAGTTTGTGAGAAAATACCTACATATGAGTTTGTTTGTAAAAGATTAATTAATCGATGATGAAAATTTTATGAATCAACAACGAGGAACTTTTATAGAAAGAGGGGGGAAAGTTCGAATTGAATATTCGGCACCTAAGTTGGGTTTTGTTTTTTTTTGTTAATGAATTTTGATTAGATTAGATTATTATAAGATTAGGTTTATATGGTCTAAATTAAATTAGAACAAGGATAAGTTAGTAATTTTCTAACTTTAAAATACCCAGTGTAAGGTAGATAACCTATGCACACCATGGTCCCTCACAGCAATAAGGGGTGCCAAAAAACCGTTCAAAAATAAACGGTGTGATAGTGATAAAATTCAAACATGTATGTCAAATAGATTTTTTTTCAAAAGTAAACGAGTTTCCCGTAATGGCGTAACTTGTTTGCCATACCACCTGATATGTCAAACAGGTTGTTTTAATCTTGTGCATAGGAATAGGCCTGATAGTGATAAAATTCAAAAAAATCTGGTTTGTTATAAACCAATATTTATTGCCTACGATGCCCTTATGTCTATCATTAGGATTTACATATCTTGGACATTAACTTCTATCTATATAAATAGAGACATAAACTCTTGTATTCTACAAATTAATAGAAACTCTCACTCTTCTTCCCTTTGCTCCGTGTGTTTTCTATATTTCTAGTTTCATAAGATGGCTTTCTTTTTGCTAATAGTCTGGGATGCCCGGGCCGATCAGTCTGAAAGTCTGAAAGTCTGGGCTGCCCAATAACAGCAGCTAGTGCATTGGAAGATTCCTAGGAAACGTGAAAGAGTTGCTAAACTATGTAAAGATGAGAATCTTGGTGCGGGACCCTGCCTTGGTGGGAGTAGGTATAATGTGCCAAAAAGGGCAGATGTTTTTTATGGTTTGGACTTTGGAGTCTCTCTCAATCAATGTAAACAAAAGTCCAAGCACAGTCCCATATTCATCGAGTACAAGTAAAAGTGTCAGAGGATAAGAAATGAACCAAAACGGCAAAGTATTATATCAAAACTCCATCTGATTATGACTTTATCACTGTGAGAAAAAGAAGTGTGCCATTCACGGACTCGAAAGGCGTGTGAATGAACCTTCCGAATTCCCAGCCCCAGAAGCTGCAGCGAAAGCCAGACGAGAGAGATTCTAGTCAAGATCGAACATATACTGCTCGGCTTGAACATCTTCGGCTGCTCCAATCCCATTCCACCCGTTCGTTTGTTTCTTTTTCTTGAGATTGATACTGGACCATTTGAGATATATTGGCTCATAGATGGAATAATCATGATGAATGAATATCAGATGTTTGTCACAAAAGTGCAGATGTTTTTATGGTTTGTCGTATCTCTCGATGTAAACAAGTCCAACCGTTCCCATATTCATGAGTATACGTTAAGCACGGTCCTATGACTCCTGTCATCGGATAAGAAATGAACCAAGTAGGCATGATGTGCCAAAAGTGCAGATGTTTTTAATGGTTTGAAGTATAGGTTGTAGATGTAGAAAATCCTACTACTACATCCAATAGTCCATCCTACACACAATAAGAAGTAACAAACAAGAGAAATAGAAGAACACAAGATATACGTGGTTCGGTATGATTACCTACGTCCACGAGGGTAAAGGGATGATCTTATTACTTGGTTTGAGATTACAAGATGAATGCTTCTCTCTCGATACTCTAGGTATGCTCTCTTTCCTCACTTCTTACTTGAGTTTTACCTTTCTACATAGTCTCTATTTATAGTCACAGGTGATGATACATCCAGTACTACGATGTTGGGCCTGATGTAGCTTCCTTGATGTTCTTCTCGGGCGATCAGTTGATGCTTCAGCCGATATTCCTATTTGCTTAGGTCGAGATATCTAGCCGAGCCGAGTGATGTCCCCTTCTGATATCCCACTACCCGATGTCAATTGTTTGGTGGAGATGACCGATGTCGCCCTTTAGGTCCTTGGCCGAGTCTTACTTTGACCGAGCTCTTCTTATCTCTTCACCAACTCTGTCAGTGCATTTATTGTTCTTGTACCCGATGAGCATCACATCAGAATTTTCTCTCTCTTTATGTCGACCTCACGGGTTGCTTCAGTTCCTCTTTTCTCGCGCTCAAATTTGGTGAGGTGATTCAGTACTTCTAGTGCTTATTTCCCTTGGTACGCCATTGCCTAGGATTGTTCCACCTGTCCCTGTGGATTATTTAGACCTACATTTATGCCCCTTCTTCCGCTCGTGTGGTCGACACGAGGGGAAGAAACCGCCTCGTCTTCACACGTCTCTGATGCTGTTCCCCACTTTCTTTAGTTATTTTGACCTGTTTACCTTCTCCGTCGGTTACAGTAGATGGGGTTTATAAGTCTGACCCTTAAACCTTTGGTTTATTCTTTCCTTAGCAATTTCTTTTCCTTCTTTCTCTTTTTTCTCCGCTTCTTCTTCATCGTTATCGATCATACTTTCCGACAGGTTTTCTTCCTTTTCTGTTCAATACCTCGAGTTTTATCTAGCTTTGCTGCCATTTTTCGTTTCCGTTGCCAGAACCCGACTTCGCCGTTTCTTCGCTTTCCTTTTGTTTCTTCGACTAACTTCCATGGCGTCTTCAACTCCTTTCATGACGGAAAAGAGGTGCGTGAGTTATACCTTTTCCGATGAAGACGGTGTGCCGCTTGATTCCATGTTTGTTGTTGAGAGCCCTTCTAAGCATGATCATCGTGCTTTGGATTCCATCTTTTCTGATAATCCTTCTTCCTTTTCATGTAGGGCTGACAAGATAATTGCTAAAGATTTGTCGGATGAGCAGTTTATCCAACAGTTGAAAGATGAGTTCAATCTCCATAGCTATGACGTCAGGCTCCTGTCGGGCCAAAAAGGTGTTTTGAAGAAGGATGATGTCATGAAGTTTCCACACTCGGCCGAGGCGACCATCGTCACCAGGGGTCAGTTAGAGCTCGGGTTGCGTTTTCCTTTGTATGATCCTAGCCGTCCATTTTGGTATGAAGCTTTCTCTAAGATCCGCCCGTCCCGTGCTTTGGCTCAATGGAATGGCAACACCTTTCGAATCCTATCCGAGTGGGAGAGACGCAGTCGAGGTGAATGTACTCCTACTCCTTGGTCCACCTACGTTTTTTCTCAGGCGGGCGACTACACTCCTGCTAGTTTTGCTGATAATTATCGAAGCGGGACTGCTACCAATGGTGATCTCGCCGGTTTTGCTGCTAGCCCTCATCGCCATAAGACTCTTCCTGAAGGTGTCAAGAAGCTTTTATTGGACGAAGATCCCGAGGGGAAGAGTTCCAACAAACATGCCCGTCATACTAGTGACGCGGCTTGGGACCGAGTTCCTTTGGCTATTTCTGAGCGGCAGGTTTCCTTCTCCGGCCGAGTCTTATCCCTTCTGGGTAGTCAACGTTGATCGGGTAAGTGTGTTTCCCGGTTTTTGATTTAGCTGATCGGCTCGGGTGACTAGTAGGGTGATGTTTTAATTTTTGTATTTTACAGCCTAAGTCCCAGAGTGTTCCTTCTGAGTCTCTCAGTCTTCGGAAGAGGGATAGGGGTTCTAGCGCAGGAGCCGAGGAGGAGACAGAGAAGGTAACAAATATATTGCTCTCTCATTGCAGTACATGTACTTGCCCCTATTTGTTGCCTTGAATGGTTCTGACATCGGCTCATGTGCAGAAGCTGAGAGTTGACAGAGCTGGAGGTGCTTCGGCGAGAGATGGTGAGGATCTCGAGGATCGGCTGCCTTTATCGCATTTCCTGAGGAAGTCGCCTCAGAAAACTTCTGATGTTTCGTCTACCCTTGTAGGTGGGAAGCCTAGTGGGAAGGGAAAGGAGACTAAAGGCGACTTATCTGCCCCGGGGAAAACTATGCCCTAGCAGCCAGCTGGTAAAGGGATTGTTCTTGCTGACGGTGTTGTGTATCTTGAATCTGATGGTGATGATGATGAGGATCTTTTTGATGGAGAGACGAGGTCGATGGTGGTGAAGAGGAGCAGAAGCAAATGGAGAAGTCTGGTGGTGGTGGAAATGATGTGGTTACTCGTGATGAAGATAACGTCACTTCTGGGAACGAGTTGCTGGAGCCCATTTCTCTTGTGGTTCCTAACTCGGGCACTACCACCTCTTTTACTATCTCGGGCCCTATGTGCAACTCCCTATGAGCTCTTATTTCTCCTGAATTTGCCTCTCTTTCGGATGAAGATAAGATCAGGGCCGCCTCGTTGTATGATGCTGGTCTAAAGAGCACTTTCGATCTGCTGGTGAGTTATGTTGATCAGGTTATGCGTTCACGCCATGGGGTAGGTGCTAATGTTGTTGATGCTTGTAGGATATCAATCGCTCATTGTTAAATTCCGCCATTCAGCGCAAGGATATCGCCGAGAAAGAGGGCCTTCGTCTCTTATTACAACAAGAGCGCGAGCGATCCCGGGGGCTGGAGAAACAACTAGCCGAGACTCAAGGTATTTATTTAGATTTCAAGTGTTTATGATTGATTCTGTAGTGCCAATATCCTGAGTTTAGTACTACCTTCCTAGCCGAAATTTCTAGTATGGAGGCCGATGCTTCCACGAGGTATCGCTTGTTGAAGAAGGAGATTGATATAGAACGGGGTCATGTTTCGGATTTACAACAAAGGATTGTCAATAAGGATGACAAAATTGATCGTCTAGAATCCGAGATTGAAAGCCTTCAAACCCAGCTGTATCGTTATGTGACTTTTGAGTACGTCCCAGAGGAGATGGATAATCTTAGGGCGAGCTTGTCTCGATTTCAGGGTATCGCTGCCGACAAGACGCTATTGGTCGATAACTTAGAAAGTCAGTGTGGACGGTTAAGGCTTCAATTCCGGGATTTGCACGCAGATCGCCTTCGTACTTTGGGGGAGAAGAGTGCTGCCGAAAAGTGTAGCCAAGAATCTCTCGAGAAGCTTAGAGAGTCTAAGAGAGTCTCTGAGGAGTTGGAGTGGGTTCAAGCTCAGTTATCAGGTTTGCAGATAGCACACTCTCGGCAGAGAGCCGAATGGAATGATCATAAGAAATACCGTCCCTCCAATGAATTTAACGAGCAACGCTATCTAGAACTTTCCTCTAAGATATCTTCCCTTGAGTGTAGCTTGTCTGAGTCCGAAGAGACCGTTAGAGTAGTCACCCCTTTACTTGAAGGTGGTGTCCCTTGTATTGTGTTTTCATTGTTGTTGTCCTGATGTTGTTGTTATGTTACTAACTACTCCCGTGTTTTGACAGACGAGCAAAGGAAGGTGACATCGTTGGAAGAGGAGAATGCCCGATTGAAGGGGAAGGAGACGCAGCTGCTGGCGAGGGAAGCTCAATTACTCGGGCAGGTGGCCACTGCTGAGGCGGCATCAATGCAGCTGACACTCGACCTTGCTGCTGAAAAGGCGAGATTTAATGATGAGCTCGTTACCAGGGTCAAAGCTGGTGTAAAGACGGTTCTCGATAAGAAGCGGGCCGACGCTGCTGCCAAGAAGGCGGTTCCGGGATCGGCTCCTCCCAAAGAGTAGGCTCATCTTTTGTAGCGATGCGTCGCTATTTCGCCCTTTGCATTGGGTTGTAATCCGCTCGAACACCTTTATTTTCTCATACGTTTTCTTTTAAGGGGGTGCTGCGTCGCCAATTCGGTTGTTTTTCTTGCTTTCTGACATTGTTGTTCACGTTAATGTTCTTACTTGTGTTGTGCCGACGATATGTGGTTTTATTTTTACGGCTAATTTGTGTGTATCTGCATAAAAATGAGTAGATTAGTTAGCGTAAATGCCGTTTCTGTCGAACACACTCAACAGGGAGGGTCATCGGGCCCAATGCCATGTCCCGATTGAGGTATCTCATCACCGTCTTTCAAGATCTAGTGGTAGGGTATTTGGTCCGCCCTAAGTTCTATGGGATCGATATCCCAAGAAGTTATCAATTAACTTTCTTGGGCAAGTGATTCCGGCCACTTGCGAGGGGAGCAATGTTGCCTGCTCGACTATCGAGTATTCATGCCTCGACAATTGGCCACTGGTTTCCAACCACCAGGGCCCTAGGGCTACCTCGGCACTTGCACACTATCGTCGCCCCGAGTTCGAATATCCCGTCTTAATGTAAGTCGCCCCGACACTTGCACAATGCCGTCGCCCCGGGTTCGAAACGACCATTCGAGTGTAAGCCGCCCCGACACTTGCACACTGCCATCGCCTCGGGTTTGAAACGACCATTTAGACGCAATTGTCACATTTCCAACCCCACGTGGCCTTTCAAGGAAATAGATGACAAGATATCATACCTGCTCTCATGGGTGATATAGCTTTAGTCGCCTAGCATTCCACGGTCGTGGCTCGGGTGTTCCGTCCGGTTTTAGTATCTTGTATGCTCATTCACCGACCTTCTCGACAATAGTATAGGGTCCTCCCCACCGTGCTGCTAGTTTTCCGCCTTTTTTATCACGCTCATAACTGGGTAGATCCTTCAGTACCAATTGTCCCGGCTGGAACTCTCTTGGTCGGACCCGCTTGTTATACTCTCGTTGTATTCTTCGTTGGTAATTTTCCATCTTTTGTAGGGCCATTTCTATTGTTTCTTCTAGGTCGTCGAGCTTGGCCAGGATAAGATCTGCCGAGATGTTTCGTCTCCACGCCTCGGTCCTTGTTGTAGGTATCATTGCTTCCGTTGGAAGGATAGCTTAGGTCCCATATGTTAACATGAAAGGCGATAATCCGGTTGCCTCTCTACGAGTTGTCATGTAGGCCCACAAAACGTTGTAAAGCTCTTCACACCATTCCCCGTATTCTCCATCAAGCTTCTTCTTTAGGTTGTCGGCGATGGTTTTGTTTGTGATCTCAGCTTGTCCATTACTCTGAGGGTAAAGGGGTGTGGACTTACTCTTTCGAATGTTGTAGGTATTGAATAGCAAGTCGATATTCTTGCCCTATAGCTGTTTTCCATTGTCCGAGACGATTGCCGCTGGTACCCCAAAACGACAGATGATGTGCTCCCAAATGAATCGAAAAACATCTCTATCCCGAATATACTTTAATGGAGCGGCCTCTACCCATTTAGTAAAGTAGTCGGTAGCCACAATTAAGTATTTTCTCTTCCCCGATCCGACATGCAATGGTCCCACGATGTCGATTCCCCATTTGGCGAAAGGCTAGGGGATGATTACCGAGTTTAACGTCACTGCTGGTGCGAGTATCTTTTTTCCGAACTTCTGGCATTCGTCGCAGATGAGTGCCATATGCTTTGCATCCTCATTCATGTAAGGCCAGAAATACCCCATAGTCTTGGCACGTCTTTGCTAGGCTACGACCCGAGCTGTGGTTTCCGCGCCCCATAATGCAATTTGTTCAGAATTGTGTGCCCCTCTTCTTTGCTTATGCATCTTAATAACGGTCCTAGGTATGATTTCCTATACAGAATGCCATCTCGGAGCTCATATGCAGCTGCTTTGCTTTTGATCTTGTTGATCTCGGGTCGCCCCTTGGGCAGTTCTCCTGTCTCTAGATACTCGTGGATAGGTTTTCGCCAATCATCGTCTTTATACTGATCGGCTGTAGTTGCTGCCACATACGCGCTAATTCTCACTGTCTCAGGTACCGATGGCATTAAGATTCTCATAATTCTGATGCCTTCGACACTTGCATCCGTTAGCATGGAGGCGATGTATGCTAGAGCGTCCGAGTGGCGATTATCTTTCCTACAGATATGTCGAAACTTGATGTTTGGTATCTGGCCGATGTAAAATTGGGAGAGTTCCCAATATTTTTGTAACAAGGGGTCATGTATAGCGTACTGCCCGCTGATCTGTATGATGACTAGCTGGGAGTCACTTATTAGTCTCACGTCTTGAATCCCCATCTCCACTATCAGGCGCAGAGCATGTATCACTGCTTCGTATTCCGTGACGTTATTGGTTGCCTTAAATTCAAGTCTAAACGAGTGGACCATCTTTTTTCCCTTTGGCGTTGTGAAGACCAATCCAAGGCCTGACCCGTCTTTATTGGATGATCCATCCACAAAAACTTCCCATCGTGTCGGGCTACAGGTCTCGAGTAAGTCGGACGGATCCTCTTGGTCTTCCTCCATTCCATGGATGTCTTCTACTTCATCTTCGTCGCTCAAGGGAAAGTCTGCCAGAAAGTCGGCCACTGCCTGTGCTTTTACTGCTGTTCTCATCTCGTAGAAAATATCGAACTTCTTGATCTGTGCACTCCACTTGGAGATCCGCCCCGACCTGGCTGCATTGTCGAGTACTGATTCTATGGAGGATTTCGTGAGTACCCGAATTCTGTGAGTTTGGAAATACGTCCGGAGTTTTTGTGTTGCAAATACCAAAGCTAATATCAGTTGCTCGATTCTGGTGTAGTTCTTCTCTGCTGGGTTCATGGTTTTGCTTATGAAATACACCGGCTTTTCTTCTCCTCCCACGTTCTTGACTAGGACGGCACTAATGGCATAACTGGTCGCCCCGAGATATAGAGTCAGCACCTCTTGGGGCTCGGGTCTTTGTAACACTGGCAGGCTCGCAAGATGCTGCTTAATTTTCTGAAAAGCTTCTTCGCATCCGTCGGTCCATTTGAACTTCTCTCCTTTCCTTAACGTCCCGAAGAAGTCCTTGCATTTGTCAGATGATCGAGAGATGAATCTTCCCAAGGCTGCCAAGTTCCCGTTTAGCCGTTGTACGTCTTTAATCGTCACAGGTGATGGCATTTCTACGACGGCTCTGATCTTATCTGGATCAGCTTCGATACCTTTGTCGGTAATTATGTACCCTAGAAACTTGCTCGAGGTAACCCAGAAAGTGCACTTAGCGGGGTTCACCCTCATCTTGTATCTTCTCATGGTTTGAAATATGTCTCGGAGGTCATCGATGTGGTTGGTGGCCACCTTGCTTTTGACCAGCATGTCGTCCACATATACCTCAATGGTGTTGCGTATTTTGTCTTCAAACATGTCTTCTACTAACCTTTGGTAGGTGGCGCCTGCGTTTCTCAGCCCAAACGACATTTTGGTATAACAATATAACCCTCTGGGTGTGAAGAAAGATGTGTGCTCTTGGTCCTCAGGGGCCAGGGGGATCTGGTTGTACCCCGAGTACCCGTCCATGAGTGTTATTGCCTTGTATCCAACTATGGATTCTACTAGCTGATCGATGCTGGGGAGGGGGAAGCTATCTTTCGGGCAAGATTTGTTCAAGTCGCTAAAGTCGATGCAGACCCGAACACCTCCATTCCTTTTAGGGACTATCACCATGTTAGATATCCATTGTGGATATTGAGCCTTTCGAATAATTCCTGCTATTTGTAGCTTCTTTATCTCGGCCACCACCGCTACTTGTATCTCGGGTGCAATTCTCCTCATCTTTTGTCGGATCGGCTTGAACTTGGGGTCTATTCTCAAGTGATGTGAGCAGACTTCTGGGTCAATTACCTCCATATCGTGCATTTTCCAGGCGAATACGTCCATGTGTTCTTTTAAAAGAGTTATCAACTGCTGTGTTTGTTCATCCGTCAATAGAGTCCCTATTCTCACCATTTTAGGCTCTTCCTCAGTGCCTAAATTAATTTGTCGAGTATATTCTAAGACCGAGAAATTGGACTTCGGTTCATCGACTATTGTCGGCTCCTTTGATTGCTATAAGATCTCCTTCTTGCCAGCTTCATAGGTGGTGATGGCTTGTGATATCACCTATTCTAGTTCTTCTCCCGCCCTTATCTCCTTAGCTTTGTTCTTTTCTTGGCGCTTCCTCGATCGCCTTTCTTCATTCTGCTAGATATCTATCTTTACGCATTGTCTCGCCCCCTGGGGATCGCCCAACACCTCCACTACTCCTCGGTAGGATGGAAACCGCAGTCTTTGATGGTACGCCGATGCCACTCCTTTGATTCCCGCGAGCCAGGGTCTACCAAGGATTGCTTCGTAAGGCGACACGACGTCGACCACATAGAAGGTGGTGAGTGTGTCTAAATACCCCTCTCCGTCCGAGACTCTGAGGGTGACTTCTCCCTTTGGTACCGTCACCGTACTGTTGAAGCCGTAGATTCGATAGGTCGACGGGATTAAGATGTCATCAGATAACTCCATTCTTTTGAAGGTATCGTAAAAAAAGACCTCGACTGAACTCCCGCTTTCCATTAGTATCCTTCGGACACCCCATTTTTCGATAAGTAAGGTTACCACTAGGGGATCT
Source organism: Papaver armeniacum (assembly GCA_023531295.1). Classification (NCBI taxonomy): domain Eukaryota; kingdom Viridiplantae; phylum Streptophyta; class Magnoliopsida; order Ranunculales; family Papaveraceae; genus Papaver; species Papaver armeniacum. The sequence continues at coordinate 274,880 of JAJJWW010016939.1, read as the reverse complement.
CCATGGGCTTGACCATTTGATGGGACGTCTTTTGCTGAGAAAGTGATCGGCTGCATCATCCAAGGTTCCATGTGCAGAGTTTTATCCATGCTGAATATTTTCTTTCCCGCTCGATCTCTTTTATGAATCCTTGAAGTGATACATGTACCCAAGTCAAACCCTTGAGTTTCCGAGTGCGAGATGGTGTTACAGGCGAACTGGGTACCACGATTGATTCTTATTTGATGCACTGGGACGTCGGGCTGAACTGGTGTCGGCGATGTCTTGACAAAATGTCGCAAGTATCCATCTCGGATCAGATGCTGGACGATATCTTTTACCTCCCGACAATCATTGGTCGAATGGCCACGATACTGGTGGTAATGACAAAACTCGGGATGGTTCCTGGTTTCATCATACTGGATTCCCCTCGTCTTCGGGTATCTGATGTCGTTCCTCTTTTCTACTTCCTTGAATATTTCTTCCAATGGTGCATTTAGTGGAGTGTAAGTTCTGCATTCGTGGTGAGGCTTCTTTCCTTTCTCGACCCAACTTTTCTTGTTCGACCCTTGATGTGGTGTGCTCGGACTTTTCTCTGATCGCTTCAGATCTTCTCGTGGGATCGCCTCTACTGTAGTGCTTGCTTCTTGTATTCCCCTATCCTGTGCTCCTTCTTGTATTTCTTCTAGGGCGATGTAGTGTTCTTGTATTTTCCTGATTTCCCTTAACGTTTGGGGTTTCTCGGTGTACATTGCTATCCAAATAGGTGTTTATGGGTGAAAACTATCCCTGCCGGATTTGGTAATTTGGGGTGTGTGGATGAGGAATGAATCTAAACCCAAAACAAATGCACTGCGCGGTGAGTGCTTGTGATTCGAGAAATCAATCTGTACAACTCTGGCCTAAACCAAGAAATGGCCGTTCCAGACTTGCTTCGGTCACAAAGTGAAGGAGATGGGGTTGATCTTAGGGAGGGAAGCGAAGAAGGTGTTGAGATTGTGAAGGTGTAGGCTTGTTTATGACTTGTAACAAAAAGGTGAGCAGGCTTACGATTGATGCAAGCAGGCTTTGAGTGTTTGAATACGTTTTGTATTAACACTTGGTTTCTGTCTTGTCTTGACTTGTTCTTTTGTTGTTTTGAAAAATAGGGAGGAGAACCTATTTATACAAGTCATTTGAGCCTTATTCACGTCTCTCGTGGGAAGTGGAGGAAGTGGAGTGATGGAGTAGTGGAGTTGTGTATTGGTGTTACACGACCAGTCTTGCCCACTTCTCCTGTATTTCTAACCGTCCATGACTTCCTGACACGTTCTTGTGATGGCATGTTGCACGTTGCACGCTGTAAACCGCAAGACCAATACCCCAATATGTATCCCCCAGTTTGTGACATGATTGATGTCTCGAGTGTGTGGATCGTGGGACCCACAGAAAGTAGCATGTAATGCTAGACTAAATAACTAAATTATTTAGGAAGTCGATACTTGTGAAGTATCGTGTGTATTCTATGCTGGTACTGCATCGAGTATATTTAGCATGTATGAAGCATTGCTGTTTTTAAGGCTTACCGGAGTAAGTCACGAATTTAAGCGTCTTAAAATAGCATCATGTCCATCCATCTTCGAGTGATCGTTTGGAGGCTATACAGGTAAGCCCTGACTTGACCGATCACTCCATGTGGAAGAGTGGTGGATGGTGATTGTGGTGACGCCTCATTGATAGCCTAACTCATGTCTTAGGCTGTCCGCCCAAGATGGTAAAGTTGGACGGACGAGATGACTTGCAACCCTCATCTGCGACCGTCGGATTGGGGTTTAAGAGGTACGCAAGTTCCTTCTTTCATCTTGGTCGAATCCAAGCATGGGAAGTGTTTTATAGAGGACCAATCATGTATGTGTTTAGACGACCTGCTGGTGTCCATGTTTATACTTCACTATCCCACGAAGGTGCGATCTAGGCCACTCAAGTTTACCGGTAAAGAAGAGTGGCTGAGATTGATTTGCGACAGGAATCCTGTGCCGCAAAGGCCGCGCATCATGCCCACTTCGGGCGCGCGTTTCAAGACGACCAAGCCTGGTCGGTCCCGGCCGATTGATTCGGCGTGTGGGTGGTAGGCTTGCGTTCACGCCTGTCCTTCATTTCCTCATAGAAACGTGATCTAAGCCACTCAATTTGTCCGGAGAAGTTGAGTGGTCGAGATCAGTTTACAATTAAGAGGTGCGACCACGCCTGGTTTGGGCGTGCGAATCGAGGTGTACAACCAAGTTTGGTCTTGGCCGATCGGGTGTGGAGATAGGTGGGCCCGCAGTGCTCATGTTGATACTTACCGGACCTGCTTAGTCTATTCCTGGACCCTTCATCCGAGCAGGAGAAAATGGACGCTCGTGATCGCGACACAAACCCTAATCAGGTTTTGCCGGTCGTGTGTCATACCCAGTTTGGGACGCACGAAGCAAGATGACCAACCATAGTTGGTCCTAACCGATCAGTCAGGTATGTAGGCGGGCCCACGGTGTTTGTGTTGACATGCTCTGGGCCCTTTGAATCTACATCTACACCCTCTATCTATGCCTGCGAAGATGGATGGTTGAGACTGATTTGCGACACATGTAATGTGTCGTAACCCTAGTTTAGGGTTTCACATCCATGTTGTTTTGGCTGGACAAACTGGTAAGGGTTGCTTCCCTCTTGGGGAGGCCGACCATGCAGGGCCCGCATTGAGTTGGTGGTGAATACTCCAATACCTGCTTAAGGGTTATGGATTCGATCTGGGCCATCCAATCATGCTGGTGAAGTTGGATGGTCATGATCGTTTCCGAGACTGATATGGACAGTCCAGATTCAAAATATGCTCAATCGGGCTAGTATAACACACCGAGAGTTGTAGCATGTATGGGTATTTCGTACATGCTTCATTATTAATGCTTGGAGATTCGTGTTGCTCTGCTGATAACAACACTCAGCCGTCATGCCGCACCGGCAATGAGTACAAGAAATACAAGGCTGGTTATGCATTAATTGATAATGCTGTAAATTCATAGGGTATATGGGATTGTTGCTACATGCTCCAACCTGGATGAATTTTGTGTATTTAATTCACAGAATACTGGGATTGTTGCCACATGCTCTATTCTAGGTGAATTAGTAAAGTGAAGAAGTATTCATCACTTATTAATGGCTTTATCTTTTGTAAGATGTTAGCGCCTAATTTTGGCTTTTACAATTTCAGCCCTTAAATGAAAATCCACCATCAACATTAAGTTCCCTTCCTAGCACATAATGGTTACACTATTGTGGGGTAGGCATGAGATGGTGACATATACAAACATAAGAAGACAAGATAAAGGAAGTCTACCTGGAGGGATTCTGACCAATCGTGGGCAATCCTCCATACGTGCGTGACCACAGGCCTTGATGGACCGGCTTCCTCCCTTAGGTGTTTGGAGTTAGGGATAAGATTATTCTTCTACTGGAATTCCGGGTATGGGTGCTTACACACTGCTGGTTGAATCGCTCGTATCCAGATGCTCTTCTGATTCTTGATTAGGGTTCAAAAGAAAGCCTGACTTGGTCGGTGTCGAATCCCCATATATCGGGCGCCATATTCGTTTTAGGGTTTCCTCAGCATATATGCAGGTGTAGAGATTTTGGACCACTTTTACGATTTTACAATAGGGCTTTCTCGCAGAAACTCCATTTCCTCATCATGTCGAACAACAGTGGATCGTCTTCTTCATACCATCCAGGATCTTCCGTTAAACGTGCACGACATGCGTCTGAGCTTCATGATGAATCCCCTGCTCGTGTTCTCCGAGTCAAGAAGATCATACCGGTTCGTCTCATTTTCCTTTTCTGAACAATTGCTTGTTCTTCATAATGATCAGGTGAATAATCCCCTCATTCTTGCAGAGATACCCTACCGAAACATGTGTGACGGTTATCGATGATGACGACTTAACCAGTCCTCTTCCTTCAAACTCAAACACGCCTACCCCTGTGGACCTCGAAGATGCTGATCTGGGTATCTCATCTTATGAATACCCCAATGCATGTCTTTCATTCGATGTTCGCATGAAATGTTTATCCTCCAGCTACCGAGATGTCGGTGGATTCTTAGTGCGGAAGGAGTTTGTGCCTTTGTACACAAAGTTATGGAGAAAGTACGGCCATATCGCAACCAGGAATGTGGTCCGGCACTGTTCATCTGCTTTGGTCACCGCGGTAAACTGCCTTCTTCCCATGATTGCTTTGAGATGGAGAATATTTCTATCCGCAACGTTGCCGAATCAAGCCTCGAAAGGTAGGAGAATATGGTATCTACCCGCGAATCCATGGGGTTCAACGTGGGCTGGTTGTGGCAGCGTCTTGATATCATCAAGGTCGATCGAGCGGGTATCCTCGTAAATGTTGTTCCTGCTGCGAAAGCTATCTTGGAAGAGGAGAAGGCTCTGGCTGCAGAATCAAAGGAGGTAGAGCGGGTTGTACAGGACTTGAAGAAAAGAACAGAAAGATATCAAGCTAGACTGGAGATGATGCTCTCAAGGAACTATAATCTTCTAGATGGCCTCTTCTAAGTCGTATTCAGCTGTGTTCCCTTATTGTTAATGACGTTTATGTCAAAGTTTCTTGAACGTCTTTGCGGAATAAATTGCATTGGTTTTTTGATTGGTGAAATGGTTTTTTTTTTTTTTGATGCATCTCTGAATATAATTGATGATTCAAATATGTAATGAAAATAAATGCATGTATTGTTGACAGAGCAGATAGTGGTCAGGCATGATATGCCTTGAGCCACTTTCCATTGATGACTGCTTCCAGTTTGCCTCCGTCCACCTTAATGATCTTGTAGTAGCCGGTATTGTAAGCCTTGGTGACTGTGTAAGGACCTTCCCATTTCGGTGAGAATTTTGGTGCGGACATGTCTTGTTGGATGTGCTTGGCTGTTTTCAAAACCAAATCTCCCACTTTGAAAACACGTGATTTCACAGTTTTGTTGTATGCCCTGGAAATTCTATTCATGTACACCTGAGTGCGTTCTTCTGCTTTGTTTCTTCTGAAATCCAAAGTGTCTAACTCCGCTACTCTAGAGTTAGAGGCTTCAGCCTCGTTCCAGTGGATCCCGGTTGCCGCTGCAATCCTGGCTGATGGGATTTTGATCTCTGCTGGGAGAATTGCATCCGCTCCGTAAACAAGTGAGTATGGGGAAACTCCAATGGAGCTTCTGGGTGATGTCCGGTATGCCCATAGCGCCATTGGTAACTGGTCATGCCATTCCCTAGGATTATCGTGTACTTGTTCGACCGATGATCCGGATCAATGTCTTGTTGGTACTTTCACTTGTCCGTTCCCTTGAGGATAGTAGATGGTGGAGAAGACCTGTTTAATGCCATACTCTTCAAGTAACTCTCGTACTGTTTATTGGCGAAGGGAGTGCCATTATCAGTGATGATATGCTTAGGCAAACCAAAACGACAAATGATATGTTCTTTAATGAAAGCTGCAATTGTTGCTCCTGTTGTCCCTCGCAGGGGAATGGCTTCTACCCATTTGGTAAAGTATTCTCGTCGCAGCTTATGATGTACTCGTGTGCTGCTTTGATGATGGAGGGTTGATTTTCCCGATAATGTCCAGTCCCCAGGTGTAAAATGGCCATGGACTGCTTATCGAGTGCAAAGGGGTGGAAGGCGCATGAACAAGGTTCCCATGAATTTGGCATTTGTGACAGCTTTGAACAAAAGCGGCTGCGTCATCCTCCATGGTCGGCCAATAATATTTCTCGTGTATCTGGAGAAACAATTTCCTCTTCCCTTGATGTTCTCCTTCGTGTGTCTCCTTCAGCATGACTAGGATTTCTTCCCCAGCCAGGCATCGTAGTATATCACCTCCGAAGCTCTTGCGATACAGGATCCCTTCGTGGAATATGAACCGCTTGGCCTTTTGCTTTATCTTGATAGTATCCTTTTGATTAGCGGGAGTTGTTCCGTCACGGAGATAACTAATGTATGGCTCTCTCCATTCTCCAGTGTGGTTCACGTTAAAAATTTCCAATTGATGTGGCGGTGCTTGGCAATTTGAGCAGGACTTCTGAAGTAGTCTGGATTGAGTCTCCATCTCTGGCCAGTAATAGCCCAGGCGTTGAAGTCGTCGGTAAAGCGTTACCACCAGTGATTGTCCATAAATTTCATTGTGAACACGACTCAGCTGTAGTTGTGCTTCGTCATCCACAAGACATCTTGACATGGAACCATCCGGGTTCCGATAATACAACATACCATGAAGCATGAAGAAGTTCTGCAGAGTTTTAAGACTGACCTTTCCTTGGGAGAGTGAGATGTTGAGCTCTTGAATGATCGGAGTTCGCCAATCGTCGGTCTTGGTGTCTTTGTATTGTGATAGCCATGTCGATTCTATGGTTCTACTCTTTACTGTCAGGGTTTCTTCCAAACCTTCGAACTTCAATTTGGAAGCCAGTATTGCTAGACAATCGGCGTGTTTGTTGTTGCTGCGACCGACATGGGTTATGGTTGCATCAGCAAAATAGTTTAGTAACCTTTGTGCTTCTGATCGATATGGAGCTAGCGTTACTTTCTTCAGTGCGTATACCCCATTCATCTGATTCACCAGTAACTTGGAGTCACCTATTATCTCTAGACGCGTGACTCCTGCTTGCTTGGCTAGTGACAGCCCTATGAGGAAGGCTTCATACTCTGCTGAGTTGTTGGTGCATTCGAAGTCCAGCTTGAAGGAGTGTGAGAATACTTCCCCAGTTGGAGATACTAATACCACGCCCGCTCCTCCAGTATTACTGCTAGGGGTAGCAGAGCCATCAAAATACAAGAGCCACACTTCTTCTTCCAAAACAGAGATGTCTGGAAATTCTCCAGGAAGATCCTCGTGGAGCTCTGTAGTGCCTTCTCCAGGGAAAGCTGCTAGTAAGTCCGCGACTGCTTGACCCTTGATAGCTCTAGGTGACGTACATGTTATGTCCAGCTCTGACATTTGGAGAAGCCACTTGCCTGTCCTTCCCGTCAAGACTGGCTTTGAAAGTAAAAACTTTGCGGGGTCAGATTTAGACACGAGTATCACCTTGTTGGATAGTAGGTAATGCCTAAACTTCTGAATGGAATGGATCAAAGCTAAACATGCTTTCTCTGCTTTGGGATATCTGAGTTCAGCATCTCTTAATATTCGTCTGAACTAGTATATGGGACGTTCGATTCCCTCGTCGTCTTCCTGAGCGAGTAGAGCCCCTACGACGGTGTCACTGAAGGCAGTGTAGAGATATAGCGGCTTCCCTTGTGCAGGAGACTTCATGATGGCTGGAGATGACAGTATTCGTTGAATCTTTCGAAAAGCTTCCTGCTGGGTTGCGGTCCAAACGAAGCTGGCTCCTTTCTTCAACAAGGGGGTGAATGAGGCGGTAAGTTGGGCTAGACCAGGTATAAAACGTCGAATATAGTTCACCTTGCCCATGAAACTCTGGAGCTCCTTCACAGTTCGTGGGGGCGGCATTGTGAGGATAGCCTGAGTCTTGGATGGGTCTACCTTGATCCCTTCTGCAGTTACTTGGAATCCTAGAAATTTACCTGAAGAGACGTCGAAAGCGCATTTCAAAGGATTCATCTTCAATTTGTATTCTCGACACCTCTCAAACACTTGCCGTAAGACGCTGGTGTGATCTGCTCGAGCCCTTGACTTGACCACAATATCATCTACATAGTCTTCTACTTGTTTATGCATCATGTCGTGGAAGATTGCCGTCATAGCACGTTGATACGTTGCGCCGGCATTCTTTAAACCGAATGGCATAACAGTATAGTAAAAATTGCCGAGAGGGGTTCGGAAGGTTGTCTTACTTGCATCGTGCTCATACATCCTTATCTGATTGTAGCCGCTGTAACAATCCATGAAGTAAAACATGTCGTGTCCACTATTGGCATCTACTAACATGTCGATGTTAGGCAGAGGAAAGTCGTCCTTGGGGCAGCACTTGTTCAAGTCTCTGAAATCCACTCAGCACCGAATCTGTCCATTTTTCTTCTTTTTAGGAACCACATTAGCTAACCAGGTTGGATGATGAATAGGTCTGATGAAGCCAGTAGCTAGTAACTTCTGAATTTCGTTCTTGATTTGTTCTTCTACTTCATGTCTGTATTGCCTCGGAGATTGCTTGATTAGCTTGGATCCAGGTATGACATGTAGGTGATGGGTGACCAATTTTTCATCTAGACCAGGCATTTCCTCGTATGTCCAGGCGAACACATCTTGGTACTCCTTGAGTAGTTGAACAATACTCGTACGTTCGTCTGTGGATAGAGTCGAACTGATAGAGACCGGCCTGGGAGATTCTTCATTCTCGATGTTAACAGTCTCGAGCTTGTCAGTCGTGGAATTGGTTCCATCTTGTAGTTGTCGCGGGGCATCCAATACCTCCTCTTGTATTTCGTCGTTCTTGTAGCATTCAATTGGGCGGAGAGACTGGGTGCCAGTCTCTCCTGCTAATTGCTAACAGCGGCGCCGGTATATTGTCTTCCCCTTTTGATCACGTTTCGCCTCGAAAGTGCGTTCCCTTTTGGTGTGAGCGTGGGTTGAAGCTTCACCGGATAAAGATGGACGCTTCATCAGAGAAGGCGTGTCGTGGTGCTTGGCCCCCAGTGATGCAAGTCGGTCTTCTTACTGGATTGAAGCCCACGTGGGTAGTGGGGTGCACAGGACTTTGTCTGATCTTCCATGCGGAGTATCTTTTGGCTCGAACAGCTCCACTCCGCATATTGGTGCGTACGGAGACAATGATGCAGGAATGCGGAAGATTTCCTCATTTAGCATGGTCTTCAGGCACTGGTGATACGTTGAAGGAATGACCTTGTTGTCATGAAGCCACGGTCTCCCTAGTATCATATGGTAGTCCGGCTCCTTTTCTATGACTTCAAATTTTGCTTTTGACTGAACGGGTCCTACTGATAAATTCAGATTGACTTACCCGTATGTGCTGGTCTGTTTCCTTCAAGTCCGTCATCGTGGTGGGATGTCGTACAATCTTGCATGGGCTAACCTTGGCTGTCCCCGAGAGTCTTGAGAGTAATCACATTCGAAGATGCTCCCGTGTCGACGAGGGCCCTCCCGAACTCTTGAACCCTTGATGTGTGCGATAACATGTAGGGCCCGGTTGTGACCTTCCTCTGCCATCATGTCGTCTTACAGAAATGTAACATTATTTACGAGATGTTTCCGATGCGATTAAGACTTCTGGACGAGAAGAAGTCAGGTGTACGTCCAGAGCTATTTTATTAACTGCAGCAAACGTCTCTACCCGTTGATTCTTCGAGAGGTGCAAGAGTTCACACAAGCTTTCCACTAGAGATGCCGGTTCATGATCCACTGGCCTCTGGTTCGTAGTAAAACTGTTGATCAGATGGGAACTAGTCCCCGGTGTAAAGGTCTCCAGAACGCTCATCTCTGATGTCATCTTGATGAGGAGATCAAGTATGCCGTTTATCGCTTCTTTGATTAGCTCCATGTTCTTCGTGTGAATCTCCTGTACCCGTGCTAGTTCGCTTAATGTTGGAAATCTCCCGATCATGCCGTCGATACGCCGTTAGGGAGGAGGGGTATCTCCGTTGGAGGAACCATCGGGATTTGAGACCGTCGAGATGGTCCTAAGACCAACCATCTCGAAATTGATTGAATGGTATTGAAGAAATTGACTTTACAACCGAGAGATTAACCTCTCGCTGTGGTCGCCAATTGTTTATGGGTGAAAACTATCCCTGCCGGATTTGGTAATTTGGGGTGTGTGGATGAGGAATGAATCTAAACCATAAACAAATGCACTGCGCGGTGAGTGCTTGTGATTCGAGAAATCAATCTGTACAACTCTGGCCTAAACCAAGAAATGGCCGTTCCAGACTTGCTTCGGTCACAAAGTGAAGGAGATGGGGTTGATCTTAGGGAGGGAAGCGAAGAAGGTGTTGAGATTGTGAAGGTGTAGGCTTGTTTATGACTTGTAACAGAAAGGTGAGCAGGCTTACGATTGATGCAAGCAGGCTTTGAGTGTTTGAATACGTTTTGTATTAACACTTGGTTTCTGTCTTGTCTTGACTTGTTCTTTTGTTGTTTTGAAAAATAGGGAGGAGAACCTATTTATACAAGTCATTTGAGCCTTATTCACGTCTCTCGTGGGAAGTGGAGGAAGTGGAGTGATGGAGTAGTGGAGTTGTGTGTTGGTGTTACACGACCAGTCTTGCCCACTTCTCCTGTATATCTAACCTTCAATGACTTCCTGACACGTTCTTGTGATGGCACGTTGCACGCCGCACGCCGTAAACCGCCAGACCAATACCCCGATGTATCCCCCGTTTGTGACATGATTGATGTCTCGAGTGTGTGGATCGTGGGACCCACAGAAAGTAGCATGTAATGCTAGACTAAATAACTAAATTATTTAGGAAGTCGATACTCGTGAAGTATCGTGTGTATTCTATTCAGGTACTGCATCAAGTATATTCAGCATGTATGAAGCATTGCTGTTTTTAAGGCTTACTGGAGTAAGTCACGAATTTAAGCGTCTTAAAATAGCATCACGTCCAGCCATCTTCGAGTGATCGTTTGGAGGCTATACAGGTAAGCCCTGACTTGACTGATCACTCCATATGGAAGAGTGGTGGATGGTGATTGTGGTGACGCCTCATTGATAGCCTAACTCATGTCTTAGGCTGTCCGCCCAAGATGGTAAAGTTGGACGGACGAGATGACTTGCAACCCTCATCTGCGACCGTCGGATTGGGGTTTAAGAGGTACGCAAGTTCCTTCTTTCAGCTTGGTCGAATCCAAGCATGGGAAGTGTTTTATAGAGGACCGATCATGTATGTGTGTAGACGACATGCTGGTGTCCATGTTTATACTTCACTATCCCACGAAGGTGCGATCTAGGCCACTCAAGTTTACCGGTAAAGAAGAGTGGCTGAGATTGATTTGCGACAGGAATCCAGTGCCGCAAAGGCCGCGCATCATGCCCACTTCGGGCACGTATTTCAAGACGACCAAGCCTAGTCGGTCCCGTCCGATTGATTCGGCGTGTGGGTGGTAGGCTAGCGTTCACGCATGTCCTTCATTTCCTCATAGAACGTGATCTAAGCCACTCAATTTGTCCGGAGAAGTTGAGTGGTCGAGATCCACAATTAATTTTTGTCGAATCGAGGTGTACAAAAGTTTGGTCTTGGCCGATCGGGTGTGGAGATAGGTGGGCCCGCAGTGCTCATGTTGATACTTACCGGACCTGCTTAGTCTATTCCTGGACCCTTCATCCGAGCAGGAGAAAAGGGACGCTCGTGATCGCGACACAAACCCTAATCAGGTTTTGGCGGCCATGTGTCATACCCAGTTTGGGACGCACGAATCAAGACGACCAACCATAGTTGGTCCTAACCGATCAGTCAGGTATGTAGGCGGGCCCACGGTGTTTGTGTTGACATGCTCTGGGCCATTTGAATCTACATCTACACCCTCCATCTATGCCTGCGAAGATGGATGGTTGAGACTGATTTGCGACACATGTAATGTGCTGTAACCCTAGTTTAGGGTTTCACGTCCATGTTGTTTTGGCTGGACAAACTGATAAGCGTTGCTTCCCTCTTGGGGTGGCCGACCATGCGGGGCCCGCATTTAGTTGGTGGTGAATACTCCAATACCTGCTTAAGGGTTATGGATTCGATCTGGGCCATCCAATCATGCTGGTGAAGTTGGATGGTCATGATCGTTTCTGATACTGATATGGACAGTCCAGATTCAAAATATGCTCAATCGGGCTAGTATAACACACCGAGAGTTGTAGCTTGTATGGGTATTTCGTACATGCTTCATTATTAATGCTTGGAGATTCATGTTGCTCTGCTGAGAACAACACTCAGTCGTCATGCCGCACCGACAATGAGTACAAGAAATACAAGGCTGGTTATGCATTAATTAATAATGGTGTAAATTCACAGGGTATATGGGATTGTTGCTACATGCTCCAACCTGGATGAATTTTGTGTATTTAATTCACAGAATACTGGGATTGTTGCCACATGCTCTATTCTAGGTAAATTAGTAAAGTGAAGAAGTATTCATCACTTATTAATGGCTTTATCTTTTGCAAGATGTTAGCGCCTAATTTTGGCTTTTACAATTTCAGCCCTTAAATGAAAATCCACCATCAACAATAGGGTCTGACTTTCCCAATGAATTTTCGAACCCGAAGATCTGTTGATCGACCGGTACCTTCCCGATGTCAGTACACATCTTTCTCCATCTATTGGTTAGAGACCGCAATGGTTCCCTAATCTTCGTGCTAGTGTAAAGAGCTTATTGACTCTGGGCCGAGCAATACTGTTGTGCATGTAAGTTTCCAGGAAGGTTTCCATCAAGGCAGCATAATTGCCAACGGACTCATCGGGCAAGGTGTAAAACCAGTCATTCGCCTCACCTTCGAGACTCGCTGGAAAGAACTTGCACATGACCACATCGTAATTCGTCCATTGTAACAAAGACATGCCGTACATTTTGACATGTTCTCCTGCGTCACCCGTGCCGTCAAACCTGGATGGGAAGGTCGGTAACGTACACTTTGGTGGGAATGGAGTCCGATCCAGTTCCTTAGTAAATGGTGTCTTTTGTGCTTCGCTGATCACTTCTGCCAACTTATCGTCCTCGCCATTTCCTGTCAGCTTCTTGACTATCTGCTCAAGTTGCTCGAGCTTTTGCTTGGTTGTCACATCCGTTCCATCGTTTGTCGCATCTTCCTCGGTCAAAGAGTTCTCAGGTGGGCCATACCCTCCCCTTAAGTGATTAGGGTCGGGCACACGCTCTCGGTTCAGGGGTGGGGTCGGAGTGTTTCTTGACTGGGTGCGACTTCTAAAAGCGTCTCGGCTCGACGATCCTCTTGACCCGGCTCTCCGGTTACGGAGCTGGTAGTTTTCATGCTCCAAGGCTAGATTCCTTCTCTGCAGCTCTCTCATAAGGTCTTCCTGCCTTCTTTGGCTCGCCAAGATAGAAAGTAACATTGGGTCAGTGCTCTCATGGCTAGAGTGGCCATTCACTTGGTTTCCTGCTGCATTGGGGGGGCGCAGTTGGTGGTCCTGCTAGGGGAATAACGGGGGGAACGGTTGGAGCTACGGGAGGATCAGCTGGTGGGATGTCTCGATTGAGGTTGTCCATTCCCAAGCGCACTTGTCTAAGCCTTTCTCCTTCCTGTTTTAGTGAACGTTGATACTCCATCGGCTGTCTTTCTCGCCTCCGTTCCTCCTGCATCATTTGCACTTCCTCGTCTTCCTCAGTATCCGATGCAGTTCTTCCATCTTACATGTCCCCCTGCATCATCTGGCTCGGGTTAATCCTCAGTATTCTTGGTGGGAGATCGTCGTCTCGGCCTAGATCGACTTCTTCGTCGACAGTTGCCATATCTCTGCCTGGTGCCTGAGGTTCGCCTTGATGGTTTTGTCGGCTACCCTCTTGTCGGGAATCCGTCAGTCCTTCCTGTGCACTAGATCCCGCTATGGCCCGATTCCTGAGAATCCTACCCGTCCTGGAGGTGCTTGCCATCGCCTCTAGTGTTTCCTTTGTGCCTCGGCTCGCCCGTCCCTACCTACGTCAGCAAAGTACACAACACTTACTTCGAACTGTTTTCGAAAAGGTTAAGGATGAAGTACAGTAGTTCTGCTGTTCAGAGTGGAAAAAGTTTAGTACAATTCCATTTATGCTAGCGTGTTGATCTCAGCAACCAAGTGGTTTTGACCGTAAAGGACAATCTTTGAAAAGTTGTTTCGACACATCGCTTTCGGTACTTTCTCTATGCATTAATCACTATTTGTCCTAACATTCCTAGTGCCAGAAAATCATTAATCATCCGTACGTTAGATCGGAAAATTTCTTTCTTGGCTATGGTTGATTATAACGACAACCTTCATCAGCTGTTTCGCCGATGGTTCACATATACAGATTACCGGAAATCCCCTATGTACCACAGGATTCGTTTGGTTTTCTATTGACGCTGTGAGGCTCTTACTGTGGGATCAAGATGAGACTTATTAACGAAGCACTCACTATACTCCTTCTAGCCGTAGCTTTCAGAAAACTGAACTCGATGAATTCGAGTTAATCTTGCCTCCACCACTATTGTACTTTACCTAACTTACAAAGAAGATTTAAACGACGAAATAACGTTTCAATCTAGCTTCCACCGATTATCAAAGATGATCTGTTCGGGAGCTTTGAGGTGTTATAACGGTTAACTTTCACCATACAGGTCGAAGATGAGACGATCTTCAATCAAGGGACTTAACTCAACAGGAAACACTTAACTCGGTAAAAGACGATTAATCAAACTTTTCCGACAGAAAACACTCACTCATAAGGTAAGAAACCTTATGGTACTTACTTCGACAAAATCAAGACGATGAAGATAACCTATCAAGTTTTTCTTTTCAAACTAAAATTTTGTGAGCTTTTCAACGATTAGGCAAGTGAAAACAAACGTAAAGAAATCGAGCTTTTAACCCGAAAGGTAAACTTTAAACGATAGATCTAGCAACCTATGCGTTCCAACCATTAGAGTCTTTCACTTAGCATCAACTATATCATCAATAGATGTTTATAGGAGCTGTTGAATCTCTCTTTTAATGGTGTTTTGGCAAGGTATCTAAAGATGTTACACGGTCCCCTTAGTCGGCGCCAGAATGTAGATGTAGAAAATCCTACTACTACATCCAATGGTCCATCCTACACACAATAAGAAGTAACAAGCAAGAGAAATAGAAGAACACAAGATATACGTGGTTCGGTATGATTACCTACGTCCACGGGGGTAAAGGGATGATCATATTACTTGGTTTGAGATTACAAGATGAATGCTTCTCTCTCGATACTCTAGGTATGCTCTCTTTCCTCACTTCTTACTTGAGTTTTACCTTTCTACATAGTCTTTATTTATAGTCACAGGTGATGATACATCCAAAACTATGATGTTGGGACTGATGTAGCTTCCTTGATGTTCTTCTCGGGCGATCAGTTGATGCTTCAGCCGATATTCCTATTTGCTTAGGTCGAGATATCTAGCCGAGCCGAGTGATGTCCCCTTATGATATCCCACTACCCGATGTCACTTGTTTGGTGGAGATGACCGATGTCGCCCTTTAGGTCCTTGGCCGAGTCTTACTTTGACCGAGCTCTTCTTATCTCTTCACCAACTCTGTCAGTGCATTTATTGTTCTTGTAACCGATGAGCATCACATCAGAACTTTTTCTCTCTTTATGTCGACCTCACGGGTTGCTTCAGTTCCTCTTTTCTCGAGCTCAAATTTGGTGAGGTGATTCAGTACTTCTAGTGCTTATTTCCCTTGGTACGCCATTGCCTAGTATTGTTCCACTTGTCCCTGTGGATTATTTACACCTACATAGGTAAAAGTATCAGCGGATAAGAAATGAACCAAAAAGTATATAAAAACAACTCCATGTGACTATGACTATGAGAGAAAGAAGAAAACAACTGCCATCCACAGTCACGGACTCGAAAGGCATACTGCAAGCGTTTCATAATTCACTTTCACACACGTTTGGATGAACCTTTCAAAATTGCCAGAAGCTGCAGCGAAAGCCAGACGAGGGAGATTCTAGTCAAGTTTGAACCTCTGCGGCTGCTCCAATCCCATTCCATCAGTTCGTTTGTTTCTTTTTCTTTAGATGGATAGCTGTCACACCTTCAAACACCCCAGATATTTTTCTGCGAAAGTGTAACCCGGCAGCACAGTGGTTCTGTGAATAACTTCACCCACCTGCACTTCAGCCTTATAAGTTTGCACCAATACAAAGAACCAACTCCTCCGAGTTATGCCGGAAGTCTTTAGCCTTCTTTCTCTTCTCTAAACTCTTCAAATGCACCTCATAATGCATTCAAACTTTGCCATACTTTGTCAACAACAATCAGCCAACCAAGAACACTTAAAACATGACACAATCAACTCTTTTTATTGCATCAAAGGGAAGAAATACAAAACTTACCTACTTAGGGACTTATGCAGACTTGTTTACCTTGAACCAAGCCTTACAAAAACTCTCCCAATTGGAGTCTCACAATAGCTTACTACTGGACCATTTGAGATATGGTGGCTCATAGATGAGATAATCATAATGAATGTTAAATGTTTGTCACATGCACATCAAGTGTTTTTCACTATTCATCAGAATATTTTCTTTTTTCACCGTTTCCTATTTTACCCTTCATATTAAAACGTGCAATGAAGAAGATTCCATACAATATCGTACCCAAAAGTGTCAATACTTGTTGTATAATGTTCCTCTTTTTTCTATGATTTCCATCTGTTTTCCCTCCTCCCCACCTTCTAAAAATTAATTCTCAAGGAAATCCAAAGTACGCGTTATTTCCATTTATACATCCAGATCGGAAAACAGAATCCTGCAATTTAAAGAAACAACAAATTCGATTCAATTTAGGAACCTTTAAGACATCGGTAATATTTCCAAGCTCTTGCATATATATATTTCTTGTTAGAAATATCTTCGAATAATTCTAAACTTCTAAAATACTGATTTCTTGATCACGAGTTTTTCCGGAGATATACTGTTCATCATATAATAATGACAGGGTGTTTTACATGGTAAACGTTGATATTTTCTTGTTGATTGAGTTTACAATGAGGAATTTGATCAGAATGCTGTTCCAACTGCCTAAACTATTTCGGTGAAATTTAGGTTTCTTTTATTGCATGATCGAAATCATATGATTGTTTGTTGTATCTGAAGCATTAATTCTTCATAATTGTGACTTGAACATGTTTGATAATAGTTCCTCAATTTAGTTGTAAATTGTTCACAGTGAAATTTTGGTCAACTGCACAATTTCTTTCAAATCAAATTTTTAAGAAGTATTTGGTGACATGTTGTAAGGTTAATGTGTGTTTTGATTCACCGGCAGTTTGGGATTACAAATGGATGACGCTGGGTCTGAATCTCATCATTCCGAGAAGGAGTTCTTCATCCCTAATTACATACTTTTATCGGATGCCGCGGTTGAGTCTACTTCTTTTGTTCCAGAATGCCCTGTTCTCGTGTTCATTAACTCCAAAAGTGGGGGTCAACTTGGTGGGAATCTTTTGATAACATATCGTGGTCTACTCAATAAAAATCAGGTATGTTTTGCAAATTTTGTAGAAGAAATCCTTGATGGTTTGAGACCAGAACTATAAATTGCTGACTTGTATTATTTTTCAGGTATTTGATTTGGGGAAAGAGGCTCCTGATAAAGTGCTAAGCAGGATTTACATCAATCTAGAGAGGCTTAAGCTCAGTGGAGACGAATTTGCTACTGAAATTCAGAAGAGATTGCGGATAATAGTGAGTCTTGTTTGAAACTGTTACATCTGGATGATGGTTATTCTTGCAAACAACTGATTTTGTTCTATCTATGTAACTTTATTTGGTAATATCTGTTATATTTTTGTTTGTTACTGATTAGGTTGCAGGTGGGGATGGCACAGCGAGTTGGCTTCTTGGAGTAATTTCTGATCTCAAATTATCTCATCCACCTCCAGTTGCTACTGTACCCTTAGGAACAGGAAACAATCTCCCATTTTCATTCGGCTGGGTAAGAGACAAACTTTGTTTGTTAAGTGATCTTTATATGTATTATGAGGTTTTTGGTATGAAGAGTGAAAGTTCAGAACTGTAAACGCACAAAATCAACAAATAGAAGTTGTAACTAAATACTGAAGTTGTTGATTGAAGTCCAGAAAAACTTAACATACTTGATCTTCGTTTTTTTTTTTTTTGGGCTATTTTTCAGGGGAAGAAGAATCCAGGTACAGACCCTCAATCTGTGAGGTCATTCATGAGTAAAGTCAAGAAAGCAAAAGAGATGAAAATAGACAGGTACTCTATTTAGTTTAATTTCATTTATATTGTTTATATTTTTAGTTATCATTGTTTCACACAATATTGATTCATTTACATGCACAGCAACACATAAGTTGTGCAAGGTTTTCTTAGTTGTAATTGAAATGAAAAGCTTCAGCTTTTAATCATTTACCTTTTTTAGATAGAGGTTTCCTCTTTAATACTGATTTATTTCTTTTACTTCCAGCTGGCATATTATCATGAGGATGAGAGTCCCTGAAGAAGGAGCCTGTGATCCAATTGCACCAGTTCCGGAGTTGGATTTACCTCATTCTATGCACGCATTTCACCGTGTCTCCCGAACAGACTCTCTAAACAAGGTGATTCATTAGTTATGCAATAACCTTTTTTGGAATTCCTGTACCTATCTTCGATATTTTGAATCTTGTGATCTGCCTCTATTCTGAAAGTTTTTTGCTGTGAACACCAAGTCGTCAAATTTTCTCATGACTCCATTGTTCAATATTTGATGATTTGATTTCTTTTATAATTTTGGAATCCATTTGATTTCTTTTATAATTTTGGAATCCATCAACTGATTTTACATAGTTTGGTTCTGCTAATTTCGTTGCAAATAGGTGTGTGCAGTGCACAACAGCCAAAAAAATGAATTACAAGCAACCAGGAGTGAAAAAGTAAAGCTTAATCCACAGACACAGCCATAAAATGTTACCAGAACTATAGAAGAAAAAAAGATTAATTAACTGGAATAACAAATCACTATTCCTCTTTATCCTGGACTTAAATCTCCATATTTGAATGTCTTGCATCAATCGACTTTGATTGTACCACTGCATTTTATGTTTATTTTTTCAGGAAGGTTGTCATACATTTCGTGGGGGATTTTGGAACTACTTTAGCATGGGTAGGAAATTTCTTTCATCAAATATCTAACTATGCTTTTCTTCGAGGTTAATTGTTACCTTAAAGTGATCCTTTCTATATAGGAGAACCGTTTTAGGCAGTTAACAGAAGATTTTTCCCATAACGGGAGGTTTTATTATAAACGGAAGCGTAATTTTTTATGGTTGGCATGATTTATCAAAGAATGAAAAAGGAAAACCAACCAATAGTAAAGCAGACCAGAGGGGGATATTAACCTAGCCTTCAAGAAGTGAAAAACAAATTCAAAATCTTTTCCGGAAGTCCCTGCCAATTTTCAGACTTCTAGAATATAAAAACCCTTAGCTAGTTCTACAATGAAAACCATATCGGGTCCATAAATCAAGTATAAGACATCCTGACTAGCTTATATATTTTCCTCATTAGTTTTCTCCTATAAGACATAAAATCAGTTAATATCATGTGTGTGGATTTCGTTTATATGCAGGGATGGATGCTCAAGTATCATATGCATTTCATACAGAGCGGAAATTGCATCCAGAAAAATTCAAGAACCAGTTAGTGAACCAGGTACAACTGTTTTCCTTCCTGTCAGATCATAAGTTCTTTTTAATGGTCTCAACTTTTTATGCTAATTTAGTAATCCATTAGAATGGATATTGTGATATTTTTAGTTATCTAAGCTACTGGTAACTTATTTATTTAGGTCCCATTTTTTCAAGCCTTCTTTTTTTAAAACTAGATGGTTCCCAGGTTAATCTCTATCTATCATTGCTGTTTTTATGCTGTAAAATGTAGAAAACCTTTTAAATGGATGCATGGAGTCTCTCTACGAACACTTTTGAAGCTTGATAGTTTGCACTGTTGATGTCATATGCCCAAGCCAAGCACGCATACATTTGGAGCGTGCTTTGTAGGGAAAAAAAAAAAAAAAAAAAGGGGGTCTCACCCAAATTTAAATATTTTATAGCTAGTGCCAGTTGACAACAAACAAAGTTCAAACAATGCGCAGAAAATAGAACTGCCCAAATTTGGAAAAGTCAACTTTAGTAATTAACATTCTTATGCCCCGTTTGACCTAAATATAGAGTGCTTCGAGTTGGTCATGTCTATTTAGGCTTTGAATGCATTTGTAGTACATATCAAGTCTAAATACTCTACCAATTATCCCTTCCATCCCATATAAAGTTGACTAGATTACTGTTTGACTTGCGTGCTGTGTATAATCATTTTAATACCCTATGCTGTAGGGTACGTACTCCTTTCCTTCCTTTAGTTAGTGTAATATCAGCGTTTTAAATATAGTTTCCTCTATCTTGCCCAACCTTTTCGTAAACATGTTCAGCACACCATGTCATCTTGTTGGAAACACTTGGTCATCTATCACTGTATAGGAAAAGTTACACTCTTAAATTTTGTCTTCAGGGTACTTATGCAAAGCTTGTTAGTACACAAGGTTGGTTTCTGGCTTCTCTTATGCATCCTTCTTCCCGGTGAGTCTTTATCCTTGACAGTTAATACCACTAACTGTTTTCGTGAGCTCCATATTATGTTGTCGTTTCTATTGTAGATATTCTAGAAAATAACAGCTTATTTTAAGCTACATATATTGTGTAATTATAGAATTGATTGCTCGCAATGCATCTGATATCTGCAAGCAAATTTGAGTAGTTGCATTCTTAATGCTTCAGTATTTACATTACACAGTCACACAGAGAAAAAAAAGGTTTCCAGTTCAAGAAAGGACTCTAGGAGGCTAAAAAGGAGTTGAAAAACAAATGTTATTATGATTATATTTGAAATCTTAAATAGTTTCATATTGGTATGACTTTCCCGCCAATAAAAAACCATATATTCCAGCTACCAAATTCGTGAATTAGCGAATTGCTTGTAGCTCCTACACAGAAATTGACCATTATGACTTTTGTTTCATTTTCTATGCTTGTCCATAAACTTATTGAGAGATAAATCTCCTTTCCTTACCAAACTTAGATGGTTTTTGTTGCACCATTTGCTGCTGCCGTCAAGTAAAAGATGGGGGAAGTACGGTAGAATTCAGCAAGACCTTAGCTTAACTAATGAGATCTAGGGCAGAAGCTCATGTAAACTGTATTTTCGATTCATAAGTATCAAAACTAATGATTTTCGTATTTGAGCTTATAAGCTCATATAAGCTCATGTAAACTGTATTTGGATTCATAAGTATCAAAACTAATGATTCATAAGCTCATATAATCAAGAAAATAACCTACAAAACCCCTAGTACTATGTAGGTACAATCTCTAGGCAACGTCCCAAAACTTTTCAACTCTAAAAAAATACTTCTAGATGTTTTCAAAATTACACTAAGTATTAAAAACGAATTTGGCATATGGTTACTTTTGATAAAAGAACAATAAAAAATATCTTTACGGTAATTCATAATTCATCTTGCATCAGGCTTCTGTGAAGTTGTATTATCAGAACCATCAGGTTGTTAGACCGATTCTATGTTATGCATCATCTAATTTGTGTTACTTTTCACTTAAGTGGTTTAGTTTTTATTCAGGAACATCGCGCAGCTCGCAAAGGTTAAGGTCATGAAAAGGCCAGGTCATTGGGAAGATCTAGAAGTACCTAGCAGGTGAAGTCACTGCATTAGTTTTGTTTGTTCAGTGGAGCTTGTTTGCATATTGTCTCCTTTGATCGCTGTTGCTGCTTTTTCATTTTTACTGACTCTTTGTGTCCTCATCATAAATGCAGTATCAGGTCAATAATCTGTCTCAACTTGCCTAGCTTTTCTGGTGGTCTAAATCCTTGGGGTACACCAAATCAGAAGAAATCACGAGATGTGAGTTTTATCTGCAGCATTGATCTTCCACATGTTTTCGAGGAGGAGAATTGATTTCATCTGAATATTGATGTATGATTTCAACTTCTTTTATGCCTGACAAACTTCTTTTCATTTGCTTGATCTGCAGAGAGATTTGACTGCACCCTATGTGGATGATGGTCTTATTGAGGTTGTGGGTTTCAGAGATGCTTGGCATGGGCTTGTATTACTGGCTCCAAAAGGACACGGGACTCGTCTCGCTCAGGTTGAAAAAACTTCTTAAATATCCTATATTCTCACTACTGGCTTTCCAATCAATGGAGTTGATGGGAACAAATTATCATAGAGAACCTGCTAAGAATTTTCTTGATGTAGGCACACCGAATCCGATTCGAGTTTCACAAAGGTGCAGCTGACAGCACTTACATGAGAATTGATGGGGAACCATGGAAACAGCCCCTCCCAGTCGATGATGACACTGTCGTAGTTGAAATCTCTCACCTAGGTCAAGTAAACATGCTTGCAGCCCCAGGTTGCATATCTAAAAGTGTCTATGATCCATCTTCTCCTAGTCATCGTCAGCAAGATGATGATAGCTCTGGTGAACTAGACGAGGAAGAATCAGAAGAAAGGAGGAAGTTTGGGGCAGCAGATACGTTTAAACTCCCTGCAGACGTTGACATTAGTCAGCTGAGTTAATCTGGTGGACTGAATGCCCTTTCTAACAGCTTTATTGCTTGTTCACATTTTGTTGTGGTTCTCATTCTTACCAGTAACTGTTGAGATGTAAATATGGTGGTGATTGTCCAGGGTCACACATTGTAGTTCTTTTGGGATGTTCTATCGTGATATGGATTATTTTGAAAATCTATAATTCAACTTCAATTATCAAAACTACATATTCAATTGCACAGCTATAGAGATATGCCTTCTTTCTTCTTTTCAAGAATCGACTTGTTTACTATCTCTCTCCTGTGCAGGAGGAAATATGCATTATTGAATTTGGGGTGCAACAATATATAAATCTCAGTACTGAAATTTGGCTCATTATGGATTGTATTTGTATACATATATGCATCTTTCATATACAAACATCCCTAAATACATTTGAAGCAAATTAGTGGACTGAAAAATAAGCCGGGACCCATAATTGTTCGGTCCACTTCTGAGAAAATGTATCCGAAGTTGTTGGGTCCGATTGCAAGAAAAAATGTGAGTCAATGTTGAACGTTCTCGGGCAGTCATGCACGAGGGGTTGCTAACTTTACAGGCCTACAGATTGAAAATCTCCCAAGCATTTGGAAACAGCCTCACTAGCTTTCTGAGGTTCTGACCTTTCTTCTCTTTTCTTCTTTTCTCTGAAAACCATTAACAAAACATATATATGAGAACTTTAGAGCCTAATATTCTGTTAATATTCTGACTAGGGTAAAATCAATTTGATATTTGCTACATGTAAGAACTGGCCTGTGGTCTTCATAAAGATGAATGACAATGGGACTATAACTATCAGTCTAAGACACTGTACGACTACAACTGAGAGCTACAAGTAAAATATCACATAAAATAAAAATGAAGAGATCAAGTTTGAGCGGAAATGATCGTGTACCTTGCGACAAACTCCTTTAATAGTTCCTTCGCTTGAACCAACTTGGAAAGCAGGTTACGGTATACATCAAGGTCTCTATCCACACTTCTCTTGTCTATGTTTAAGGCAGCACAAAGCTATGGATAACAAACAACAAAAGGATGTAAAATCATCATCTGAAAAATCCGTATTAGCAAATTCCAAACCACGAATCCCAATCACAAATTTGAGAACTTCCGACAATTAAAAATATAATTATGGGGAATCTATCACCAATCCAATACAGCTAGTAGTTATACTAAGGTGACAAAGAACTGATTTCCCTCAGCGGGAAAGAAATAGTTGGCAGTGCAAGCTTCGTCTCAAAGAAAAAAGAAAAAAAGAAAAAAAAAACGCATAAAGCTTGCAGAAACCAGAAATAATTTCGAAGTACAAATAACGGGGAGTATAGAAGAAGAGAATATAAGGCAAGAGAACGAACCTTTTCTAAGATAGCAGGCTCGGTTGCATTTGATAACTCAAGAAGACGAAATAACCCAACCGCAAAGAAACGGCTATAGCTAAAATTTCCTTTACTCGCAGCCCGTTCTGAAATGTCTTTCAAAAGTCCCTCAACTTCCCCCTCTTTAGATGAAAACTCAGTCAAAGAACTAGCATTCTGAGTTCGGGCCCATTCTTCCAACTTTTGTGCATCCTTTCTGTGGAGAGTGCAACAAGCCAGTTCAAGGTACAGTATCATCTAGAACACGTATAATCAAAAGAACTAACGAATTTTCACCTAAAGAATTTCTAGAGGTTTCTCTGAACAATAGGATACTTGTAACAGAAGGCACATGACATTCTTTAAGTTTTTGATCATGCTCATATAGGAAATGCAATCTAAGTTCTTTTGAAAAATATTGTACATAACTTAGTACGCAGTGCAACACAGGGTGAAAATTGAACCAAAAAGAAAAAGAACTAGCCAGACCTGTATACTTCAGGATCTTCCTTTAGTGCTTCAATGTAAGCTTTGAAAATTGTTTCTCGCTCCTCATCATTTTGATAACCGTCCATGAGTCTATCATACACAGTGACAAATCCAAGAGCAAATACAGGATCATATCGATATGACTTCTTATACCTTGTCAGATGCTGTTGAACAATCAGCTCCTGCAACACAGTGTTGTATATACTAGGAATTGGTCGCTTGTACGCCTTAAGGAAATTCAATTTTGTTTCAGCTACAGTCGGCGGAATGTCTTTGCCAACAAATTCAAATTCAATTAGTACAAATTGGCTAACAGTTCACATTTCCGTCTCAATTTCATTCAGATAAATATATATTTCTAGACTATGTAGAACAGATTAAGTTCAGAATCAATGGCAAGATCGTAAATAGTATTATAATCTGATTCTATTGAGTTCAATGTACAGGTTTATCAAGTAATCAAATACACTAGTGAACTTGAATTGAAGTAATGTAGAAATTTACCTGTTCCGGAAGTCATACACTGAATACCCATCCGAGAGCTTGGAGAATTTGTGGTTCTGATATTGATTGTGCTGGGCTGAAATCGAAATCCATCGGAATTGGAATTAAAAACTTGATTAAATGAAAATGAATTTCTCTTCTTTGAAGCTTGTACTAATGAAGTGAAAGATAAGGAAGAAATCGACGCCATTGAAGATATTACACGAAGTTCCTGAAAGGGCGGAAATCGAAAAGGGATGCGTTAGGGTTTTTCAGAAATCTAAGGATTGCATCATTGGAGGAAGAGAGGAAAAAAGAGAAGAAAAATGACCGCTGGAACAGAATGGAGCACACAATCTCAAACGATTTATGGGCTTATCCGGTTTGACGAAAATAATCGTGATCTTTAAGCTTGACCACTAAACCACTGACACGCGTCACTGCTAGAACCTCTTTGTTTTACGTTTTGTATAACTTGCCCAAATGAGTGATGCGCAATGATAACGTAACACTATAGTTAGTGGCCTACCAAATGAAGCTACATTATCCGGCGATCAAGCAACATGAAAATCAAGACAAGGGAGGCCATCTGATATATGTATCATGAAGCAACATGAAAACTCTTTGCAGAACTTTCTTACCCCGAGTCTTGCTAAACACAGGATCAGAAGTTCTTCGAGTATAGCGAAACACAAAAGTTTTTTTTTGCTCCTCTTCCCTCCACGAATCTTCCTAGGCGCCGAAGAAGACGCAAGAGCAATGTCTGGAAAACTATTATGATGGTCGTCATCACCAATCGTATTAAGAACACCACTCCAAATTGCCTCATTAGTTTCAAGAGGAACGGGAGAGAGGTACAATCGACGAGGTCCTCCATAACAAAAATCCCGATGAATCTCAGTCTTACTTCCAAAAGCGCTGACCTGGTACCCAGCAGCAACGGCTCCGGTCAGCTCAACCCATTCTCCTACAGAACCAAGATCAGGAAACTGAGAATCATACCCTCCCTCACTCCTTTCTGCAAACGCCTCCCTTTGCCGCTGCGGCTCCCTGTTTTCTGATTCTAAGCAAGGTTTTTCACCTGCTAATCCATGGCGGATTAATTACCTAGTTTTCCTAGATTTAATTTCGACAAGCAAGGTCTGATATACTGCGCGAGGCGCAAAACCCTAACTTCTGCAAGCTAGTCATGTCAATTGATTGAATTCTAAATGCTAACATAGAGTTCTTTTAAGTTCATTTCCAGAGAGCAGCATGCTTTTTCTGATTGAATACCTTATGCAAAGATCTTATCCTTGATACTTGGAAATTCGTGCTACTCTGCTGCGAGTGAACACAAATTGTCATGCCATATCAACATTAAGGGTTCAAATGAGAACATAGCATAGAAGGCATTCAAAGGAACTTATATTAAGTGAATATAGGCGAGGCGCCGAAATTTACAGAACATTTGGGATGGTTGCTACATTCGCCAGTCTGGATAAATTTCATGTAAGTATATTGAACGGCTCAATAAATATATCGGTGGAGAGGTTAGCACTCACGAGACCGTTTCCTTACAGAGTGACGTCACATCACATGTAAGGTTTTACGATTTCAACCCTAAGCTAAAAACCACCATCAACATTAAGTCCCCTGCTTAGCACGTAACAACGGCGTTGTTGCGGGGTAAGCATGAGATGGTGACAGACAAAAGTAAAATCGAA
Organism: Papaver armeniacum; assembly: GCA_023531295.1. Classification (NCBI taxonomy): domain Eukaryota; kingdom Viridiplantae; phylum Streptophyta; class Magnoliopsida; order Ranunculales; family Papaveraceae; genus Papaver; species Papaver armeniacum. The sequence continues at coordinate 248,559 of JAJJWW010016939.1, read as the reverse complement.
AGGACAAGACATGAAGAGATTGCCGAGGAAATTCAACTAACCTTTAACGGAAGGCATGAGGAATCCGTGATCCCTGTATTGGCGGTTTTGCATAAATTCGGTTTGGCCATGGGGTATTGGCATCAGCGCTGCAGCTTTGTCTATTGATCAGCATGGGTGACATTGCAACTTGGCACACGGAACGGGCGCTGGTTGGATATGAAAGGTAGATGGCGCGGCTACCTTGGAATGGTGGATGCCGCGACTACCTTGGAATGGTGGATGGCTACCTTGGAATGGTGGATGGGCTTGGCTAGCTTGGAGTGGCGGATGGGCGCGGCTAGCTTGGCGTGGCGGATGGCGTGGCTAGCTTGACGTGGCGGATGGCGCGGCTAGCTTGGCGTGGCTGATGGCTTTGGCCGTGGAGATTAGCGCCGTGGAACGTCAACACTGCGGGCCCAACTGCTTTCTTTTGTGTGTGTCCCAAAAGGGAAACCCTTCCCTAGTTGAACTCCAAAACACCATGCCTATAAAAGGCGTTACCCATCTTCCTTACTTTCGTATCGTTGGCTTTGTTTCCACACCTTGGTGCTAGCGGCAAAGACTTGGACCAGCGGAGAGAACAACAACAAAAGTAGGCGAGCGTATTTTAGGTATGTTTCTTAACGTTTCTTCTTTTGTTTGCTCCTCAATGTTGGTGTAAACCCTAGCCATAGGCATGACCTCCATGAATTTGTAACAACACTTCAATATGAATAATTCTTCTTTGCTAATATTATTGTAGTAGCGTTAAACACAATAAAAACAATCATCATGTTAGGCAAGCATGTACGTGTGGACAACGCCATCTGTTCCGTTTTCCATAAAAACTAGCTGTAGGGTTTCCTTTTGTTCGTGAGCATAACTCCCGCGGAAAAACGTGATATGACTGAGAGCATACTTCCCGCGGCTTTGTACGATTTCGGCCAAAAACATATTCCTCACGATGTTGTCGGGTTTTGGCTAAGAGCATATTTTCCAGCGACATCACATATATATCTTGTTGAGCAAGCATCGGTCCCTATTTTTTTTTTAACGTGAGTGCTATAAAATGCGGCCAAAGGGGAAATTTACGTAGAAAATGTGTCGTTGACTTTATGCTTTCCTTCAAAGTAGTAATTTTTCTGTTTTGCTTCGTTGTAGTTACTTCAAAAGCATAAGGAATTTTGTTAGGATGTCACCTGAAAGCAGTTCTGCCGCCGCATCGAGAAATGTTAACAACTCCAAGCCAAACACAGATGATGAGTTCTTTACAAAATCCGCTACAATCACAAGGACCCATCCCAAATTCGTGGCAACTCTTCTGACTGATTAAGAGAATGATGGAGAAGTCCAATCAGTCTGCCCAGGGCGTATAATGAGGTTTTATCTTCAGAAGAAAAAGTACTCATCTTCTCCAATTGACTTCAAAATTTGTCATAGTCCATTGCGCTCTTATGATAAGTGGATGAAATTTATGATGAGCCGCGACCACGTAAAGGCCAACTTAATTGAGGCGCAAATCATGCATGCTGTCAAGGCGTCTGCAGCACTTCAAATCAGAAAAGACATTGCATGCTTGATTACTTTCATCTCCGGATGGTGTCCGGAAACTCCCACGGCTATATGTAGATGGGGTGAGATGACTATTTCTTTGGAAAGCGTATCCGTTCTGTTGAATCTTCCAATAATTGGGAAACTTGATGTTGTCTTGTCTGAGGAAGAAGAAGAAATACACGCCACTTTGGTCACAAAAGCAGCGAGATATGTTCGAAAGAATTATGAGGAAAAGTGCTTCTATAACTGGTGGGTGTCTGAGTGGTTCCCTGATGAGCCGGAGTCGGATCAAGTGCTGGATGATACACTCCATGTTGCTGCATTTTTAAAACTGTGGCTATCCAGAGATGTTTTTGATGATGGCTCTGGCAAGAAGGAGATAAGACATAAGATCATCAAATTTGCTATCAAACTAGCGAAAGGCGTTGCTCTTCCCATCGGCAGTCTGTTTTTTGGCTCTTTGTACACTCATCTAGATCACTTAGTAGCAGACATGTACGTCTCTAATGGGTATATGAAAGTAGACTCGTATATCCACGTCGCCTTTCTTCAAGCATGGTTGTGGGAGCATTTCAAGAATTACGGTCCTAACCCGAGAACCTCATTCCCTGATGCATATGGCGGTTCTAGGATACTTCGTTGGTTGGAGAGGCGTCCAAGACCTGGTTCAAAGCTCATTGATTTTCTTGACAACGCACATGCGGTTAACTTTCGTCCTTGGGCTCCAGTCCACGCCTCCATAGTTCAACCAGACACTTTTGCTTCCATCAAGGTGATATTGCGTTCTGCTGACGGTAATATGAGCATTGGAGAAACTGTGTTCTTACGAAGCTGCCTACCTGGGTACGTGCCATCTCTTTTCAGAGGATCTTGTGGATTAGTCCCTTACAACATTGACAGGGCTGCTCGACATATGGACTTTGATCAAGGAGTCCCATTCCGTCGCCCGCTGATAGCTCCAGATGAGTCGTTACCCGCTATTCTTGATTACAACGTCTTTGCACCGGATAAAAGTCTTCTCTTCTTGCTCTCAGAACGAAAACCTGTGACAACTCCCAAATATAACATCTTCTGGCAAGATGAGTTCCTCGCCATTCATCGGTTCGTGTGCAGGATGTTGTGACAAAGCCACGTGGAAAACCTTCTTCTGCGGTTCTGGCAAAGCATAAATTGTTGAAACAGCTTCCTTCGGGCAAGCGAAAATCCTCTAGCTCGGATGCGGACAGTCCCCATAAAAAAGGAGCAAAGGTCAAAAAATCGTGCAGGTGGCTTCCAAACACATTCGATGGCTCTTGTGACTTTCAGTTTTTCCAACATGCAAGTACGTATGGTTTTCTTACTGCTTTGGTTGATTGCATAAATATTTTGAATTGTCGCCACTAAAAGATTTCTTCCCTTTTTTGACCTAGGGTCTCAAAAAGGTAAACGCCTTCACCAGGCTCGCACATGGCCAGAAAAAGGGGCCTCCTGAAGAAATATCTGGCGATACTGATCCCCTTAACAGCGAAGAGGAAGATGAAGAAGAAGAAAGTTCAGGATCCGGCGATGATGGGAAAAGTACTTCAGAGCGTAGCGACGAGTCTTCTTTCAGTCTCAGTGGGCCCATAGATGAGTCGGTGAGTTTTCCACACTTTTCTCTTGGATTATTTATTCATACTGAATAACTAATTAATTGGTGATATTTACAAGAAGAGGCTTTTTCTGAAAATAACTCTGAGATGGAGATCCACGTCAATGAAGGTGTAACAGTGTCTCTAGTCATGGAAACCGTACCCGCTGGTGATCTCGAGATGAAGGTTGATCATCATGAAGATGTTGCTGTATCTCCTATGATGGAAAATGCTGTCGTGACGACGGGTGTGATTGTTCCCAAAGAGTCTTTGCTAGTCGCACATCCAGCTGCAGGTGTCGTCTTCGATCCTTCATTCGAGGCTCCTTTTGAAGGTCACGTGCTGATTGGAAGATTCAGTGTGCCTGTGAAGTATGCGGAGCTATATACCAAGATATGGAAGAGGTATGGGAACATTGCCACGACTAGGAAGGTTGATAGTCGCTTTGCATTGGTTAAGCGCGTGGAGGAAACCTTATCTTCAATTCATGACATGTGTGGCGTGACTGGACACACTGTTTCTGGAGACGTTGTCAAAAGTTTGGAATTCCATTGGGTAAATGTGTGTAAACTTTGAGTTTAACGCCTCCTGGTTTTGTGAGGGATTTTCCGAGATCCAAAGGCTGCAGGCTGAAGTGGTTAATGTCCCTTCCGCGGATTTGATTAATCAATAGGAGGCAGAAGTCTAGAAGTTGTCCCAAGAGTTGAAGCTGAAACAGGCGGATCTTCAAAGAATGAAGGACATTTTCTCCAAGAAGAAAGAGCCGTTGTTAGGCAATTTTCCTTAAATACCTTTATTTTCTGAACTTCTTTCTTAGGTTTTTTTGAAAGGCAAAAGAAACGCCTAGTTTATGGTTTGGTTTTCTGGTTTTTGGATTGACAAATGATTGCTTCTTACAAGAGTTTTTGGATTATTTTGGAATAATTGCCTTTTGATCAATTAATATGTTCAAAATCTGACTTGCGAATGTAAGTAGCAAAATCATTCGGGAAAATTGCGGAACCGTGAATGTTGTGTGAGAAAGGGAAAGATATCAAATCTTTGGATGATTGGGGTTATTGGCTTCAATTGTAGATGTGAAAACCCAAACAATAGATCGTGTAAACATTATCTGGCAAAACTTACTCGCTTTAGAGCCTTTCACCAAAACTGAATCTCCAGGGAGTAAATCCGAGTCTTTATGTGACACCCTCCTTGCCGCGAAAAGTCCCCAGTCATTCTTTATTGTCCGTGAAACATTTTCATGTCGATCCGCAGTAAGGCGGAGAGTCTCTAGTCCCCAGACGTATTTCTCCTGAATCCATCTTTTCTTGGAAGATGCGCTTCGAAGCATTGCATTTACTGTCAGGATGCTAGAATTAAGAGTTGAATTTGCAACCAATAGATTAATCTCCCACTGTGGTCGCCAATTGTTTGTGGGTGAAAACTGTTTCTGCTGATTTTGGTAATTTCGGGTGTGTGGGTGAGAAACGAATCTAAACCCTAAAAAATGTACTGCACGGGAGTACTTTTGATTCGAGAGATAAATATGTATAATCCTGGCCTAAACCAAGAAATGGATGTTCCAGGCTTGCTTCGGTCACAAAGTGAAGGAGAAGGGTTGGTCTTAGGGAGGGAAGCGAAGAGAGTGTTGAGGCCAGAATCGTTGATTCTAAAGGTGTGGTTTGTTTTATGACTTGTATCATAAGTATAACTGGTTAGCATAATGGAAAGCTACCAGGTAATTTCTAGATACTATACTCTTGCCGACCAAAACTTGTTATTTGGTGAAAATATGTGAAGCCTATTTATACAAGTCATATTGAAACGTACCCTGGTCTTGTAGGAAGTGGAAACAGTTGAGTGGTGGAAGAATAGAGTAACGTGTAACCGTCAGACGTTATGCTTCCATGATGAGGGAAGTGAATTCGTGTAACCGTCAGTCATTATGCTTCCATGATGAAGGAAATGAATTGTTTACACCGTTACTTTTAACCACCACTAATTGTCCTACTTCATGACACTTTCTTGTAACGGGCGCATTGCACGCCACACGGTGTAAACTGCCTGACCAATACCCTGATGAGTATCCCCAGTTTGTGACATGTTTGATGTCTCGAGTGTTTTCGTGGAAAACATGTAGCAGTTTGCTATGTGTGGCAAGTCAAAGTCAAGAGACTTTTCCATAGGAAAATAACATGTGATGCTATTAGGCTTGCCTTGGTCGGCCGCCTAAAATTTACCACAAGTTCGTCAGTTTGGTGGCGAACTTGAATGGCTGAGATTACATCTCGTGAGGAAAGGTAGCCGTTGATTATGGCCACATCTTTGTTGTGTAACAAAGTGGCGCCATTAGCATAGTGGCGCTTGGCGTAGCGGGTTGCATGGGACTTGCCGTAAGTCCGTCATTTCAGTGGTGAACTTGGATGGATGAGATTGCATCTCATGAGGAAGAGTGGCCATTAATTATGGCCGCATCTTGTTGTATAGCGAAGTGGATCCATTGGCATAGTAGCGCCTGGTGGAGCCATGGCATAGCGGCATGTTAGTAGTCGTGGCATAGCGGCATGCCAGTGGCGTGGCATATCGGCATACTAGTGACGTGGCATAGCGGCATAATAGTAGTCGTGGCATGGCGGCATGCCAGTGGAGTTCTGGCATGGCCAAAGATAAGGTTTGGCTCCGTGGCCAAAATTATGGCTTCGCGGCATGGCCAAGGCTAGGATTTGGCGTCGTGGTAAGAATTAGGGCTTGGCGGCGTGGTCAAGGCTAGGATTTGGCACCGTAGTAATAATTAGGTCTTGGCGGCGTGGCCAAGGCTAGGATTTGGCGTCGTGGTAAGAATTAGGGCTTGGCGGCGTGGCCAAGGCTAGGATTTGGCGCCGTGGTAAGAATTAGGGCTTGGCGTCATGGCCAAGGCTAGGATTTGGCGTCGTGGTAAGAATTATAGCTTGGCGGCGTGGCCAAGGCTAGGATTTGGCGCCATGGTAAGAGTTAGGGCTTAGCGGCGTGGCCAAGGCTAGGATTTGGCGCCGTGGTAAGAATTAAGGCTTGGCGGCGTGACCAAGGCTAAAGTGGCATGCTACCGCGGCAGAGTGGCATGTTGGCATGCCGATCAATATGTTGTTGTGGTAAGACGCGTTTGGCTTGCCAGTTAGTATGGTGGCGTGACAGGGTGCGTTTGGCCTTTAATGTATGGTGGAAAGTTTAGAGCGACTTGATTGGCCAAGAAAAGGGGGAGGCCAAACATAAGGCGCGGCTACACTTCTGGTGAGAGTGTGGCGGCTTTAGAGCGACCTGATTGGTCGATGGCAAGTGGGCCCGGCAAGTATGGGCCCAGCCACAACTTATGTGCGCGTGGCTAATTTGAGGTGACACGATTGGTCGAGAGAAATAGGGCCGGTTTAGGAATGGGCGTGGCCAATGGAAAGTGGTACCAGTTGGCCTAAGGCATGGCCACACCTCCCTTTGCCACTGCGGCTTCCTATTTTCTGATTCTGAGCAAGGTTTTGCACCTGCTAATCCTTGGCAGATTAATTACCTAGTTTTCCTAGGTTTAATTTCGACAAGCAAGGTCTGATATACTGCGCTAGGCGCAAAACCCTAACTTCTGCAATCTAGTTAGGTCAATTGATTGAATTCTATGTGCTGACATAGAGTTATTTTAAGTTCATTGCCAAAGAGCAGCATGCTTTTTCTGATTGAATACCTTATGCAAAGACCTTATCCTTGATACTTGGAAATTCGTGCTACTCTGCTACGAGTGAACACAAATCGTCATGCCATATCAACATTAAGGGTTCATCCAGAGAACATAGCATAGAAGGCATTCAAAGGAACTTATATTAAGTGAATATAGGCGAGGCGCCGAAATTTACAGAACATCTGGGATGGTTGCTACATTCGCCAGTCTAGATAAATTTCATGTAAGTATATTGAACGGCTCAATAAATATGCCGGTGGAGAGGTTAGCACTCACATCACCGTTTCCTTAGTGGCGTCACATCAGATGTAAGGTTTTATGATTTCAACCCTAAGCTAAAAACCACCATCAACACCTTTCCTTCTGACTATCCTAGGAAAAATGGGTTTTTCTGAAGATTGATGCACAAGAATTAATCAATGCATATCCACAACTAGCTTGGAAATTCTTCTAAATGGTGTTCCTTGTGAGTTTTTCAAACCAACTAGAGGTCTAAGGCAAGGGGACCCCCTATCCCCTTACCTCTTCATATTATGCATTGAATTCTTCTCCAGATTGCTAACGCAAGCTGAAAAGGAAGGTAAAATCCATGGAATCAAAATAGTCAAAAGGGCACCATCTATTAGCCACCTGCTTTTTGCAGATGATTGCATCATCTTCTATAAAGCTACCAAAACTGAGGCTGGAAACATTCTTAGAATCATTCCTGAATTTAGCTCCTACTCAGGGCAAATGATGAACTTATCAAAGTCTTGGGTGTTCTTTAGCAATAATACTTCCCCTCAGACAAGGTTTGACATTACTGAAATACTTCAAGTAAGTCATATTTCTATTAAAGACAAATATATTGGATCACCTTTGTTCACTAATAAGTCTAAAGTAAAGGCTTTACACCCAGTGATTGACAGTATGAAAAATAGAATGGAAGGATGGAACAATAAAACAATAAACCCATCTGGGAAAAAAGTTTTAATAAAACATGTTACCTCCACTATGGATAATTACCAAATGAGTACTTTCAAACTCCCTAAAACTAGTATTGAGGATATGAATAAATCCAAAGGGATTTTTTCTGGGGAAAGGAGGAAGGAAAACCAAATGGAATCTATTTCAAAGCTTGGAAAGGTGTCTGTAAACCCCTAGAGAAAGGAGGCCTAGGTTTCATAAACCTAGAAAAGTTCAATAGTGCTATCATTTCTAAAATAGGATGGAGAATGTTGGAACAGCCTGACACCTTAGGAGCTCAAATTATGCAGGCAAAATACTTTGAAAAAGAGGATATAATGCATATGTCAGCTTTACCTAAACCAAGTGATTCTTGGGTTTGGAAAGGCATTCTCTCAGGAATTGGCAACATCCAAAAATATGGGAAATGGCATATTGGCCCTGGAACCAACATAAACATATGGACAAATAACTAGATAACTGGTTTTGATGAACAAATCATCAAATATAACAGTTGCCATGTCCATATTGAGAAAGTTGTTGATCTCATAATCAATAACAATCAATGGAACATCCCTCTTATAGAGAGGCTCTTCAACAATAACATAGCCAATAAAATAAAAATCAACAGAATCCACAATAGTCAGGTGGATAGAGTTATTTGGCCTCTAACTAAAGATGGAAAGTTTACTGTAAAGTCTCTATACAATAAACTGACCCATAAAGGTCAAGATGGGAAAAACATGAGAAACTGGAGGGATATTTGGAATCTGGATGTCTCACCCTCGATCAAAGTTTTCTTATGGAAAGCGGCTCACTCAATTCTACCAACAAGAGAAAGAATGGGAAAACATTTGAGATATATAGAGACCAACTGCAAAATCTGTAACAGCCATAAGGGATCCATATCATACTTGTTCATATATTGTCCTCTGGTCCAACAAGTGTGGAAGGAGCTTTTCTTTGATCCTTATGATGTTATATATAAACCAAAAATGGGATTTCCATGATGGGCTCTCATCTATTCTCCTAGTTAGGTAGAATGAGGAAAATATTATGGGCTGGCCAAAATTATGTGCAATAGTAATATGGCACATATAGAAGGCTAGGTGCAATCTGACTTTTAAAAAACAGATACCACAGGATGTAAGCATTGCTAAGGAAATCATTCTGCACATTCATAAAAACAAGGCTGCTAAAGACAAACAGAAAAAAAATCCAATGCATGTTGAGTACACTAAGGAAGAAGCTGAAGCACAAGTTATTGAATTCAGAAAAATCTGGAAGGCACCGATGCTTTTCACTCTGAAAATCAGTATAACATATATCCTCAATAATGCAACTAACACCTTTGGAATGGGATTTCTTCTTTTTGATCATACATGAACATGCATAGGAGATAGAGGAGCAAACTTGTAGCAAAGCTCACCAGATACTATAAGAAAGAAGGCAACAACTGATGCATACAACTGGGCAACAAAATTAGGAAGCCGAATGGAATATGAATCAAACTCTGGACAAATAATAAAGTTGATCAGAAGTCTGCATGCAGAAAAGATTGGAGAAAGATTCACTCTGAACCATGATGGGAAGGAAGTTTTTGAGATGGGCACATGGAGCACAATCAATGATAATGAAAATCACCTGGCAGTCAATTTGGCTATGTTAAGCACAAACTGCAATCTTTTGAAAGGTTATGGGACCAAACCATACACGGCCTCATAATTATTATCTCCGACAACTTATTTTCAAGTCATGTAGGATTTCAAAACAATGTTTCAGTCTTTTTATCTCCGGTCATGGAAAACAATGTCGTAAATTTGGAGAGAACTGGAAGTCTGCTCAGCAGCACCAGTTCTCAAACTTTGTAAGCTGGTATTGAGGTTTATTTCCTCTTTTCTTATAAAAAAAATGATTCAGAGTTAGCCCATCTCAAGGAAGGGATATGGAAGCCATCCAGAGTTAGCCCAGTTCAAGGAAGGGATTAGGGAAGCCATACAAGTCACGGGATAACTTAGGAATTAGTCCAAGCATTGGCCAAGGCTTAGACAGTACTTGTGCAGCAGTAGCGTTGCCAAATGCGACATCGTTGTCTATTGTTCAGTAAAAAAATGCAAGGGATGCACATACCATAAGGAGCTGAGACAAGCAGCAAATTAAGACATGAATGACGTGACTTTACTCATATGATAGCGTCTACGCGAGTTAAGTGCATTGCCAGAACAACTATAGCGCAATTATGGCGCTACATTGGCTCAGGCTGACGGTTACAAGTTTGTTATGCGCATCACACACATGTCAGAGCATAGAGTTGGCTTAAAATGGTTATAAATTGAGTTTATAACATTGTTTGGCAATGCCTAACCACCAAGGACAAGTGAAGCATCAATTGGTAAGACAATACAAAGTTAACAATTGAAAAATATTTTGGTTGTTAGGATAACTTCCTACAAACAAATGTTTCTCCATAGGCTATGCAAACGGTTTGGCTATTTTCTTGGCGCTATAAATAGGTCAGAGAACCTCTGTGATTGTAAGTCTTCGAAGAAGAAGGGCACTAATATTGCAGTAGAGTGAGTCTAAGTTTTGTTAATAAGCTTGTAAGTCCATTGGTTGGACATAATTTTTGTAAGCCTCCCACAAGTTACTGAAAGAGGATTACGTTGGATTAAAGCTTGTCCATGCGTGCTTGTTGTTCATAAGTACTCCCCTTTCTGTGAATCATAATCACGTCACAAACCCCTGTTTTTAGTATATGCTACAATCGAAGGTAAATAGAAAATCAAATAAGTCTTCTATTTCCAAGTTGGTAGGAGGGTTATATTGTTTGCATTGGTGCAAACTTATAACGATGAAGCACGAGTGGGTGAAGAGTTTTCACTGGACCACTATGCTGCTAAGTGATACTCGACCCAAAAATTCCAAGGTGCATTTGCTGGTGTGATAATTCGAGTATCAGAGAACAGATTGCTCTGTTTTCGTGAAGATTTTCTCTATTTAGCTCAAGTTTTTTGTCGATGTAATTGTTAGTGCAGGATGACTAGTATGAAGAGTCGGATTGAGACGTTGATGGATCAATTATCAGACTTGGAAGATAAAGTTGGTGAAGAATTACGTCATCCTAATAATGTTAATTAGAATATAAATCGATGAAGCGTATCCAGGCCTTAGATAATTATGTTGCTAATATGCTTGAATCTATCCAAACTGCAACTAGAAAGCATACTGATTTGGAGGGATATATCAACATTGTGAAGTCCATATTCATAGACTCATTCAAGAAACTCAATGAAGAGTTGGGTTTCATAAGAAGAATGGTAGGTATACTGAGTACGAATGATGGTACTGCTACTGATAGTGGTGGCGGGGATTTTAGTAAGATAAAAATCTAATAACCTAAGGTATTTTCTGGTGCAAGGGATGCGAAGGCACTGGAGAACTTCATGTGGGACATGGAGCAGTACTGCTGCTAGAATACCGGAAGAACATAAAGTTACTCTTGCTAGCATGTACTTAAAAGGTGATGAAAATTTATGGTGGAGGACTCAAACTGATGACGACTTTACTGTTGGTCGTCCGGGAATCGTGACATAGGCTGTCATCAAAGATGAATGAAGGGTCAATTCCTACCAAGCAATGAGGATTGGTTATCTAGAGAGATTTTGTGTAAGCTTCGGCATTACCGGTGCACCACGGGAGTACGGTGAAATAATTTCTCTCTCTAATGCTATACGTTCGTAACATGTCCGAGGAGGACAAGTTACTTAACTTTATATCTGGTTTGCAAACGTGGGTTCAGGCCGAAGTAAGAAGGCAAGGTGCCAAAGACCTACATTTGGCCATTGCGATAGTGAACAGCCTTGCTGATTTTAGATCAGTTAATACCTCAATTAATGCTAATAAGAAGGGCAAAGGAAAATAAAAGCCATAAGTTCAAGGATAATGGAAATAGGAAAGGTTCTGAGGCGAAGCAGAAGAGCTATCAGCGTGATGATAGTTTGGCCTCGAAAAACAAAGCCAATGGGTGTTTTCTATGTAAGGGTCCTCACCTTAATCGCGATTGTTCCAAAATCAAAAAACTGTCTGATTCAGTTATGCAACATGATAGCACAAAAAGGGCAGCTACACAGCATGGGTTAAATAACGATGGCCTAGAATATGTGAAAATTGGAATTCACAACCATTGTCTCTAGGGTATGGTGGATACATGCGCATCACATACTGTCATGAGCTTGTCCATGGCAGAGTACTAGGGTTTAGAAGTTTATCAAACTGAACACTGTATGAAAATAGTGAATGATATAGATAAATCAACCAAAGGTATGGGTGTGGTAAACATTTAAGTTGGAGCGTGGTGTGGTCGCATCAATATAATGGTAATACATCTCAATAACTTTGATATGATGCTTGATAACAACTTTTCCAAACAACATATTTGCATTAATATTTAGAAATTGAATTGACAAACTGTAGAATCAACTCTCCCTTAGGAACGAACCTGCTTGTCATTGTACTACTAGTTAGTGTAAGAGAAGTAAGGAATTTATTTTTGCGAGTTCGACACCTCGTCAAAATTGCGCTGTTCCCGGGGAGCAGTCGATAGTTTGAGTTGTTATTTAATTTTCTGTTTTGCATTTATTTTTCATAAGACTTTATTAATTTGTTTCTTTTAGAATTGTATTTTTCAGGTGCAATCAATAAATCACTTGTTTTGCGTGTGCACAATTGGGAACAAGAGGTAAGTATCTAAACAAGTTGTGTGCATAAAAAAATTCGTGATGTATCCTTTCGGAAACAATACATATGGTTCACAAGACCATGCATATTATGGTAATAATTATGATTTTAAGTCTCACTCTTACAATAACTTCCAACCATATGTGGGATACAATCAAAACCAATCTTTTGGTTATGATGACTATTCTACGAGACCTTGTGATTATTCTCATACATCGCATCAACCTTTTGGTGGTTATGTAAGTGAAAAATCACAAGGATGGGGGGATAGTTATACTTCGCATACGTTCCAATCTAGTTTATTGCAGATGCCTAATGAATTTATGGATTTGCGACGTACATGGAACCAAATTAACTCCACTCCCAACGTGCCGAGTTTCATACCAAGTGAAACCTATGATAGTGTATTTAGACCTATTTCGGGTCGTACTTATGATCTTTCACCCATTCAACGGGAAGAGACGTGGTCTAAAGAACCTATTGTGAGTAGTAGGGCAAAACGTGTTAACATAAAGAAACTCTTTAGACAATATGAGAAGTTGGAAGAAGAGGGAGCAACGGAAGATACTCTTCAAGCAGTTTCTAGGGCCATACATATGGAGGTTAACCGCCGTGTTGATAATGGAGAAGAGCCCTAAGAAGAAGATTCTTATGATGATGAACCTTTGGAAAATGTTGATAATGATGGTGCTACTAGCTCAACTCATGATCATAATGATCATTCTCCTATTCAAAAGGAAGAAGTTGAGTCTAGAAACACTACAATTATTGATGGTAAGACTTATGTTGTGTATGAGAGCGATGATGATTATGACTTCTTTGTGCATCCTACCTCAAATCCAGAGATTGTAGATACTTTGAATGAGAAGTCAACTTGTGATGAAGAACGTAAGGATTATGATAATTTGCTTATGGAAGATTCTGATTTCTTTTCCGATGAGGAGGACTTGGTTATAGAAACCAATGAATTTCTTAACAAGAGTTCGAGTGAGAATGATGATACTTGTGATGTGAGAATGGAAGTGTTCAGCAGTACCGAGGATCCGGTAATACATGAGGTTTTGCAAGGTTTGTCTAACCTTTTACATGAATCTATATCAAATGATGATCCTCCCAAACTAGAAGTAGTTTCTCAAAGAGTTGTTAATCCATCTTTTAGGAAAATACCTCATTTGAGGCTGGAATTGTGTGCTTCAAAAATTTTATCCGAATTTCTTGCATCTAAGTATCCACCATATGTGTTTGAGTCTAACACCATGCAGGTTTTCCAAGAGGAGCGAATAGAAGTGCCTTCCACTTATGTTTTGTATGCACTTCCGAGTGTAGAAAAGACTAAGTGTGGGGGTGACTCTCGTGGGATGATAGTTTCACTTTTCCGACAATATGCTAATTTTCTTGTGAAGCTTTTGCTATATATGCAGATTGTTTTGTGGGTGGATCCTCAAATTTCAGATTGTTGATATATGGGGAGTCTATTTTGAATGTTTCTCGTATGCGTCAATCAGGCGAACAATTTCAATTCTTACTTCCTTGTCTTTTTCAAGTATTCCTCTTATTCTTTTTTGCAATGGTTTGAAACATTGAGGACAATGTTTGATTTAAGTGTGGGGGTAGGGTTCCATAAGAATTTTTTTTTTGACGTATACAAAACTCTAACTTTTAGAGATTTTTGAACAATTTAGAATAAACACTAGCCTTTCTAAGTAGATGGAATTTTTTCTTGACGATGAGGTATATTTCAACTGAGTCAGGATTAGATGCCAACTAAATAGCTTGTTTAGTGTTTATCCTCTATTGTTCAGAAATAGCTATGAGTTGGAGTATCAGTTTATGTAATTTGTACATAATTGGTAAAGTTTGATGCTTTTAGTTAAAAAGGAAAAAAATAGAAAACTAGAAAAACAGAAGAAAAAAAAATGCATGATAAACTCCGAAATATAGAAACTTGTTCCTTTAGGATGACACTAAACAATATAAGTGGATGGAACCATCTTGGTTGCAGGAGTTGAGGAACCCATTAACTAACAAAAATAGAGCTCAGATGTTAGAAATTAAATGATAGTTGTTACCATATCTCGGAATCGTCAAACTTTTTGTTTCTCTAAGTAATTTGGTGGGTCACTAACATCGAATTGTTATTACAGCTAGGATGAAATAGAGTGATTGAGTTACTAAAAAGAAGAAGAAAAAAAAGACCAGACCAATTAGACCAACCGGAGCATATACAAAAATAAAAAAAAATAAAAAAAAAATAAAGAAAATAAAGAAAATAGATTGACACTTGGATAACAATATGTGTGTGTTCTTCGTGTCTCCGTCGCCTAAACAAGCGTGGAATGCAGGATCCACGGTAATTACCATGTAATCTGCTGACAAGAAGCATGCGCTTGGATCCAAATGATCTAATCATGTTGTTAATTCGGAAAAAATAAAGATAAAAAAGAAAAAAGAAAAAAGAAAATTTTTAATTATTATTATTGTTCAATAAAATCGACTGCTGGTTCCCTTGTATATGCCAGTTGATTTGATCTAGAATTAAGATTATCGACCACTGGTTCCCGTGTATATGCCAGCTGAGTTGATATTAGAATTCAGACCAGTATCTCAATCCATTAGGATTCATAGGTTCATCTTGGCAGTGACCTTTCAGACAGATATGGGAAACACCATTCACTTTAGTCAACATCGCAACCATCTATTTCTATATCCATCTCTTAATCTATTCATGTGTGATTGTGGTTTGTTAGATTCTGAGTATTGTGGTTTGTTCAACTTTCTGAGTAGAGCTTTGTCACCTATATATGAATTGGATTTGCATCAAGTTACCTCCTCCTGTAGTCATTTTGGATCCATTCATAGATTCTTCACAGGTAGATGGAATTTGGAGTAAAAGGTTTTGTAGGTACACCCCTTGTAAACCTTCACGCGACTATAACTCGTCAACTAGGGACACCTAGGGTTCAAAGGCTTGTTATTTATGCTAAAAGTAACCGTAATCTCGACGACACGGAGTTGTTGTATTTTAGTTTCATTTAGTTTGCTCGAGGACTAGCAAAGAATAAGTGTGGGGGAATTTTATAAGTGCCTAAAATACATCATTCGAATATCGATTTCTTACGCTTTTCTTATTAGTTTTCTTGTAAATTTGTATATTACGTTTGTTTTTATCTTTCTTTAGGTACAATGGCTTGAATTTGCATTGAGGAGGAAAAAGCGTCGAAATAGGACGTATTGGAACACAAGCTTAAAGCTCATGTCAAGATATTGGCTGATCGTGGGTCGACGATGGCTACAGCCTACAGTACTGAAGCCAAATGAGAATTTCAATTCTCTTGGTATCTCTGACAGAAAACAAGAAGCAGTAGTGGATGGCTAGTGCTCTAATTTTTATGTCATGGGCTTAAACACCAACGTTTGAGCCGTTGAAGAACTGGACTTCAAATATTAGTGGACTTAACACCAAGGGAGTCACACATGTGCGATTGAGAAGAAATGGAAGTTAGGTTTCTTTAGAAACCAAATCTGTGAGCAAAGGAGGGGATCGAGTTCTTACCAGTTCTAACCGTGAGCCGCTACACTATTTTTTTTGCTGCCGGCCGTGAGTCTGGTGGTTGATTAGAAGGTTTCAGTGAGAAGTTCAAATACAAGAGGAAAGAAATCAGGTGGAGTGTATCGCTGGTGTTTAGGGCAATTTTTGAGACAAAGAAGGATCAGGTGGTTCGTGTTATACGAGTTTGGTAAGAATTTGGTCGTGGTTTGAATCCAAGAAAACAGAAAAGCTAATGATACTGCCATTGAAGATTGTGATCAACAAAGCAGACTACAGGGTGATTGAGGGTCTGTAAAAGCTAAGGAACAATGGGTTAATCTCTGATTTATATGGGAAGCAAAGCAACTAGAGTTTGAGAAGATTCCATGAAGATTTGATGAAGAGAAAATAGTCACGAAAATGGAGTTCTCTGCTATTGAAAGTATGGCTCATTGGCCGTGATTGAGGTATTGAATGAATGGGTTTGTGTTAGGGAAGGAACTGAATTTGATAGTCTCCAAGGCACAACCATTATACGAGAAAATTTTTGATGGGGGCGAATTTGGATGGGGGCATGGGGGGCCACTAAGAAGTTGCCATTTGTCCTACTTATTTTTGACTATTTCTACCAAATTTAACTTCTAACTTTAGCCACCCAAATTACCCCTGGTTTTAAACTTGGTAACTTCCTATATCTATTCTCCTAAATTAATGATAACTTTAAACAGGTAACGAAATATTTTAAAGTACCGGTAAAAAAGGAAACAAATCTATACTTGGAGATAGGAATTCATGCAAAATTTGAATGATTATAGTAATTGAAACTAAATTTCTTATACTATAAGAGTCAAGACGGGGAGAATATAAATGTTAACTCTTCTTCTTTCTTTCCATGTGTGCGATGATAATATCGGCGCTCATGCCAGATACCAACTGATCTTAACTTTTTCTTCCTCATCGAACAATAACCCTAAATCTATAAGAATTGCAGTTCAAACAACAACAAAGAATAAGCATCCATTCAAGTGGCAAAAACTTTGAACTGATGTGCAAAACGGAAGCCTGGAAATGAGCTCTTGAAGAAAATTAGTGGAGGGAAGGGAACAAGCATCCTGCACCTCCCCTCAGATTACTAGAACCATGGGATCACTGAACAGTAAGATTAAGCTAGAAAGTAAGGACGAAAAGAGGTGAAGAGCAACAAGAAGAACCCTAAAATCAGAGCTAAAAAACTGGAGAGGACAGACCGTGATGACAAAGAAAAACAGTTAATGTACAAGAAGGATGATCATAGTTAGGCGAAGCATTCGATCAAATCCAGATCGATTAGTTTGTGCTGACGTTAGTTTAGGTTAGTTGTTATTTTTGGATAGCTAACGATAGTGATTTGGGAAAGGGCAATTTGGGTGTGTAAAATGAGAAAATATATTTGTTAAAAACGGTTAAAAATAAGTAGGACATGTGTCAGCTTCTTAGTGGTCCCCCATGCCCCATCCAAATTCGCCCCCATCAAAAAATTTCTCCCATTATACATTCTTCATTAGTTTGCGAAATGCACACAACATGAAATGCCTGAACCAGCAGCTTGGTTCCATCAGGTTTTCCATGGTCGATGGCTGTGTAAGAGGGGCAATTGGTAGTGGCTAGGAGATGTTTTCGACACCATAGAGACACGGCAGAACTGGGTTGATTAAGGGCAGTCACTGAGTTCTGTGAAAAGGGCAATGGGTTGTCAAGAATGAGTTGGTTATGCATTGAGTCAAGGTGGCTTTGGGGTCGAGTTCTGGCTGAACTACAAGCCGAGAAAGCAAGACCTGTTGCTTCCAAGAGCTCATCCCAGCACAGTTGGTCGAGATGGGTTAGAAGAAGTTGAATACAACACGGAATAGCGGGTTTTGAATCTCACAGAGATTTCTTTGCCGAGAAATCAGGTTAGACATGTTATAGAAAGTGCTTATGGCCATTGATGTTTGCTGGAGTATGGCTGAGTTCGTGGGTTCGTGGTATAGGGGCAGAGACTAAAGAGAACACGGAGCAGGTGGAGTTTGCGTTGGACGTGGATTTCACTGTCGCCGGAAAACCAGCTGAAGAGTTATTGTTTGGATTTTGGGTGAAGTTTTGAGCGAAAAGACAGCTGAAGTAGAGAACTACTGCCGTTGATAATTGATGATCAGTGGACGGGATTCTGCTGGAAATAGGAAACTGGGTTTGCGTGGGATACAAGGTCGCGGCAAGAACCTGAGCTATAAAGGCTTGGAAAGAAGCTACATGAAGATCATCATATCGCTTATACCCTTTCACCCCTGCCACATCACCACCAACAGAGAGGAGCTCTCTGCTCCTCTCCATTCATTCATCACCACCTGCATAATCACCTCACCAGCATACCACTTCCACCTGCATGGCATTCCACACCACCTGCACTCCACCTGCATACATCCAACCTTCACAGCCACCTGCATATCATCTACAACATCACTACCAACATAAGAACAACATCACCATCTTCGCCAGTATACCACCTGCATCAGCATCATGCAACACCACTTTACAACCTGCAGCAGCAAGCATTCCAGGCCACCAGTTCATCCATCTTCAGTACCTTGCCAACGTCACCAGTCCATCTATTATGCCGCAGCTGTTTTGGTTTGCTTAGTTGGTTTTGTATTCACTATTTTATTTTGTACTTATTTGCCATGAACTTCAGTAGCTAAGCATTATTAATTAGGGACGATTTCGACGTCCGAACTTGAGTTTGAATTGATATTTAAATGCTTTGTTTTCTCGCAATTTGTCTCGTTATTGTTCATTCTCTACGGTGCTAATAGTGGTTATGAGTTATTTGTCTAGACCCGTAATGTTAGTTAAATTGGTTTAAGTTGCAAATTAAATTGGTTTATGGATGATCCTAATGCTAGTTGAGACCTTGTCTAGAGAATCTTGATACAAGTAGCGATACGTGGATATTGATGATGGGATTTTGCTAAATATTCATGTGTAGAGATTGACACTAGTAGATGAGTCGAGCTTATGTATTTGTCACTAGGAATAACCTATCTCACGGAACTTAGTGCATTTGTTTAAGTCACACCTAGAGAGCGTACTTCTAGGAAACTTGATGAGTAGAATCCAGTAGTCGAGCGCTTCCGTGTCCGGTGAACTTAGGAGATAATAGCGGAATATTTGAGCGTACTAAATATTCTAGGGTTAATAGTAATAAGGTACCTTGCAGAAACATAACTATATTGATAAGATTCATGTTTCGACTGAGAAAGAATCCTTGATCATTCTCATACTCATATTTGCATTAATATTCAGAAATTGAATTGACAATTGTAGACTCAACTCTCCCTTAGGAATGAACCTGCTTGTCATTGTACTACTAGTTAGTATAAGAGAAGTAATGAATTTATTTTTGCGAGTTCGACACCTCGTCATGAACAAACCAATTTTAGAACTTTAACCACTCAAGTATGCAAACGGGTACGCATACTTAAGTAGCCGGACCAAGATTAGTTTTCGCCAGTATGCGAGCGTGTACGCATACTCAAGTACTCCAATGATTCCAAATGTGTTCAACTCAGCATCATAGTTGTTGAAGATTCGTAGCAATAACAATGAGAAAACAGTTGCTCTGAATCATTGTTATACAGTGTCATAGTATCATTATTCAGCATCAAAATTCAATTGTATCACAACTTTGACAACAATACTATGGTGATATGTATCACTCCCCCTTACATAATGATCTGTAAACCATATGTATTTGTAGTGTGAACTACACATTAATTCTCCCCCTTTTTGTCAACAAAAATTGGCAAAGGTACGAAAATTAGTGGGATCCTCATGAAATTTTCATAGAGATACTTCATAACCAAAAGAGAACAACATATCCACAAATAGCTAAAACTAAATAGCTGAAACTAAATGCATTCATCAAGGAGTTTATAAAGATACAAGATAACCCCTAAAATATTCCACAACCGCACTCCCCACAAAGATTTGTCAATTAAGCACAAGTTCAATTAAGAACTCTCCCCCATAAAATGTCATTCCCGAAAGAACAACAAGAGCGACCTTACTTTTATGAGAAAAGAAGGATTTCTTTGGACATTAACAAAACTCATGAGACATGAGTTTGTATCCAAGAATCTAAATTGAATTAACCACAAGGAAAATGATCAATTCAATTGGCCATGCTCAACATAAGAGAACTTACGGAGCAACACAGTACATACACAAAGATGTGGATCAAGGAAAGACCAATACTGCGGAATAATCAAAGATTCATTCTATTTTTCATCACTATTTTCACAATGAAATATAATAGACTTAATCTTTGTAAACACAAGTTCATCCTATCTTCCATCAATTATTTGCAGAATGACATAATAGGCTTAACTTTTGTAGTCAAAAGTTCATTCTATCTTTTATCAATACTTTCATACTGACATATAATAGAGTTAACTTTTGAACAAATATGGGACAGCCAAGGTTCACAGACGTAAACAACATATCCCATAACCAATTTGCAATATATAAAACCATAAAGTTTAATACTGCAAAAATCATCTTCCAAACCAACTTTAGAATTTAAATAAATAAATCTAAAAACATTGCAAGATTAAAACATTGGCAATAGCTATGTGTAATCACAATAATTTCTATTCCAAACTCTAGTAATCCTTCTCAAAAACAAGAATAAATTCTTATAAGAAGTTTCCTAGGTATCAAGACAAACTCGTAATGCACATATAAGATGATTTGTCCTTAGAGGGTAGAATCAATCTTTTTCGCACGGATTTACACCAATAATAGCTACCAAAGGCGTCTAAAAAGATTTTCTTAACAAAGAATAAAATATACAGTCATTAACGACCATGCACCATAGTTAACATAAGATGATTGTGAACATTCAAGAATCCCATAGTAAAGCGTACTATTGCCCATTCTTGAACTTCCTTCTTTGTGATTCACCAACATCATTCTTGTAAAAGCTACAAATGAGCTTAGAAGAGGAGTTTTCCAAGAATCCAAGTGCCCAAGTCAAAGAGAAGTGGAACAAGTGCGACGAAACGGACCACAACACTCAAAAACAAGAGACGGAACAAATACCAATATTAACTCATCCAAATTCAATAATTCTCGTTTCCATTTTGAAGATAATTCAAAGAGGAAGAGAATGCAAAGATAATGAGGTCATCTCGAGTTTGTACGAAGAAGTTACGGCCAAAGCAAGTTTACCGAACATCGACGTATACAGGCCAGTATGCATACGGGTTTGCAAACGAATTTTCGTGACCAGAATCAGTATGCAAACGGGTTTGCGTACTAAAATCCCTAGATTTTGATTTTAAATGATGGTATGCATACTTGGTATGTGTACCATGAAGTCCAAACATCCCGAACTAATATTTTCAAACCTAAACATTCAAGAACCTTAAACACAGATCAAGTTAGGTAGAAGTGATCGATAAGCAAGGTACATGCATCATTATAAGTACTCTAAGCAAATAAATAAAAGCACAAATCTTTCTCAAGTTTATAGACATACCTTTTTAGATGAATCCAATCGAATTCTATAGCCTTACCAAACATAATCTGTGGCCCCAATTCTCGTGCTTCCCTCACCATTTACATAGCAGGGCATTCCTTGGTGATGATGCACTTACAACACAATCAAGTTGTGTTGAGGTGAACAATGTCTTGCCCACCATAAGTGACTGAAACAGACTTTTCCATAACTATGGAATTTGCACCATCTATAGTTTTTGGCTTATTCTGTTTCATTTTTGGATTATCATGAAAGAGATCGCTTTTAGAACCTTTCACATCCAAACCCATCTTTCCAAAGAACTTTGTAAGTTCCAACATCATGGATACTGCCTTCTCCACAGTCATGGAATTTTCTGGGAGATCATTCCTTTTCACACTCAAAGTATCATAGGCTTTCTTTTGTACCCACTTCTGAGTGCGTTTAGGAACAATATGAACCTTCTTCCCATTACTCTCTTCTAGATTTCTCGAAAGAGAATTGGATTGACTATTCTTTTGCAAGTTAGTCTTTCTCCAATTGGGGGCATAGGATCTTGTCTTCGTCTTTACGAAGTTATCCTTTTGATAACCATTACGATTGTGAAAAGGATTCGTATGACGTTTATAGGAAAATCTAGGTTTATCACAAGATCGATTTCTTTGCCTAAAGGTTGAACAGTTACAACCTGTAACGTTAAGGGGATTAGTCTTAACATATGATCTTGGTTTCACAACTTCTTCTGATGCCCAAATGATAACATCATGAAGTTTCTCATTCCTTATACGGAAACGACATCTCCTTTCCAGGTGACCTTTATTTTCGCAATAGTGGCAAACATAAGGAATGTTCTGACCTCGATCCGTGTGTGCTGACTTTGGAGGTTGATATACTTTGCTCTTTTGAACCTTAACTGCCGGTGAAGGTACTTCACTTTTGCCATCAGTGGAAACCTTTTGTTGAGAAGAATCACTAGCCTTGACAAATTTTACCTCTTTGCTAATACTTAGAGCATCTATTCCCTTATAGCCCAAGTCTCGTGTATCACGATGATTTTTACTTGCTCCTAGCATAGTGGTTAATTTGCTTGAACTAGTGTTGGACTTTTTCAAGTCATCTTCCAACATCTCGAGTTTATCAAGAGCAGCAGCTAAATCAGCCTCAAGGCATTTTTCTCGAGCGAGATAACCGCTTTCTCTGTCATCAAAACTTGTTTGTTGAGAGTTAATCCTTGCTTCAGATTCTGCAAGTTTCTCTTCCAACGAAAAAGTACTTGAGATAAAGATTATCACATTCAAGTGACTTCATACGTAGGTTTTCCTTAGAATCCTTGAGGATCGATTCGTTAGAACGATTCGAAACATAAACACCTGCGTAACACATTCTCAATTTCTTGTTTTCTTGACAGAGAGGAATCAGAAGAGGTGTGACATGAGCAGTTCTGATCTTCTTCTTTTCCACCGAATCCAATAGCTTAACATACTCCGAGACTTCCTCATCAACATCTCTATCAATATCTGAATCACCTTCATCAGAAAGTTCATCCAACTGTTCTTCTAGGCGTGTTTCCCAGACTTTAACAGGTTCTACATAAAGAGAATGTTTAGATACTGACCTAGATGTGACAGTTCTCTCAGGTGAATCCAAGCTTTGAAAATCATCTGGTAATTTATGAACATGTACGTTATTAGAGATAGAATCGTCCATAAATATCAGATTGCTTCAAACACAGACTTTTGAGGTCTTAGCGTGTTTGCCCGATCTGATACCAAATGAAAAAGCGGGGGTACAACAACCACACCCAATATTTCGTTTGGCAATCTGAATAGACAAACTCCAATATACTTTCAAGTGAATCAACTAGACAGTCAGACTCAATCTAGAGAAAAGTATATCAAAGAGTTTCACCGATTGAATATATGAGAAGTAACTTGAACGGTACCAAAGACCAATGTTCAAGGATCAATCAATTTCAATCAACAACCAAAGGTTGGATTTACCAATTGATCGATTCAACGCACAACCTATGATATTTCAATTATATAACAAAATATAATGCGAAAAAGAAATAACACAGACACCAGAATTTTGTTAACGAGGAAAACCGCAAATGCAGAAAAACCTCGTGACCTAGTCCAACTTTGAACACCACACTGTATTAAGCCTCTACAGACACTAGCCTACTACCAATGAACTTCGGACTGGACGGTAGTTGAACCCTAATCAATCTCACACTGATTCAAGGTACAGTTGCGTTCCTTACGTCTATGATCCCAGCAAGATACTACGCATTTGATTCCCTTAGCTGATCTCACCCACAACCAAGAGTTTCTACGACTCAAAGTCGAAGAATTGATAAACAAATTTGTCTCACACAGAAAAGTCTATTGGAATGGATAAATCTGTCTCCCACAGAAATACCTACGAGTTTTGTTCCGTCTTTTGATAAATCAAGGTGAACAGGATCCAATTGATATACCAGACTTATATTCCCGAAGAACAGCCAAGAAATATCAATCACCTCACAATAATCTTAATCGTATGGTAGCGAAACAAGATAATCTTAATCAATAATCAAACACGATAGAAGATGCAAGATCAGATCATGCAACTATAGAGAAAATAGTTGGGTCTGGCTTCACAATCCCAATGAAGTCTTCAAGTCGTTAACCTACAAGGTCTCGTGAAAAACCTAAGGTTAAAGGAGAATCGACTATAGATTATACAACTAGTATCACATAGGAGGTGTGGGGATTAGGTTTCCCAGCTGGTAGAGTTCTCCTTTAGATATTTTTCAAATCAGGGTTTGCAATCTAAATAACTTGGCAACAAAGCATTCAATATTCACCGTTAGATGAAAACCTGATAAGACTCAAGCTAATATCTTTCAACCGTTAGATCGAACTTAGCTTGTTATACACAAATGAAATGTACCTTCATTTAGGTTTATATAACCGTACCTAAACATGTACACCATGTTGGCTCAACCGTAGTTAACCGAGGTTAGTTATATGAACACTCTCATATCAACCTTATTCATCTTAACCATAACTAGTTCAAATGACTCAAATGAAACTAGTTAAAGAGTTGTTCAATTGCTATATTCTCATAGAAGTATACAAGAACACAATTAAAGTAAAATTGGTTTGATTCACTCGAATCAATTCATGAACATTATAGCCACGGTTTGCAAAGAATGCATTCCTTATCATATAAATGTATTAGTTCATGAACAAACCAATTTTAGAACTTTAACCACTCAAGTATGCAAACGCGTACGCATACTTAAGTAGCCGGACCAAGATTGGTTTTCGCCAGTATGCGAGCGGGTACACACACCTCCAATCCCAGCAGAATTTTCCGTACCTGAACCTTACGCAAATATGCGTACGGGTGCGTGTACTTAGGTACTCGGATTTCTCAAACCAACAGGTACGCATACGGGTATGCACACTATGGTTCCCGGACATGGATTACATATATGCAAAGTGCATAACATGTTCATAATCCAATATTGGTTAATTGTTCTAAACTCTATTTCAATCATTGAAACTTTCTTAGAGGATGACAATAGTCGTTTTCACACACTATTAGCATCAAAATAATTTTCAAGATATTGAAATAATCACAACGAAGCATTCCAAGTCTTCACCAAATGATTGTATCACACAAACCATGTAAGATGTTACTCGGCGATTTTCACATGATCATCTTTTGACTTTCGTCAAGAATATAAGATGAACTTGGTTGAAGCGAAATCTTACCAACACATATTTCGAGAAATATGTAAGCGAGTTAATCTCAGCTCGAAATCTCTAATCTGTATAATTGATAACTATATAGTAATAATACTTTTGTCTCAATTTAAGAGATAGAGTAGAAATAGACTTTCCAAGTGATAGATGAGTTTTAGTCGCCACATACCTTTTGTTGATGAAGTTCCACAAGCTCCTTAGTAGTTCTTCGTCTTCAATTAATGAACACCGTGAATTATAATGCTCAACTACACAATCTATCCTAGTCCGAGACATTACTATAAGTAATCTAGAAATCAAGACTTATAGCACTACGGGAAAAATATACATCTACAACTGGAGATTTACAACACTTTTCTAAACATCGTAGAAAGTCCTATGTTTTACAACTGGTTTCAAAGGAAGAGTTATCGTATATCATCACTACCAACCCTTAGGAAACAAGGGGTTGCGCTAAGAAAACAAATGACAACTCCTTAAGCAAAACAATTGTGACGACATTTAGCTATAACAACTCTGTTCCATATATGTAGTGACTTAGCCTATCACAATTCTGACAAGTGTTGTTGAAGAGCATGGTGATTTTACAAATGTACAACGAAAATGAGGTCTCCATGACTGATACACAGTTAATTATATTGGAGTGTTAAGGATGGAGATTGACACATAGTAGAATACGAATCGAATAGGAAACCTAGGGCGTTGCTTTCTGTACTTCTTCATTTAATGGGGGTATCTCGTCTCAAGTATGCTTCTATGGTCTTGTATTGATTTGGCTGAGTGCATATATTGGTTTAGTTTTTCTAATTTGAAGGCTTTCTGATATCCTCGTAAAGTAATAAATTTCAAATCCTCAATCTACATTAGCACTGAGGGGTAAGGAGTGCAATATCCACTTCAATCTACTACGAATTTGAGTTCAATTCTGTATTAACCTTCAGCACTAACTTGGATTCCTCATAGGTAACATCTTCTGGAGGCAATGTAGTTAATTATTTGAAAGGAACATCAGGGGACAAGTTTGAATTTAAGGCTCCACGAGCAGGAATGTATAAATTATGCTTCCACAATCCTTATTCAACTCCAGAGACTGTATCTTCCTACATCCATGTTGGTCATATCCCCAATGAGCATGACCTTGCAAAAGATGGTTGGTTATTTTCGTTAGTATTGTATTTTAACAGTTTTTTGCACCTAGCAGATCTCTTTTTATGGATGGTGCAGATAAAAGCTCATGTTTTGCGTCTTTGCTTTGTTAACGTTATTTCGGGTGATTGATTCTTTGCGAGAACATTTGGACCCAATAAATGTCAAGATTGCCAAGTTGAGAGAGGCGTTGAGTCTCACACAACAGAGCGAAGTACCTAAAAGCGCGTGGTTCCGAGGGCATCGCTACAGTAATCTCATCTCTCTCTACCTCATGTGTGCGTGTTTACTTCATGGTATTTGTAGATGGATATTAAACTTCAGGCATGACATGATAATTAGTCATCCATAGACAACTTAAGTTATATGACATGGCCATTGACATGCAAATATGGAGTCAATATTCTTGCTGACCTAGTAGGACGGTCTGATTTCTTATGTCCATGTCTAACATGATTACATGGGTTAATATCGAACCAATGATGAGTGATTGTTTATTTTGGACTTGGCTAAAATACCGTTGTCAAGAATAAATAACCAACTCATATCTGGTTCTAATAATAACCTTCACTTTGAAGTTTGCGAATCACATAATACTATAACCATAAAAAATTGGACTAAAGGACTAAGATTCAAACTATCATAGTTTTAAGGCACATATTTTTACCGTTTTCTCTTTAGGGAGAAATACCACACTTCTTTTGGTAATAATGAAAATTAAAAAGCTAGTTAGTATATTGCGTAGTGTGGTATTCACTAAAGAGACAAAGTGTTTGCAATAAAAACTGTAGGAGTTTGCATTATGGTCCTTAAGCTTAATTTTAACATCTATCAATATAGCTCCTGTGGTCATTTAAGAAAGCCACTGACCTCGGAACTTGCTTCCTGATCCATCTGTGCTTCGATTTGCTTTTCGGTAGGTGATTATTTTTTTTTCCGCCCGAGAGTGATGGACCGCACACACGACCCTTTTTTTTAGTGCGGGCTCTCAATAGTGGATGCTGATTTGGGTTTTCTCGACCTTATGATTAATCATTTATGAGAATCTTAAATTAACTGTGCATGGATCATACTGTTTGAGCAGGCTCGGTGATTTTATATTTCCTTGCCTGAATTTGTTCATCTATCTTTATTTAGCAGCAAACGAGAGCACAAGAAAGCGTGTGGTTTTCTACACAATCTTAGAGTACTACAAACTGTGTTTGGTCACCTGTACATGGTCATTCCTTGTGGTGATTTTTTTTTCTACTCATATTAGTTACTTATACATGTCTTCGTCGTAGGTGGCTCTGAGTCCGTATGCGTTTCCTATTGCGCTATAATCATTTGAGTTGTTGCAGTATGTTCATTATTACATCCCATTAGAGCGGCATAACCGTGTTTTGCTTCATATAGAAAAACTGGAATCCGTAGGAAGCTGTTCATTGTCACTGGCCTTCTGAGGCTCCGATGCTTTATGAGTTTCTAAGAGCATTAACTTATGGTTGGAACTTGAAATAGAGCCAATGTTGAGTTCAGTATATATTTTCCCCCGTAAGTCATTCTGATGTGGAAAGTTTTTGTAAATTATCCTAATTTTTATGCTTACCCAATGTGTTTTATTCCCTGCTCTTTTCACTTTTGAATGCTGGTAACACGTTTATGAACTTGATGAATTTGTCCTTTACTTGTATTTGAAGTTGTTACTGGAGCTGTAAAGAAACAAGTAAAGGAGAAATCTTCAATTTCAAATAACAGCAGCAACAAATCAAAGCCCATTTCAAAAATGGTAAAACTCTTCAGTTTCAATTAGCCATCTAATATTTGACTTCAAAAGTCTAGGTGTTAGACTTTACTCTAGTACATACTACATATAATTCCATACTCGTTGAAAATTGTTACATTCCTTGGACGTCGGAGATAAGGATAAATTGTTTCCTTGCATTCCAGAAATATAAGAATATATGGGCCCTTTTGTGTTTGTTTAAGATGTAAGATTATGACCTTGAGGTTGCAAAAATCCAATTTTGTTATTCTTTGTTTTTTCAAGCACTCAAGTTTCTTGAATGGCCGAGACTACAATTGAATGGTTGAGAACTCGGTGCTAAAGATCTCCGAGGGTTGCTAAGTCACGCTTGTGTTATTTCTTTCACTTTAGTTTTTATTGATTTGTTTGGGTTATAATGTCGATGAACAGCCACACAAAGAACAATTGTCTTTGCAAATAATAGAATTCCGTTGCAGATGCATTATAGTTCTATAGTGATTTCATCAGAATTGAGACTTATCAATGTCTTTGGGTAGTAATTGATTGAATATGGGGGTTTTGTGGGTTGTACTTTGTGGGATTTAATCTAAATTTAATTTACTGGTTCTTGTGCTTTGTGTTTGCAGTTGATTTACCAACTTGGTTTGGAAATGTTAAAGCTACATTTTTGCAGACAACCCCAGGAGTATTTTACATTGGACTTCCAAAAGCTGGACCCAATTGCACCTGTAAATCTTACATGCTTCAGGTATGTTTATATTATTGGCTCTAAATTAGTTCCTTCTCAGTAAGTTTGGATTTTGTGGGCTATGCTCATTGTCTCTGTGTGTTTTCTTTTTCTGTGCAATATCAGTGCTCGAATTGATTGGATGTCAAGCCTTCGGAATAAGATTGGCAAGTCAGATGTGGCAAAGCTTGAGGATTCTGGGAGGAGTGTGCTTGTATGATAGTGCTTGTCTGATTGTATGATAGATATATGATATTTTTAGTCATGTTCAAAGAATCTATCATTTTCTTTTCTTTCGTTGCGCAACACACTTTCATACAAGGTGATCTGAAGTTACCTAGGTAATGCAATTGGAGTGGCAGGTCTTGAATGAATGTAAATGTGTTACACTCGGCGGTTAATATGAAATTATGAACGTGAAATACTTTCGGCAATTCGGTTTCAGCTATAATTTTTTTTTCAAAATTGTTTATGCACACAACTTCTAATAAGAGTTGTGTTCCATATTTCAACTACACAAACCAGTGTTTGTGAAAGAATGTCTGTACGACATAACTAGGTGTTGTCCAACATAGTTCTACAACTCTAACAAGTGTAGTGCAAATCTTATTCATATAATAGTAATAAGAGTTGTTACATATTTCTACAATACACATCTTAGGTTGTCTAAGATAGTCCTTCAACTTATACAAGTGTTGTGTTACATATTTATACGATACACATCCTTTGTTGTCCAAGATAGTCCTACATCACAAGCAAGAGTTGTTTTAGGCTTTCTAAAACAATCGAAAGAGAATCATAACTTTGGCAAAATATTGTCGAACCATGAATCACATCACCCTTTACAATACTTAGTCAAGTATTGTAGAAAAGCTTGGACTTTCTACAATACCCCACCTACACAATACACAAAAAAGCGTTGTAGTAGGGGTACTACAACCCTAATACAGTGTTGTAAATGATGATTTTTCCCGTAGTGTAGTTTTGATCACTAACATTGACAAACAAGCTTGAGATAGAAACGCTTGCGAGTTCGACCGAGCAGTGCTCTAATACTCGTAATACCCCCCCCCCCCCCAGACTCAAGATGGTGCTAAACTCATCTTGAGTCTGGAAAGCAAGAAATTTAGTCGAGGAGCAGGATGTGACTTGGTGAATAAATCTGCCAATTGAAATTCTGAGCATACGTGAGGAAGAGTAATTGTTCCACGCTTAAAATGATGCCTTGTAAAATGATAGTCAATATCTATATGCTTAGTTTTTTCATGAAATACGTCATTATGAGTAATCTTAATTGGAGCTTTGTTATCACAAAATAGAGGTGTACGCGTAGAAATGACAACTCCCATGTCACCGAGTAACCACGAAGCCATATGATTTCAGAAGTAGTATGAGCAAGCGCTCGATATTCTGCTTCAGCCCTTGAACGAGATACAATAGTCTGTTTCCAAGATATAAGATAATCTCCCAAGAACAAGCAATACCCTGTAATGGATCGCCTATCTGTAACGTCTCCTGCCCAATCTGAATCTGAGTATTCTCTAAGAATAAGTTTAGATTTAGATGAGAACTGAAATCCTTGATATAAGGTTCCCTTGAGATAACGAAGTATCCTAAGAACAACAACATAATGATTAGAACGAGGAGCTGACATGAATTGGCTTACAATATGGACTGCATGAATTATATCAGGTTGAGTAATGGTTAAGTAGTTCAGACTCCCTACCAATTGTCGATATAAGGTTGGATTGGATAAAAGTGTTCCATCTGATGGACCATGTTTGAAATTCACTTCAAGTGGAGTGTCTGTAATTTTAGCATCAGTAATTCCAGAGCGTGCAATGATTTCAGATGCATATTTAGCTTGAGACACAAAATAACCATCAGTTGATTTGATCACCTCAATACCAAGAAAATAAATTAGTGGACCAAGATCCTTCATTTGAAAGCATGTACCTAGATCAGTTTTAAGATTTCTTATACCTTCAATGTCACTGCCAGTGATAACCATATCATCTACGTACAATAGAAGGATAACAACACCTTTGTTTGATGATCGTGTAAACATTGTTGAATCATAGTAACTCTGTGTAAAGCCATATTGAAGAATTGCAATACTAAATTTTTTAAACCAAGCACGGGGTGCTTGTTTCAGTCCATAGAGAGATCGACGAAGCTTACACACCTGATTTGGAGCATGATCTAATCCAGGAGGAGGTCGCATGTAGACTTCTTCTTGCAGTTCTCCATTAAGAAACGCATTCTTGACATCCATTTGATGAAGGTCCCACTGTCGAACAGCAGCAACTGCAATGAGTGTACTAACAGTTACCATGCGTGCAACATGAGCAAATGTTTACTTATAGTCTATGCCATATTCTTCAGTATAACCCTGAGAAACAATACGAGATTTGCATCGTTCAATACTCCCATCTGACTTGGTTTTGATTTTGTAGACCCATTTGCTTCCAACAACAGATTTTCCAGGGGGGAGATCTACCATTTCCCATGTACCAGCTTCTTTATGTGCAGTCAAATTATCTGTCATTGGATCCTGAAATTCTGGTATAGTTGCAGCTTCTCTGTAGTTTCTTGGTTCATAAATAGACATAATAGTGGATAATGATCAATGGTAATCAGAAAACTTAGTTGGAGGTCTTCGATTGCGAGGTGGCAATGTGTCAACTTGAGGATCAAAATCTCTTTCCAAGGTAGCATTGTTAGATGGAGGCATAGAGTGGTCAGACACAGCTGGAATATGATGAGTATCATTTGTATATGAGACAGTTTCATTACTAGACACATGTACTAGAGATGTATTGGTGCTAACTTCACTAGAAAAGGGATCAGTGTAGATAAAGTTCTCAAAAGAAGAAGATTTACTGTTTGGAAGAGACCAAAATGGAACCTTTTCCCAAAATTTTACATGTCTAGAGACTCGAAGTTTTCTACTAACAGGATCATAGCAGCGATATCCCTTTTGTTCAATACCATAGCCAAGGAATACACAAAACATTCTTTTGAGTAAGCTTTTTGCGTTTGCGCTCAGGAAGGAGAACAAAGCACGTTGAACCAAAGATTTTAAGCTCAGAGTAATCAGGTTTCTTAACATAAAGGCACTCATAAGGATAAATACCTCCAATGATAGCTGTTGGAACACGATTGATGGTATAAATTGTTGTAAGGACTGACTCTCCCCAGAAATTGGATGGAACTGATGCAGAAACTAGTTGAGTCCTAGTTGTTTCAATAATATGACGGTGTTTGCGTTCGGCAACTCCGTTTTGCTCTAGATTTTCTGTACAAGACAGTTTTAACAAAGTGCCTTGAGTTTTGAGAAAATCCTTGAAAGGAGTGGATATATATTCACCTCCTTGATCAGCACAAAATATTTTGATAGTTTTACCAAACTGAGTTTTGACCATAGTTGAAAAGGTTACATACAGGTTAAGAAATATTGTTCTTGAACTGAATAGATAAACCCAAGTAAATCGAGAATAATCATCAATGAAACTCACATAGTATAATGCACCTTCTTTTGACATCACTGGAGATTTACCCCAAACACCAGAGTGAATAAGAGCAAAAGGTTCAGTAGACATTGAAGTGCTTGCATTAAAATAAAGTGCTGGTTGTTTTCCCAGTTTACAAGAGATGCAACTTGGTTCTTTGTCTACTTGTGTATCTCCTAGTAGACCTTTATTGACTATATATGAAAGACGAGAAAAGGAAACATGACCTAGTCTAGAATGCCAAGACATAAAAGGAGATGTGGAGTGGGATGTAGTAGTTGTAGCAACAACATGATTTCTGAGTTTTGATGGAATAATCAAAGTCTGGATAAGATATAATCGACCCACTCTACGGCCCATCCTAACTAGCTTCCCTGTTTTAAGATCCCGAATAGCATAACCAATAGGAGAGAAAATAATGTTAAACCCTTGATTACATAGTTGACCAATTGAGATGAGATTCATTATAATCTTAGGAACAAGGAGAACATTTGGTACACAAATGTTATTTGAATCTCTAACCACCCCAATGTGACTGGCATTTACAACAGTTTCATCAGCAGTGTGGATTTTAGGAGCAACAATTGGACAAAGACTGTCAAAAACTTTTGAATCATAATTCATATGATTGGATGCTCCAGAACTCCAATCGAGAAAATACTTGAAGGAGTAGAGAAGACAGATGCAGCTGCAGTATTATTACTGACCGAAAGAGCTTGTTTAATCATCTCATGTATGTCAGCAAGACTAGGTGAAGATGTATCAACTGGAGTTGTTGATTGAGATGTTGCAGATGGTAATG
Source organism: Papaver armeniacum (assembly GCA_023531295.1). Classification (NCBI taxonomy): domain Eukaryota; kingdom Viridiplantae; phylum Streptophyta; class Magnoliopsida; order Ranunculales; family Papaveraceae; genus Papaver; species Papaver armeniacum. The sequence continues at coordinate 215,280 of JAJJWW010016939.1, read as the reverse complement.
ATTCAGCGTATGAAACTGGTGCAGCAGAAAATCTACTTGAACCATTAAATCTTGTTGCACCATTAGCATTTAATCTCCGCATATTCCTGGAGGTTGGAGATGTGGAGTTTCTAGTAGAGTGTCCAAGTTCTTTGCAGTAGTTGCACTGGGTGGTAGGGGTATCTTGCGGTGTTGCAGCAGGTGGCAGGGTACAGTTCCTTGCTATGTGACCAATTTTCATGCAGTTATGACAAGTAGGTTGTGAAGAATCACGATGTGCTAAAAAACTATTCTTCTGATTGTTGAATTCTGGACGAGATGCAGGCATGGAAAACACTCCTGAGATCTATGGCTTGATCCGTTTGCGTGTTTCTTCAGTAATCAGCTCAGATAAAGCAGTTTCTACAGATGGAAGAATAACACCTCTGACTGATTCAAACTCTTCTCGTAGAGCCATCAAGAGTTGAACCAGTCTTGTCTCTTCTCTATACTTTTCCCATACTGCCAAGTCAGTTGTCCATTTTGGCTCCATAAGCGCGAGTTGATTCCAAATCACAGACATCTTAGAATGAAAATCAGAAATCAATTGATCTAGTGGTTTGCTTCATAGAACGAATATCTTGTTCAAGTTTGTATCTTTGAGCAAAGTTAATCTGTGTGTACCTTTTTGCAAGAAAGTCCCAAGCATCTTTAGCAACTTCAAAGCTGGTAAGTTGCATACTGATTGAATTAATCACTGTGTTGCCAATCCAAGTCAGAATCTTGTGATTATTTATCTCCCAGGTTTCAACATCACTTGCTGATGTTTTTGTTCCATTCTCTTTGATGATAGAAGTAGATGCTTTGGGTTTTATTTCTGTCCCATCTATGTATTTCCACATGCTTTTGCCGCTTTTCATAAGAAAAGACCAGTGAGTGTAATTAGTACCATCTAATTTCGCAGTAATAGGTTCAAAATCTTCGCGTGACATGATTGTCAGGAGGCTGAAAGATGAGTAACTGGATTAGGGTTTATGACTGAAGGTAAAAGGGGCTAAGACACAAGAATAAAAGATTCCTGACTGGCTTAAGAAGATTGTTTTGATTGCTTGTTTGCAGCAGAAAAGATTCCTGACTGGCTTAAGAAGATTGTTTTGATTGCTTGTTTGCAGCAGAAGGTGGTCTTTCAGATCTTACCTAGCTCTAATGCCATGATAAAACATGAGCATCAGAGGAAAACTAAACAGGTTGAGAGAAAAACTCTATTGCAATATCTTCATTAGATAGACGAAGCCACGGTATATACAGAGATTACAAAGACAGAAATATGGAAACAAATATACAAGAGATACGTACAAGACGATGACAACATTCAATATATATGCAGTTAAGGAGAAGATACATAAAGATACTATAGTATCTCGTAATAAGAACCACACGGGCGAATAAACTCGTTGGCAGATGAAGAAAATCCGCGCAGACTGTTGTAACCCGCCATCGGTTAATGTCTACCCGTCAGCGGGCGATCATCAAACACTAATGGCTACATCTATGTAGATGGTGGATTTTCGACTAAGGCTAAAATCGTAAACCCATAACTATATATTTTCCTGATCTAGCAATCAGACGAGTATTGAGACTCATGTCTCTCGACGAAGGCATGAAAGCTCGTCTGCAAAGCATTTACGGCGAGACTACTATCTCTCGAGAGAATATGCGGATGTGCAGTCTCTCAGCTGAGGCAACGACATATCTTGTAAATACTAAGCAAGTTCAGTAACTATTTTTATATAGAATCGAAAGATTGGACGGCTCCTAGACAGCTTGCCTGCTAGTATAGAGCAATACCTTCTTCAGGATGTAACAATATTTTCCCTGACTATATAAAAGAAATATGACGCTTCAACAAGCTCATATCATTCGACTCCTGAACAATTAATGCTTCTATACAATCGTATTAGTATAGAGCCATCAATTAATTATTCCTAAATCACTAGATTCATTCATTGAATCCTTGAAAGATATTCTACATTTTTCATAATATTTCGTTACTTCAATTCATGGTCCTTCCCAGCAGAATTCCATGGGTTAGTAATAAATATCTAACACACGGGCATCTGAGCATTATCGAGTAAGCCCCGACTAAAATGGTGCAAGTGTATTCAATGCACTAACGAGCACCTGAATGCACGAATGAATATTTCAAAATACGACGAGACGATGAACCTATGCAAAATAGGAAAGAAAATAATAAATAATAAAATATTAGCCAAGGAGCTGGGGACTGGACCCACCGGCCGGCCGGTCGTTCCGTGACCAGTCCCACGCCCATTTTTATATTTTATCATATTTTTGTTATTTTCCTTAATCTTATGAAGATCCTTTCATTTGAACAAATATCCTTTGTTTTAAAGGAACTCCTCAATTTCATGGTATTTCCTTCGCATCAAGGAAATAATATAAAATTGGGAAAAATGTCGTGGGACCGTGTTTATTAGCCAACCGGCTATGCCTTGATCCTGGCCGGTCCCACACCTCATGATTCCTCATTATTTTATTATTATTTCCCTAATCTCATGAAAACTCATTAATCTCATGGTATTTCCATAAAACCATGAAAAAATAATAAAAAATTAGGAAAATTCATGGGACCGGGCCCAGCCGGCCGGTCATGCCCTATCCGGTCCCACACGCCCCTTATTTTATTATTATTATTTTTTATGTTTCCTTGATCCCATGGAATTCCTTGATTTCATGGTATTTCTTTCAAATTATGAAAATTCCTTCAAATCATGGAAATAATACATAAAATTATATAAAATTAAGGAAAATTCACGGGACCGGGCCCTAGCCGGCCGACCATGTCCAAGCCGGTCCCACACTCTTATTTTATTATTATTATCTCATGGAAACTCTTTCACTTCAAGGAAACTCCTTGATTTCAACAAAATTCCTTAGTTTCAACAAACTCCTTGATTTCATGATATTTCCACAAAATCATGAAAAATAAAATAAAAATAGGAAAAGAACCATGGGACCGTGGTCGTTGGCCGGCCGGCCATGCCTTGGCCTCAGCCGGTCCCACACTTCATGATTCCTTCATTTTATAATTATTTTCCTTCATCTCATGAAGTTTCCTCAGTTTAAAGAAAATCCCTGATTTCTTCATATTTTCCCAAATGATTGCTCAAACGCACATCAGAAAATATCAAAATTCTCAGGACTGAGACACGAACACTTTGGTGACATGATCATATTACCTTGACTGACCAGGGTTGGCTCTTTGGCTTGCAAGAGGCCGGTCCCTCATATTTTCATCATTTGACCTAATTCGTTCATATTAGGTTCAAACTCTTCCGAACAATTTTGGAATTTCATGAAACGATAGTCATTCGATCCTGGGATCACCCAGGGCCGGTATCATGACCCCTTGGTCGGTACCTCATCTCTTCATAATTAATTAGGTTTTATCACCTAAGGCTCAGACGAGCATTATTTTAATAAATAATTAAACCAATATTTAATCATTCTTTTATCAACAAATCAACAAGTCTTCAAGAGACCTTGGTATTTGCTCACTTGAGCATCTGGGTGCTACATGGTTGACCCATGATCCCATGTAGCCGGTCCCTCCTTCACTCTGTGTTAATTTTCAATAAACCATCAATTGATCGAATTAGGGTTTTGAGTCCAAGGTTCATAATTCCAGATTCAAACGCTAATAATTTTACGATGATCTCATGGTCAACATTTTATTAATTATACTTGGTTCAGTTGCCAGTATTTAAATTAATATTTTATTTGGTCATGCTACCAATAATTCATCAAATGAACAACATTTGCTCAGATGGGCAATATTTTCTCAAACCAAGGAACATTGGTTCAACCATCAATATTCAACAGTTCATCGAATGAGCAATATTTACTCACGTTAACTATGTTTATTCATACATTATACCTCTATCTCAACGTACATGTTTAATTCATGAATCTCAGAACATTTTCAAATCATGTTCGACTCAACAATACACGGACTCATCGTCCCATGAAGTCATGAAGTCATGAAGTCATCAACTGACTAAATAATCACGAGACATCAATCGTGTCACATGGGGGGATATTAACTAGGGTTTTGGTCTGGCGGTCTACGGCACGTGTGTTCATACACACGATGATAATGCGATCAAGTCGTGCAATCAGTTGAAGGAGTTAACAAAGTAGTGGGTGGAAAATCGACCAAGTCTCTGCACGTTGAGCAATTGGTTTTAACACGATTTCCACTTCTCCACTCTTTGATTTCATCAACTGTCACACTTCATGGGATCATGGTGTTTACAATTCTAGCAATATAAATAAGTCTCTGAATGATGATTGAAAATAGGATAATCTTACGTCAAACAGACAACACAAGATTAACAACTCAACATTTGAGCAATTACTCTCAATAAAGCAAATTCAATCATTCAGAACTTATCTTATTTTCAGAATACACAACACACCTACAATCTTAGATCACCATTGATCTCACACATTTCTCAGCTTCCCTCCTACAGACCGACCCATCCTCTCTTGTGACCGAATTTACTCTGGAACGGCCATTGTCTTGGTTTAGGCCGGAGTACTGCAGATTGATCTCTCGAATTCAAAGTACTCCCTTCTTGCAGTGCATCTATGTGAGGTTTGACAGTTCGCTCGTTTCAAGGAGTTTCCTCCGCACGGTCATCTCCTCAATTCCTTAAAAACCAGCAACTCGTTTTGCCCCATCTACAATCTGAACGGCTAGAAAATTCATCATCCAACGGCTATAAATAACTCTATAAATACTCCTCACTTCAACTCCAAATTCAAATATTCTACACACTCTAGTCTCTCTACTCTTCTTTGAGCTAAAAAAAAAAACTCTTCACTTCAACAAATTTGTCGAAATATGTCTGGACCCTTGTTAGTTTGGCGAGCTCCGTATACTGCAGAAGAAGATGAAGTTATTTGCAGAAACTATGTTTTGTTACAACAATTTGCTTCAGCACACTATCCAGGTGTGAATTTCTAGGCGGTTATTCACGAGGGCTTCTGCAGCGAAACCCATAACCTGAGTCGTAGTGTTATATGTGACATAGAAAATCGTTTTCAATCGATTAAGAAAGAAGTAGATGAATTTTTACCTTTAACCATGCAAGTCAATAGTTTTAGACTCCAGGGTGAAACAGATGACAAATTGGTAACAAGATCAAAAGAGGAACGACGAAGATGAAAAAAAATTGTTTTTCGTTTTGAAAATTGTTTCGAAATCCTTAAGGTGTTGAACAATTTCAACCCATTCTTAGTTGTTGTTCCATCTAGTACATCTAAGTGAAGTTCATGTAACGCTTAATTTTAATGTAATTTGATTTTAACGAACACTCGTACTTTTAATTGATTAAAATTATAATTACAAAGGTAACAAAATTAAAAGTTACAATTACAATTTCTCTAACGTCGTCCATTATTATCTTCTGGTCCTGGAGTCCATTATCCAAGATCCGGGATTACCCCACTTGCCAACATACTTTGGAAATGTTGAATTGCGGAAGGAGATGGTTTAAGACCACTAGGCGATTGTTGGAAAGTACTCGGTGCTCCAAACGCATAAACAGTTTGTTGTGGTGGTGTAACAGTGTATTAAGGTTAAGTTATGTTGTAGGGAGAGAATGATGATAAAATGCGTCTCGGATCTGGTTGTATCACTGGAGATTGATAAATAGGCACAGTTCGTGGTGAACTACTTGATGCTTGTGTTTCTCCCACTATTGTATCATTCTCGTGCCATGATCGGTTGCTCCTGGTAGAATCGAAAGACTGTGAACGCCCATCAGCATTTACATTTGGACTCAATCCAAACATTGTGTCAGTTTCCCATCTCTAACACACACCCAAATGTGTATACCCCATTTGCCGAACCAGCCAAAACATATCGTTAAATTGTCTCTTCAACTCATCATTAGTGGCATCCACATTGTAGTAAGGATAATCATGTTCCATAGCTTGGGAAACAATAGGGATCATTATTGACTCACCTTGTGAAGTAATACTTGGCATCTCCCAACGGACTTCGGGCAAATTTGACAAAGAAGATGAAGAACTTCCGTCTGTGGTGGGGTAAGTCATAAAGCATGGATTTTCTTGAGATGTTTGTATCAAGACCCATACGTGATAACCCTGGGAAATCAAACCCATAGATGTGCATGTTGTGTGTATCAATTACAGGCTTTGCAATCGAGTGGTACCAGTTGACATACTGCGCTTCAGTAATACCCACATGTATGTTTAGTTCATACCTCACCCACGGCGTCATTCTCTCCCGAACAAAATCTGATGCCAAGGTTTGCATATGGCGTGGCGGGTTAATTGCAATTGCATAAATCCCCTACAATTGGAACAATAGTCTTTCTCTCAGGTACGAAACACCTCTGTCCATTTCCGGAGTGTAAAAAACAACTCTTCGAAGAGAATAATCAAGAATATATCGTACCTACTCATTTTGAAACTGAGGATAATTAATTTAAGGGTGGTGATAAAGTAGAAGAATGGACGTGGCATTCTTGGAGGCCCGATGTCCAACTACGGCTCAAGTGCGCAAGCAGTTAGGCAATAGAGAGTTTTTAGGAGAGTTTCTAGCAGTATCTAGATCATGTTTATCTTTTCTTAGCTTGCAAGTTTAGGTTTGTATTTAAGGGTTTCTGGAATTTTTAGGAGGACAGTTGATGAATTAAGAAGAAAATGTTGAAAACTGAACAAAGAGTTTCTTTGTTCAGTTTATGTTCAATCTGATAACCCTTCATCAGTTTTGGCGCTAGAAACTAATAACGTTCATGGCTCGAGGAACAGAAAAACGCAGAGTTGCTGGTCGTGCTGCTCCTCATCTAGAGGAGATGATGAGGTCTGATAGGATTACCAAACTTGAACGACAGGTTGAAATGCTTACCTGTCAGATGGCTGTTATGCAGAAACAGCAAGAGCACCATCAATATCCAATTCGGCAAGAGGAATAGGAGGAGGGTGATGATGAGGGAGAAATTTATGATGTCTTTGCTAGTAGCGTAGTGGGTAGTCAACTCGCTGCATATCAATCGCATGATTCCATGTGGGAGTCTGGATTGAAAGTTGGCATCCCTGACCTTGAAGGTTCAATTGATTTTCTTTGTGATGTAGAGGAAGTTCTGGAGCTTAAGAGGACTCGGCGAGATCCGACAATGGGTATTGAACCTTTGTTCTTAGCAAAAGCAAAAGAAGACGGAGTTGTTGTGTATTTGGAGTTACCGCCAATCTACGATACCTATCCAGGAGACGTAATTTTCTTTCATTCAGATTGTAGCGATCTTATTGCGAAAGATGATTCAGAAAAAGTAAGTGTTCCTATAGATATGTGCCATTTTGTTAATGTATGTCAAGGTTTACATTTGGTAGAAAATAGTTATTCAGCTTCAGATTGTTGCAAGGAAAAGTTTTGTCTTAAAGAAACTTGCGGTGAGAATTATGCTAGCAAAATTCGCGGGCGAATTTTCTCCAACAGTGGGAAAGCGATGGCATTTTATTAAGAAAACTTACAACGGACATGTGTTACTCTTTTTTTTGCTTAATCATATGTATTTTATTACCAAAACAACAAAAAGGATTACAAAAAATTTTGTCTAGACAGGCCCAGATCAGAATTGACTAAACATAAACATAATCATAAAAGGAAATACTTATACAATTAAACCCAACTTACAATAAGCCCAACAATTTTTAACAAAACCGAAAGTAGGATTGATTTTCACATTCCAGAGATCCCAAGAATACAGGTTTCTCATCATATATCATTACTTCTCCTCTTCTGAGTGATGAACCTCTCTTGGCCATTTTATCCGCAGAAAAATTTATTTCTCTATAAGAATGTCTAAAACAAATGCTTTGCAGTTTTACCATTATTCTTTTCCATCTGTTTATTACCATCCAAGGTACTTTCCCTGAGCTGAAAGCTTGCAGTACTGCCTTTGAATCCAGGCTAAAACACACATTAAAGTACTGTCTTCTTATAGTCCATTCACCTGCACAGATTAAAGCCATCACTTCAGCAATGAAATTAGTGGCCACACCCAAACCACCAGCCATTGCACCAAGATAACCTCCAGTATTACTCATTCCAACAAATCCATACCCAGAGCTACCAGGATTCCTTTTTGATGCTCCATCACAGCAAATGAGCACTTGATTTAGTGCAGGGAACTTGAAAATGCATTCTTTTACCACAATTGTTATAACCTTCACACCTCTGATGCCAAAAGTTGTCATAATGCTCATATCATACATAGACCCTCTAATTTTACCCTTCATTCTTACATTGTTCTCTTTTGTAAACTGCATTATACTCATTTTTGAAATTTACCAAGTTTGGAATTTCATCATCATAACATACTCTGTTTCTGGTAAACCAGAGCTCCACCATTACAATAAAAGCACATATAAACCAAACTTCTCTCACAGCTGAGCTTCTTTTCTGGACACACTTTAATACATCCATAAAGTTGCAAGGATTCAAAAATTTAAATATTCCACCAAGCCAGTACCAGATTTTTTCACTAAAATCACAGTACCACAATATATGGTCCATTGTATTCTGCCCATTCCCACATAAGTAACATTTGGAAACAGTGTGAAATCCTTTTTTTTCTATAATTCTCCTCAGTTGCACATGCTCCTCTAAAAATTTTCCATACATTAGTTGAAATTTTAGGGTGTATTGTGGAGTTCCATACCTGTTGTGCCCAAGTAACACAAGGATATCTTTTTCTGATTAGTTGCATTGCACTTTTCACTGAAAATTTTCCAGACAAATCAGTAGTCCATATGAGCTTGTCTTTTCCATAACCAATAGCTGGTAAATCTTCTAGAGTAAAGAAGTTAAGCATTTCTGCAGGTATATTCCATTCCCCATTGATAATCAATTCACTGACTTTCATATCTTTGTGATGTGTAATAAATGAATTATTAGGGTACATCTCATCCAGAGCATATTCTTTAATCCACTTATCCCTCCACACTGAAATTTCTTTTCCATCTCCAATCAGCCACCTGCTTCCTTCTTGTACTTCATTTATAACCCAGATTGAGGATTTTCTATGATATGTTATCCATGCACCATTTTTATCTTCATATTTAGCATTCATAAAGTTTGTCCACTCTACCTCTTCTGTTTTCATCTTCCAGAGTAACTTCATGAGGAGTGCTTTATTAATTGTCTCAAATCTTCTAATTTCCAATCCACCCTCAGTTATTGGAGCACAAATTTCATCAAACTTCACTGTAATAAGCTTCTTAACTGCAGGATCTCCAGACCATAAGAAATTCCTTACAATTTTTTCACATTCTTTTATGACATTCTTAGGCCACTTATACACAGACATGTTGTAGACATGTACACTGAATAACACAGACTTCACCAAAGTTAATCTATCAGAGAAAGATAACATTTTTCCCATCCAGACAGCTAACATTTTATGCATTAATTCCACCATCCCCCATACTTGATAGCTCTTTACTCTTCCAAGACATAGTATCACTCCCAAGTATTTGTCGAGAAAATTACACCCACTATGAAAGTTCTGTTGTAGGGAGAGGTCATTTGTAAGCTCTACGTAAATCTATTATTCTTTTACTTCAAATGGATTGATTAAGCACTCGTTACTTCACCAACAAAACATTTACTTTTCAATCTTGTTTATCACTTGACCTGATGAATTCTGATAAAGAAAGAGAAGAAGTCCATTAAAAGTTTTCGAAATAAATTCTCCAATGATTTTTTTGTCCATTACGTAAAACAAAAATGTCATCTTATATTTTGGTAAACAATAACAAAAAGCATGTGTGAAGGTTGACAACCATTCCTATTAATCATTGGAACAATCTTCCCTTCATGTATAAGTTTGGAAATACTTCAACTCAACACTTCTTGACATACTTGATAGCTATTTACTCTTCCAAGACATAGTATCACTCCCAAGTATTTGTCAGAAAATTCTGAAAGTTCCATTTGTAAGCTCTCAGCTATTATTCTTTTTCTGCTTTCAGTTACTTCACCAACAAAACATTTACTTTTCATCTTGTTTATCACTTGACCTGATGAATTCTGATAATCCATTAAAAGTTTCAGTAAATTCTCCAATGATTTTTTTTGTCCATTACAGAAAACAAAAATGTCATCTGCAAAAAGCATGTGTGAAGGTTGACAACCATTCCTATTAATCATTGGAACAATCTTCCCTTCATGTATAAGTTTGGAAATACTTCTACTCAACACTTCTTCAGCTATCACAAATAGGATTGGTGACAATGGGTCACTTTTTCTAAGTCCTCTTCCCATATTAAAGAACACACAAGGTCCTCCATTCACTAATACTGAGATTTTTGCTGACTCAAACAATATTCTAAGCCATTTAATTCCAGCTTCAGAGAAACCAAAGTGTCTTGAAGTTTCAAAAAGGAAATCCCAACTCAATGAGTCATATGCTTGTGTAATGTCTAATTTCAGACCTATATTCCCTTCTCTCCTCTTTACATCCAACTCATTCACCATTTCAGAAGCTAAAATAATTTTTTCATGGATATTTCTGCCTTTGATAAATGCTCCTTGCTGAAAAGATACTATTTTTTCAATCAAAGTACTAATTCTTGATGTTATAATTCTTGTTATAATCTTAAAACTAAAATTAGAAAGTCCTATAGGTCTGAATTGTTCTGCTTTTTTTGCACCTTGGACTTTAGGAAGAAGAAATAGGAAATTTGAGTTCATACCTCTGGGAATAAACTTGCACCTCCAACAGTATTGAATAGCATTACTTAAATCTTGTCCAACAATATTCTAGGAAAATCTGTAAAAACTTCCAGGAAATCCATCAGGACCTGGAGAGCTATTTGCATCCATTCCATATACAGCTTCTTTGATCGCTGCAGAAGAAGGAATTACATCAAGAAACATATTGTCCTCTTCAGATATTATCTTTGGGATCACCTCAAAAATTCTTTCATCAAAGCTCACAGATTGATACTCAATTTTTTTTTGAAAATGATTAACCAAAATATCAGCTATTTGAGCTTGATTAGTCACCAAATTTCCATTATCATCCTCCAGTTCCACTATGTTATTGTGAGCTTGTCTGATCTTCATAGAAGTATGAAAAAAAGATGTATTTGCTCCACCCTCCTTCACCCATTTGATTCTATCTTTAGCTCTCAGAAGTTCATTAAATTGTTGAGAAACTATTTCTTGCTTTCCTCTAGTTGTTATTAAATGATTAAGTAATTCAACATTTTCTGGATTTGCATCTGAAATCATTGCTGCTTTTTCCACCTCTTCTTCTGCTTGAGACATTTTTACTCTTAAGTCCCCAAAAATCTCCAAGTTCCACTTCTTAACAAATTCTTTGAACCTTTTTAGTTTAGCCATGAACACAAATGCGGGATTACCAGTTATACTTTCTTCCCAAGAACTTTGAATCACATGAGGAAATCAGGATGAGAAGTCAATACAGCTTGATATCTGAAAGGAATATTTTTTGGTTTAGGAATCCCCACTGTATTTCCCATTATGGGACCATGATCAGAAGTCCCTCTAACATCCACCTTATACTACCATCTATCAAATTTTTCCAGCCATTTAACATTAAAGAATGCTTTGTCTAAATCACATAAAATTCTCTTCTTCCCAACTCTGTTATTGCACCATGAGTATTTTATACCAGTTTTAGGAGCTTGTATTAAATCACAAATGTTCAAACAATCTCTAAAATCTTGTATAGCAATTCTTAAAGGTCTTCTACCACCAACTTTTTCATCACTACTCAAAACTACATTAAAATCCCCAATGCAAGCCAAGGAAAATCCATGTCATGAATCTTCTCCAACTCATCCCATAATTCTTTTATATCCACAGTTAAGCAAGATGCATGAATTCCAGTTACAAGTACTTCTCCAACTTTAACAGTTATTCCACGGACATGTGCTACTCAAGCACAAAATATCACAAAAATGGTGCTACCACTGAAGCAACATCGAAGAATGCATCCCTTCCAAATGAATATGGTCACACTGAGATATTGGATGATGGGGAATTGATGGTAGTTCTTTTAATGGAGGTCAAGAAGATATGTTCTAACGGTCCAGACGCTATTAAGAAGTTTAAGAAATGTGAAAAGGTTGTGATGATGCTTAAAATTGAAGACGCCATTGTTCCACATGGCCCGGGAAAACATTCAGTAACCGAATCCATTGATTTTCGTACTACAGAGATGGTGCCAAAATATACTGGTGTGCAAATAGAGGGGGATGTTGCAACCTTTATACACAGAAGGTATTCATGCCAAATAAAATTGCTAACAACAGAAATTTTGTGTGCTTTGCCTTCCTTGATATACGTTTCAGTAGCAGTGGGAAACATTTAACGGTCTGTAGTGATGTTCGTGGTCATTTTCACGAGAATAAGAATAACGGGCACTATAAATATACAATGTATGTTATTCAACGGGGTGAAGAATCACAACAAAGATATCAAGTTATGTTTTTTGCATTTGATCGTGGCAAAGCTACAGGAAAATCACATGGGATTCAATCTTTATATTATATGGTAGAAAATATTACATCGAATTCAACATTTTATAAGAACATATTTTGTCATCACAAATGTAAAATTCTAGGTTGAATTTTTTCGAACACCAGTAGAGAAGCTATAGCTGAAAAGTTCTCAAGAAATTTTGGAAGTCTCATGTGTTATAATAGCACATCATATCCGGGCGTTCATATTGAGATGGAAGTTACTTTTGTGCGAACCAGTATTGGATGGACTTCTGTACAAAGAGTTCGTTGGATTCCGTTTACACTTGAATATGATAGTGTTTCAAATGTTAGGTTGGTTTTCATCTTAGAGATTATGGTTTTTCGTTGGCTGGATTATTTGGTTGCAGTTATATGGAAGTCATTGGTGGATATTATTCTTAAGGTGTATGAAGCAAAGGATGGCTATTTTTATCTTTTTCTCCATGCATCTATCCAGTTATGTGAGAATAATGCAATAGATGACTATTTTAATGAAAGATAAGAGTCAATTATCCTTGGTCACAGGGGTCACTCTTTTAAACACCGGAATATACGAGGTGGTGATCTCTTTTTTCATCAAGACCGTGAAGGAGAGCGGATTGATCAAGCAACATTGAAGAATGTCTTGGATATTGTTGCTAGTCATTTTGGTGATATTACTAGCAGGATTGTTGAAGATACATGTCACCTATACATGTTAAAGGTGGAAGAATGCTTTAAAAGGAAGAATACTACAACTATTTCTCAACTGCAAAGGAGCAGTGAGGGGAATTTGGTTCTGATGTTCGCTGATCTTATCTTCAGAAGTAGTAATATTGATATACAACCTGAGTTGTTCGTTGATTTTAACTCACAGGAAATGGGTGAGGTGCTGCCGTAATATCTTCGCAACACAGTGAGTACCCAATGGCAGCAAATGCTCATCGATGGCATAAACGACTACAAGGAAAACAAGTGAAAAATTCATTACTTGGTTGTCATGGTTCGAAGACTAGCTCAATCCAGAAATTAGAATGTTCAGAATATTAAGATGGGATAGTGGAGTTAATGATGGTTATTGGAATCAGAAATGAAGGTTTGGGTTTTGTGTTCGACAGTGAGAAAGCAGCGGGGATATCTTATGAATGGCTTAACAATATTCGTTGTCTACTGTGCTTTAGAATTTCAAAAGCTATGGATTTTGTTCTTGACCGAGGGAAGGAGAAAGAAGAGGGAAAAATGGATTTTGTTTTTGATCGTGGGAAGGAAGAAGAGAGGAAAAATTCAGAGACGAAATTTATTTGAGCTGGGGAGAATGATGAAGTAGAAGAATTGGACGTGGCGTTCTTGGAGGCCCGATGTCCAACTACGGCTCAATTGCGCAAGCAGTTAGGCAATAGAGAGTTTCTAGCGATATCCAGATCATGTTTATCTTTTCTTAGGTTTATCTTTCTTAGCTTGCAAATTTAGGTTTTTGTTTAAGGGTTTCTGGAATGTTTAGGAGGACAGTTGATGAATTAAGAAGAAAATGTTAAAACTCAAAGAGTTTCTTTGTTCAATTTATGTTTCATCCGATAACCCTGCTATTTATGGGTGAAAACTATTTCTGCCGGTTTTGGTAATTTGGGGTGTGTGGATGAGAAATGAATCTAAACCCTAAACAAATATACTGCACGGGAGTGCTTGTAGATTCGAGAAATCAATCTGTGCAAATCCGGCCTAAACCAAGAAATGGCCGTTCCAGAATTGTTTCGGTCACAAAGTGAAGGAGATGGGGTTGATCTTAGGGAGGGAAGCGAAGAAGGTGTTGAGATTGTGAAGGTGTTGGCTATGTATGACTTGTATCGTAAAGGCCGAACCGGCTTGCAGGATGTAAGCTATCAGTTCCGGTGTTTGAATACGATTGTATCAACACTTGCCTCTGTTGTCTTGACTTGCCCCTTGTCATTGGAAATAGGGAAGAGAACCTATTTATACAAGTCATTTGAGCCTTATTCACGTCTCTCGTGGGAAGTGGGGTGATGGAGTAGTGGAGTTGTGTGTTAGTGTTACACGACCAATCTTGCCCACTTCTCCTGTCATCTCTAACCGTCCATGACTTCCTGACACGTTCTTGTGATGGCGCGTTGCACGCTGCACGCTGTAAACCGCCAGACCAATACCCCGATATGTATCCCCGCCAGTGACATGATTGATGTCTCGAGTGTGTGGATCGTGGGACCAACAGAAAGTAGCATGTAATGCTAGATTAAATAACTAAGTTATTTAGAAAGTCGATACTTGTGAAGTATCGTGTGTATTCTATACAGGTACTGCATCATGGTGTGGTAGAGTGACGGGTAGTGATCACCATGACGCCTCACTGACCAATTAACTCCTGACCAGAGTTATATAACCAAGCCGGTGAAGTTGGACGGACGAGATGATCTTTGAGACACTCATCTGAGGCCGTTAGTGGAATTAGGGTTTTTGAAGAGGTGCGCAAGTATCACTCTTCAGCTTGGTCGAATCCAAGCTTGGGATACAATTTTGGCAGGGCCGGTCGTGCATGTATGTAGACGACATGACGGTGTAGCCGCCCATACCTCATTGTCTCGTGAAAGTGTGATCTGGGCCACTCAATTTGTCCGGCGAAGTTGAGTGGTCGAGATCAATTTGCAACAGAAATCTGGTGCCGCAAAAGTCGCGCGTCATGCCAACTTCAGGCGCGCATTCCAAGACGACCAAGCTTGGTCGGTCTTGGCCGATTAGTACGGTATACAAATGATGAGCTGGCGTACACGTCCATACCTTAATATCCCATAGAAACGTGATCTAAGCCACTCAATTTGTCCGGCAAAGTTGAGTGGTCGAGATTAGTTTGCAATCGGGAGGTGCGACCATGCCTAGTTCGGGCGTGCGAATCGAGGCAACCATGCATGATATGGTTTGGCCGATCGTGTGTCGAGATAGATGGGCCCACGGTGTTCATGTTGATGCGCACCGGACCTGCTTAGTCTAATCCTGGACCCTTCATTCGTGCAGGAGAAGATGGACGCTCGTGATCGTTCAAACCCTAATTGGGGTTTCACCGGCCGTGCGTCATGCCTTGTTTGGGCGCACGAACTGGAACGACCAACTATAGTTGGTCCTGACCGATCAGTCATGTATGTAGGCGGGCCCACGGTGTTTGTGTTGACATGCTCTGGGCCCTTTGAATCTACATCTACACCCTCCATCTATGCCTGCGAAGATGGATGGTTGAGACTGTTTTGCGACACATGTAATGTGCCGCAAACCCTAATTTAAGGTTTTTCGTCCATACTGCTTTGGCTTGGACGGTTTGGCAAGCTATGCCACCCTTTTGGGGAGGCCGACCATGCGGGGCCCGCGTTGGGTCGGTAGTGAATATTCCAATACTTGCTTTGGGTCATGGATTCAATCTAAGCCATCCAATCATGTTGGTAAAGTTGGATGGTCGTGATCATTTCTGAGACTGATATGGACAGTCCAGGTTCAAACATGCTCAATCGGGCTAGTATAACACACCGGGAGATGTATGCTCAATCGGGCTAGTATAACACACCGAGAGTTGTATGCTCAATCGGGCTAGTATAACAAACCGAGAGTTGTAGCCTATACGGGTATTTCGTACATGCTTCATTATTAATGCTTGGAGGTTCGTGTTGATCTGCTGAGAACAACACTCAGTCGTCATGTCGCACCGGTAATGAGTACAGGAAATACAAGGCTGGTTATGCATTAATTAATAATGATGTAAATTCACAGGGTATATGGGATTGTTGCCACATGCTCCAACCTGGATAAATTTTGTGTATTTAATTCACAGAATACTGGGATTGTTGCCACATGCTCCATTCTAGGTGAATTAGTAAAGTGAAGAAGTATTCATCACTTATTAATGGCTTTATCTTTTGCAAGATGTTAGCGCATAATTTTGGCCTTATAATTTTAGCCTTAAATGAAAATCCACCATCAACATTAAGTCCCCTGCCTAGTGCATAATGGTTACGCTATTGTGGGGTAGGCATAAGATGGTGACAAGTTTGTACACAGAAATGACCAAGCTAAAGTGAATATACATTTACCGCATAGGTCGACATCGTCAGGTGTTGTCCCAGAACTGGTCGGTCCTGATTAGGATGGTGAAGGAAGCAGGACTTGATCTGGCGAGTCGCTTTGGTTTCCTCTGTATGTATCCAGACGGAGCTTGGCCCGTTTCTTGGACTAGGTGCACTCCCCTTCGTTACACGGCAGCTTTCCTCAGATATATCCGATAAGCATCGTTGATCGCTATCTCGAATCGGTAGCCTTTATAGGTGGCAAGTAAAGACTCATTTTCTCCTGGGATTCTGTTGACTTGCTAGATTATAAAGAAAAATTCTAAGGATTCTTCTCATTACATAATCGTTCCTTCTATATCTCAGGTTTTGCTCCGTACTTATCTGATCTTCTGATTGAGTGATGATGATACATACATTTTTGTGTTCCCATAACTTCTTCTTCTTTGCAGCTTATCATGGAAGTAGTGGGCGATGATTATTCTGTAACTTCTCCAGAAGAAAGTTTCGAAGTTGACAAACCTGAAACTAATGCGCACGAAGAGGTAATGGCTAAAATTGATCTCCCACTTCGTGAAGTCGGTCGTGCTATACAGGGGATGTCCATTATGCACCTGCGTATTACCAGGGGACGCATATGTGCCCTTTCAGCTGCGATCGACATGGAAGAGCGGTGGAGGCATGAGGAAGCGTTGCGAGCACCAGTACGCGCAAGGGCAGAGAGATTTGCAGCGCGGTTAAAGAAGCGGAGAATGGAGCATAAACGGCCTACGGATGAAGATAGGCGTGATTATCCAATCCAGGACGGTGTGATAATCCTTGATTCTCGACACGACCGGACCCGAGTGTTCGAAAGCGATCAGCGCAAACCCTAATGTTGCTTTGGCCTTTGAGGAAGACTTGGAAGCTGCTCCTGCCGATGATGTTAGGACGGAGAGTGTTGCTGCGGAAACATCTGAAATGGAAGCTGAGGCTCTGAAGGGAGAAGCGGTAGCAGGTGATGGCGTTGAAGCAGGACCTAGCAGTGGTGCAGGCGCGGGCGCTCTTCTTGACGGCTAAACATCTTTGCTTCTTTTTTATCTTTTCAAGTGTATTCCCGTAATTCTTGAACATCTTTCTTGTACTCAGTGGCGGCTGAGTTCAAGATCTTTTATTCTGTTTGCTTACTTTGAATAAAGGTTTATGTCATAACTCCTCGTTAAGATTGCATCTGTATGTGCTCCTGACGTGAGATCTCCTTGGTCTTGCTAGGGCAAATGTCTCAAATCATCTTCCTTTTGTGCACACATTCTATTTCCTTCTTCCCGTGAGATGTTTGCTTAGGGTTTCCTTCCTTGCTCTAGTGAGTTGATTTAGGTTGACTCAAAACTTTGTGTTTTTAGGGGTAAAGAGGTTCTCAGATGGAAATAATGCTTCAATTAAGTTAAAAATTGAAAAATTGAAACCCTAACTATGAATGCAAGTATTGCAATCATTTTCTAGAGGAATTACAAATATGACATGAAATTATAAAAGGAAACATGCTGGAGGAAGTAGCACAGTGTTTTTAAAGTGTGGAGGACGCTGGAAAGTGGTAGCACAGCGTCTTAAGTACGGTAGGGCTGGAGCCATCGCGAGTGAATTGTTACGCCTTCTAGCTTGTCAGCGTTGATGAGCTTGCAGTAGCCGCCTAGGATGACATCTGCTACCAGGTATGGTTCATCCTCCTTTTCGATGGGTGAGTCAGGTGGGGTAGCCACTTTCACCGTAATGTTTCCAACCTTGAATGCGGTTGTCTTCGTCACTAGATCTCCAATTCCAAATGGGTTCGGGCGTGCAGATACATGGACCTTGGCCTCATTGTCTTTGACCAAGACAGCCTCTAAGCCCTTGATAAAACGTTTGAAGGGGTCGGCTTCCCATTCACATCTCCTAGCCGGGGTTGGTTTGTTGGTTGGAGCCAGTCCCCAGGACTTATCAGAGTGAGGAGTGATTGGTTGCAAGAAGGGTTGTGTGATGAGACTTACTTGAGCTCGGAACCTCTTAATGTATGTTGATGGGCTCTCTCCAGGAAATTGTGTCACATTGGAAAGCTGCAGGTGCGGCAACGGACAGTCTTCAGGTCCAGACGGCTTGTTAGAGATCCTTTCAGGTGTCGTAGCTGGTAGAGGGCAAACTCCCAGTGTTGCCTTGTTGTCGTGTATCCAAGAGTGTCCTAGGACCATGTGGTAATTGGGATGTTCTTTGACTATGTAGAACTTCGCTTGCGTTAGGGCGTCTCCCAATTTAACTTCAAGATCGATATATCCATATGCATCTCTGAGTTATCCTTCTGGAGTCTTAACCACAGTTGGGTTGCGAGTAGCCTCCTGTTTTGAAATCTTTGCTGTTTTCAAGGTCTGGAGGGTGATGATGTTAAATTCAGAGGCCGTATCGATCAATGTGTTATCGAACTCGACATCCCTCAAACGAGCAACGGTTAAGAGTCCCCAATTTCCCTTGCTTGCATCTTCCAGCAAGGACTGAGGTTTCGGGACCGCTTCCTCTTCCAGATACAAGCACCTGCCTGAGACAACGAGGTTAAGGGCTGCAAATATGTCCTGACGTTGTGCTTTGGATAAGTACAAGATCTCACATAAATGTTCCATCATAGATTGTACAGTCTTGTGAACGGAATCCCCATAAATCATGCAGTTCCTGACAGGAAGAGGATCTCTACGAATACCTTCGTTTCCAAGCTGGAGTTCTCCCATCTCTATCTTTTCTCTGAAGATTTTTTTCAGCCTGTTACAATCTTTGGTTGGATGGTGAACGAAACTATGGTAGCGACAGTATTTGGGATCCGCCATATCTTTCTCAGCTGGTGGACGTCTGATAGGAGGAAGCTTGATGGCATTGTCTTGAATCCATGCCTCCAAGAGTTCCACTACTTCACTCATGGGGAATGGGAAGCTTGTATCTTCCGTGTCTTGTGCAGGAGTCTTGCTCGCTCCCTTTTGAGAAGAATTCATGTGTGCTGGAGCCGCACGCTTGGGTTGTTGTTCCGTTGCTGAAGCTTTCCTTTTTCCTCCTTCGCCTACCACGCTCACAGAAGGACCAGTGTTGTATTGCTTGTTTGTGAGATGCATGCTTCCTCGACTCTCACATGGATCTTCGTTTCGAACAACCCTGGTTCTCTCTAGCAACGCTGGGGCAGTTATGGCTGAACGTTTGGCAGCTTCATGAAGTTCGAAGAACGTATGAAAGCCCAGATTCTCTAATAAAGCGCGGTATATGGGTATCATCCCTTTGATGCACAGCTCCACCAACTGATGTTCAGTGACGTTCGGATCATGACAATCTAGTGCTTGAGTTCTGAACCTCTTAACGAAGTCGTTCGGATGCTCGTTGTTCCGCTGAGAGACTCTCCCTAGATCTGAAAAGGTGATCTGCTCAGACACGAAGAAATACTTCCTGTAGAAAGCACCGACCATCTCACCCCAATTGGATACGCTGTTAGGTGTGATGTTGTTGTACCAGGTGTATGCCCTTCCCGTAAATGACTTCAAGAATTCTTTCAGGCGGAGAACATGATTGTACTCATGCTCCCCCAAGGATTCCAAAAATCAAGAGATGTGTTCACGAGCATTACCAGTGCCATCGTAGAGGGAGAACTGAGGAGAGGTGTATCCTCTTGGAAGAGGGATTCGTTGCACATCTTGGGGGTACGGCGGCTGATGTTGGTGTGCATCCATCAGATTTACTTTGCCTCGGTTTTGGAGAAGTCGTTCCAGGTCCTCACGTGTGATGAAGTTGGATGGCTGGTCCCTTTCCCTTGGGCGTTCAAGAGCAACACGAGCTTCTTCACACATGTGGGTCCGAGTGGAAACGCCTGCTCCGGGTGTATTGAAGGCATCCCTTTTGGCTACAAGGATTGCCGTGATCTTGTGGCAATCGTTCAGTTAAAGTTTTAAGGAATATGAGCACCTCTTTCTGAGTTGCGGCCATATCCGTTTGAGTCTTAGCAAGAACTTCATGATTCTCCATCAAGTCTGCAATGGTAATGGACGGTGGTCCTCCTCTCGTCCCTCCGGATCCTCGTCCTGATAAAGGAGTGAAAGTTGTTGTTCTGGTGACCACTGGAGGCGTTACACTTGAGAAGATGCCGGGATTCGCGGCTGCTCTGGCTCTGGTGATGGGAGGCGTTACACCTACTGGAATGTCTCCTGCTCCGCTAGCGTTGGTGATAGAAGTGACGGCTCCACGAGATGTATTGACCACGGTAGCTCCACTGACGGGTTCATCGACACCGGGAGTGTTATCCACACTAGCTCCATTAGAATTGATTGTTGATCCAGACCTGAGTTCCACCATCTTGAAATGAATTGTTGATTGAATTGGTTCTAAGATCTACCCTTTTTGAAATTGATAAAATTGAATCGGATTTCGAAGAAATTGACTTTACAACCGAGAGATAACCTCCCGCTGTGGTCGCCAATTGTTTATGGGTGAAAACTATTTCTGACGGTTTTGGTAATTTGGGGTGTGTGGATGAGAAATGAATCTAAACCCTAAAAAATGCACTGCACGGGAGTGCTTGTATATTCGAGAAATTAATCTGTGCAAATCCGGCCTAAACCAAGAAATGGCCGTTCCAGACTTGTTTCGGTCACAAAGTGAAGGAGATGGGGTTGATCTTAGGGAGGGAAGCGAAGAAGGTGTTGAGATTGTGAAGGTGTTGGCTATGTATGACTTGTATCAAAAAGCTGAACTGGCTTGCAGGATGTAAGCTATCAGTTCTGGTGTTTGAATACGATTGTATCAACACTTGCCTCTGTTGTCTTGACTTGCCCCTTGTCGTTGGAAATAGGGAGGAGAACCTATTTATACAAGTCATTTGAGCCTTATTCACGTCTCTAGTGGGAATTGGAGGAAGTGGAGTGATGGAGTAGTGGAGTTGTGTGTTAGTGTTACACGACCAGTCTTGCCCACTTCTCCTGTCATCTCTAACCGTCCATGACTTCCTGACATGTTCTTGTGATGGCGCGTTGCACGCTGCACGCTGTAAACCTCCAGACCAATACCCCAGTATGTATCCCCCAGTTTGTGACATGATTGATGTCTCGAGTGTGTGGATCATGGGACCCACAGAAAGTAGCATGTAATGCTAGATTAAATAACTAAGTTATTTAGAAAGTCGATACTTGTGAAGTATCATGTGTATTCTATGCAGGTAGTGCATCATGGTGTTGTAGAGTGACGGGTGGTGATCACCATGACGCCTCACTGACCAATTAACTCCTGACCAGGGTTGTATAACCAAGCCGGTGAAGTTGGACGGACGAGATGATCTTTGAGACACTCATCTGCGACCGTTAGTGGAATTAGGGTTTTTGAAGAGGTGCGCAAGCATCACTCTTCATCTTGGTCGAATCCAAGCTTGGGATACAATTTTGGCAGGGCCGATCGTGCATTTGTGTAGACGACATGACGGTGTAGCCGCCCATACCTCATTGTCTCGTGAAAGTGTGATCTAGGCCACTCAATTTTTCCGGCGAAGTTGAGTGGTCGAGATCAATTTGCAACAGAAATCTGGTGCCGCAAAATCCGCGCATCATGCCAACTTCGGGCGCGCGTTCCAAGACGACCAAGCTTGGTCGGTCTTAGACGATTAGTCCGGTATACAAACGACGAGCTGGTGTACACGTCCATACCTTAATATCCCATAGAAACGTGATCTAAGCCACTCAATTTGTCCGGCAAAGTTGAGTGGTCAAGATTAGTTTGCAATCGGGAGGTGCGACCATGCCTAGTTCGGGCGTGTGAATCGAGGAAACCATGATATGGCATGATATGCCTTGGCCGATCGGGTGTGGAGATAGATGGGCCCACGGTGGTCATGTTGATGTGCACCGGACCTGCTTAGTCTAATCCTGGACCCTTCATTCGTGCAGGAGAAGATGGACTCTCGTGATCGTTCAAACCCTAATTGGTGTTTCACCGGCCATGCGTCATGCCTTGTTTGGGCGCACGAACTGGAACGACCAACTATAGTTGGTCCTGACCGATCGGTCATGTATGTAGGCGGGCCCACGGTGTTTGTGTTGACATGCTATGGGCCCTTTGAATCTACATCTACACCCTCCATCTATGCCTGCAAAGATGGATGGTTGAGACTGTTTTGCGACACATGTAATGTGCCGCAAACCTTATTTAGGGTTTTTCGTCCATACTTCTTTGGCTTGAACGGTTTGGCAAGCTATGCCACCCTTTTGGGGAGGCCGACCATGCGGGGCCCGCGTTGGGTCGGTAGTGAATATTTTAATACCTGCTTGGGGTCATGGATTCAATCTAAGCCATCCAATCATGTTGGTGAAGTTGGATGGTCGTGATCGTTTCTGAGACTGATATGGACAGTCCAGGTTCAAACATGCTCAATCGGGCTAGTATAACACACCGAGAGATGTATGCTCAATCGGGCTAGTATAACACACCGAGAGTTGTATGCTCAATCGGGCTAGTATAACACACCGAGAGTTGTAGCCTATACGGGTATTTCGTACATGCTTCATTATTAATGCTTGGAGGTTCGTGTTGCTCTGCTGAGAACAACACTCAGTCGTCATCCGCACCTTAGAATGAGTACAAGAAATACAAGGCTGGTTATGCATTAATTAATAATGCTGTAAATTCACATGGTATATGGGATTGTTGCCACATGCTCCAACCTGGATGAATTTCGTGTATTTAATTCACAGAATACTGGGATTGTTGCCACATGCTCCATTCTAGGTGAATTAGTAAAGTGAAGAAGTATTCATCACTTATTAATGGCTTTATCTTTTGCAAGATGTTAGCGCATAATTTTGGCCTTTACAATTTTAGCCTTAAATGAAAATCCACCATCAACACCTGCATCAGGTGGACAACAAGATTCTTGTGGATCTTAGTCATTTGTTGATATTTTCTAAACAAAACTGGAAGCCGAGCCGTCACTACCAATATCCTTCGCCCAGTTAGTTATGTAGTACATGTCAAGTATTCGAATTCTACGGGTATTGTCTTTAAAAACTGGTTTACCAACACGGAAGTATGTATACCACCAATACTGCAGATTCCATAATTTAGTATTTTTGACCATGTCTGTTTTTTTGTTCATAAAAATTCATGGTATTTAAAAATAATAATTTAGATATTTACCTCTATGATGCCCCAGAAACCAGTGAAGTTAGGTGTACCTATGGATGCTTGATCCATCTCACATTACATTTCTCATAAGATTACAGACTCCCAATCATAATATGGTGCATATTCAAGATCTTCTAACGCTTCAAGCCAACCAATATGAGAAACAGTAGTCGAGTTTGGAAAGAACGTCTGACCCATCAACTATAAGATAAACACTATTTCGAGTTCAGGATATTCAGCTTCATTTGTTGAGTTTTTCTTGTATAAAAGGAAACGCTTCGGCGCTGAACAATGTATTCCACCTCCTTTCAAATCTTTATGATCTCCACGTACTTGTGATTCTAAAAACGAGGGAAGAAGGTTCCTCCATTTATCATTTGACATCCATTTGTTTTGGTTGAATGGTACATGCTCTCCCGCTCCACTTGGAATCCCACAAATAAAATACACATCAAGGAGCATAATTTCTATTTACAAGAATAATATCAACTATAACAAAACTTCGATAGATCAGTCTTGGGACTGCTAAATTCTATCAATTTAGCAAAGTATTAATTTATCGATAAATTAATAAATTATTATTATATTGAAACATACCAAATTTAATTTTAAATTTCTAAAATAAGTGTGTAGTATCAAATATCTAGAGATTTTATTTTCAATTCAAATTATTTTCTAATTATTTTATGGCATATTATGTGTACCAATGTATATACTTTAATTTTAAATTAAAATAAGAAAAAGAAAAAACAATAAAATCATTTCAGACTTCTCAAGGGACAAAAAAATTAAATAAAGATGTACTATAAATGTGAACAAAAACAAATAACCGTAGATGCCTATTTTAATGAATAATTAATTGGGGGATATGGGAATTAATTGGGGGATATGAATTACTTCCCCCAACCCATGATTTCGGCTAAGGGGTGACCATTGGTTATGAAAATACTAAAATACCCTTCCCACAAAATAAAAATCAAAAACTTAAAATCAAAAAACAAAATCATATCCCCCATTTCCATCTCCACTTCTTATTAATCTTATTTAGGGGTAAAGCTTTGAAACCCAAATATTTCCCATTCCCTTTCAAATTCTAAACTCTCCCCACTCTATATCAAATTCTCTTCTCCTCACTTTGGAAACCAATTTTTTTTTATTCGGAAGTGATGAAGATCATGCTGAAAGTGATGATGACCATGCCGGAATTGATGAAGACCATGCCGGTACCATGTTCCAGCATATGGTCTTCATCAATTCCGGCATGGTCATCATCAATTCCGTTTTGAATTTTTTCTGGTATTAATCAGTCCACTGCCGGCATGGTCAGTTGATATGAAGACCATGCCGGTATTGTTTTCCGGCATAGAAAATAAAGCAACATGGTATGCCGGAAAACAATACCTCATGGTCTTCATATCAACCGACCATGCCTAAAAGTGGACTGATTAATACCAAAAAATTCAAAACGGAAGTGATGAAGACCATGCCGGAATTGATGAAGACCATATGCCGGAACATGATACCGGCAAGCTCGAGAATTTCCTATCAATGCCGGTAGTCAAGTGAAAAAAAAAATCAACATTCTGGATACTTTTCATCCTGTTCCGCATAGAAATTTAAGCAAAATACTATGCCGGAACATGTACCGGCATGCTCGAAAACTAGATTACCATGCCGGTACCTGTTCAAAACCAGAAAAAAAATCAACATTCTGAAGATCAAAACCAGAAAAAATCGTAACGAGAGGGGGCTATGCCCCCCCAAACCCCCCGGATAGTGGCAAACAATTTATGAACATTTCCAGCAATTGCCCGCATGGGGTTTTGGTTGAATACCATGCCGGCACCAAGCTTTTTCAAATTTGCAACAATGGTGGATTCAAAGAAAAAAATCAATTTTTCAACCTCTTATTAGCGGTAATTCTCTCATCACAATCATCTTCCATTTTCAAAAAAGAAATTCCTCTCAAATATTTTTTTCCCTCCTTCTACTCTCACCCAAACACAAATAAAAATACACACTAATCTATCCCCCAAATACTTAAGATTTTTACTAATTATTATTAACCACTAAACCTAATTAGTGAGGGGTAAATTAGGAATTAAAAAAATAATTACATAAGGGGTGACCCAGAATTGCTATTGGGACTCCTATTTTGTCTTGTAGCTATATCCCCAATTAGTTTTCATATCCCCCAATTAATCATTCATTTTAATAAGCATCATAATATAATGTTATCACATTGATTATTAATTTATACTCCCTCCATCCCAAATTAGATGAGCTAGTTGTAGTTTGCACAATTCTTAAGACAAGGAGGAAATGGGAGTATGTTTAAGTATTTTTTACAATTATACCCTTATGGATAATAACTAGTAAAAGTTAGAATGATTTATCTCTTAAACTATACCACGGTTTTTCGTAAACTTTATAATGTTGAAAAGCATTTTAAAACACCTACGTAACGAATATAAACATGGCTATCAAATTATACATATTTCTTATAGTAACAATAATCAATTAAAAGAGTGGTTTTAGAAATATCCTCTTGTGTGTGATTAGAAAGATAACTCATCTATTTATGGGACAAAATTTAAAACCAATTATGGGATAACTCATCTAATTTGGGATAACTCATCTATTTATGGGATAACTCATCTAATTTGGGACGGAGGGAGTATATTCGTTGGGCCCTATTGGAAACTTAAATTTTTTATTATCTTATAAATTTTGGCGGGGTTATTAATTTAGCACACGGGCCCAAGTCGGGACTAGCAAAAAATATTATTTTAGGGAAGTTATTAATTTATCGCGGATTAATTTAACGAAGTTCTACTGTATAATTAATTGTTATGGATTATTTAATAATTGCTTACAAAAATATTAGTTTTAGTTAAACAGACTTACCAATTTCAAAATCTATGAAATGAAACGTGTGCGTGTATGGCCACCACCTTTCTATCAATATTTTCGTAATTTTGTTGTTGTGTTTTCTGGGTTCACAAATAAAACGCATGTCAGGGATATCTATCAATTTTTTCTCGGACTGCAGCGGGTAGACCAGAATAAATAGCATTTAATTCTTTAAATCCACCTCTCATTTTATAATAATTCTCAGACCGCTCTTGATGCCCCGACACATGACCTTCAACTAATGTTGGAGTAGCAACGACACTCGGCGAAGCAAACTCTGCTTCACGATTATGATTAAACTCTAATGGCAAGCCTCGGTATTTTTTCATATTTTCGAAGTCTTTTATGCTTAAAAAGGTTGACAGTAGCTCTTACCAGATTGCTCACTTTGTAGCAAGATTTTGTTTAGAAGAATAGGAAGAAGAGGGTGGAGTGGTGTGAGTGAAAATGAATTCGAATGAAGGATTTTATAGCAATTAAAAGTTGTAGCCGTTGAGAAAAGAACCGTTAGGTTTTTACCCGTTGGCGCCAGCGGGTTTTCTGCGCCCGCCGCGTGTTTTCATCACCCGTTGGCGATTTTTCTAGATCCGCCTACGGGTCTTTTGCGCCCGCCGCGTGTTTTCATCACCCGCTGGCGAGTTGTTTTCATCCGCGTGTTTCATCACCCTCCGCTCACTGTTGATCCCATAGTGCAAAATCGTATTTGACCATTCACCTAGCCCAGCAAAAAATCATGTTTGTTGATTGCCATAGGAGTTGCCCTATCGAAGTACACATTTGGGTACTCGGGTAGCAGATGCAGTCTAGAAACTTGTGTTGTGTGGACCGACGTACCCAACCAAACCTGGGTCATTTCGTATTGGATCCAGTGAGAGTGTTGGATCTCGAGAACAAACTTCTGTTCTCCCTGAAAACTGGATTGTTGTGAAATTAACATTGTTTGTTTAGTCAGCTTCTTAAATCTTACATTTATTTCATCGTGGAGATCAGATATTGATCTTCTAAAAAGGTATCATCCCTTTTTAAGAAAACAGTGCAAAACAAGAAGATCAACATGCCTATGGAACCCAGTCGGGAATCATGAACCCTTCGTTTAGTAGACCAGTAGCAGTATTTGTAGCTCATAACCCTTGGGTTGGGTTTCTTATAGAAAGTTATTATTGGGGCATCACATTCCAATAACGGGTCACCCATAAGTAATATCAAAAAGTGGGAATTATATAAATGCCCTCCTTTTTCACGAGCTTCAAAACTACCCTTATGAAGCAATAAAAATACCCCTCACTATCCAAAGCCCATCAGGGGCCCATTTAAAATTCGGTGAGATTACTGAATTGCCCTTTTATATAATTAATGATCATAAACCAAACTTCAGTTCACTGCTCATTCATCATCTTCTTAAAAAGAGAGAGTTGTTTTTCGTCCGAGAGCTGTTTTTCGTCGGAGAAAATTTTCGAAAAATTTTCGAAAAATCTAGGTTTCCAATAATTTCCTTCAGCTCATTCATCATCTTCTTATTCTTCTAAATCTATATTTCGGTGATTTAATCGTTCGATTCGTTAAATTTGAGATCTGAAATTAGTTTCTTCATCAACAACAGATTCAACCGAAAATTCTCGATCTGCAACAATATGTAATGCTGATTAGTTATTGAAGATGAGTAGAAAATTATATGATATTTGCATTTTCAATTTGTAGTTTGTAAATCTTCAATTTCTAAATTCTGTTTTTTTGGTTTTTTTTATGTTGCAGAGAACGAGTTTCTGGAGCTTTATTCGTGTTTATTTGATTCTACTTGATTGATTTGTTCATTTATTTGAATTCGAAATCGTTATTCATCTCTCAAACAGGTATTATTCAATCTTCAATCTCCGGTTTTTGATTTTTTGAATTTCTGTTGTTTTACTTTGCATAGTATGGATGAATTATTAGTAATATATTCAAGTAACATATTATGATGTTTTGTAGCTGTTCTTCTTGTTGTTGACATAGATTTTTCATAGTTGACACTGAAATTTTGTACAATTTCCAGATTATTTGTATCAACATTGGTTGTTGATGCAGTTTGTTTCTTCAACTTTCATTGTTGATGCAGATTACTGGATAATTTTCTGATTATGTTTTGTTGATTGGTTTTTTATTGTGTCAACATTGGTTGTTGATGAGTTAGTAGGAGAATTATTTGGATAATACTCATTGTTTGAAGCTTAAACTCATTGTTTATATTCTCAGTTTACATATCTAATGTTCGACATTGAATATATCTTTCACGAGGGGCGCACCCAGAGTGATGTGCTACATAATCAATTTGTATCTTAGGTTTGGTTTAGGCTTTTTCTTATGATTTTCTGTGAATTTTTTATCAAGGAGCATGTATGTTAATGTAGTTTTTCATGTTGTTGGTTCACATTTGCACCGCGGATACTGATGAGACGCGTAGTAACATATATGATGATGTTTTATGTTGTTTTTTGTATTACAGTCCTTGTTGCTGACATAGAATTTTCATTGTTGATACTAAAAATTTGTACCATATTCAGATTATTTGTATCAACATTGGTTGTTGATACAGTTTTGTTGTATCAACTTTCATTGTTGATGCAAAAACCTCCGCATAAATTTGTGATTATGGTTGTTATGTTTGTTTTGTTGTATCAACATTGGTTGTTGATTCAGGTTTTGTTGGATCAACTTTCGTTATTGATGCAATAACTTGGACAATTTGCTGATTATGTGTGTTGATAGCTGTTGTTTTATTGTATCAACATTGGTTTGTTGACATATTATGGTGTCAACATTGTTTTTATTAGATTTGTTGATCCATTTTGATTATTTTATTGTTGCAGGTCAAAGATGGTCATTGCGAGTTCACTTTATCCAATTTGACCTTATCGCATCTTGTTTCGGATTTAACTACATCACAATGAGTTGATTAGTGTGGTCAAAAAATTCTCCTTATATCCCTGAAGACCTCGTAATTTTTGGTTACACCGTTGATGGAATTTCACATGTGATTAATCACGATCTAGAGTTGAGGTTTTTCATTCACTATTGTATCTCCAAAGGTGATGCGGTGAAGTTTAACATCCTGTTTAATATTGTTGTTGATGTTGTTCCTAGTTCTTCTTCTGTTGGTCCTTCTTCGTCATCATCAAGTTGTGTTTCAAATAATGATCTTGTTGTTGTAGAAGATTTGACTGATGATTCATCTATGGTCAGAAGGGTCCCCAAGAAGTCAGATTCTTGGGAAAACATCTTAACTGGAGTAGGGCAGGTTTTTGATAATAAAATCCATTGTCGTGATAGTGTTAAGAAGTATGAATATCATAGTGGTTACAAACTTGACGTACGTAAGAGTGACAAGACACGTTACACTGTCCGGTGTTTTAACCATGAAACTCAATCTTGTAAGTGGAGGTTTCATGCGTCTCTCGTTGCCAATTCTAATGGTGTGTTTCAGTGCAAGACGTTTAACGGGGAGCATGCATGTGATTTAGCTTCTTCTGATCCAGCAAAGGTCAGGATGACGAAGTCTTTTCTAAAGGATATCTTAATTGATGAATTTCGAGCATCAAAGAAGAAAAAGACTGCAGCTGATGTTAAAGATTTGCTCCATCAGGAGTATGGTATTGATCTCTCGTATAGTCAGGCATACCATGGGTTACAATTCACTAAAGATTCTCTTTGGGGTGATGATATCAAGTCATATTCAGACTTTGTTTGGTATAAAGACTCAATTGAACATTATAATCCTGGAAGAGTCGTAAAGTTTGAGTATGATGGTGATACGAAGCGATTCCGGAGGTTTTTTGTTGCTTTTGAAGCTTCAATTCTTGGATTCAATAAGTATCGTCGTCCGATGTTATTTATTGATTGCACTTTCCTCACTTTGGGAAGTTTAAGGGAGGTCTTATGGTTGCTTGCGGAAAACTGGTAACCAAGGTATGTTTTTTAATCTTTTTCTCTTTTTTAAGTATTAAGTGTTTCAATTTTAGTTTTTGAATCACATGATATCCCTGGATTTCAATTCTATGAATCACATAACTTTGTTCATCCCATAATCATTTGTTGTTTGATCACATAATAATTATTGTTGATGCATTATATCCCTGGATTTCAAATGTTGTTTGTTTATCCCATTATTGCAGTTGTTGACCCCTTTTTTCTGTATCAACTCTTGTTGTTGTTCCATAATTTTGCAGTTGTTGATGACATAACTTCTTTTTGCAGTTGTTGATGACATAATTCCATAATTCCCACTAAATGCAGTTGTTGATACCATAATTATTGTTGTTGATCCCATAATTGCAGTTGTTGACCTCTTTTGTAGTTGTTGATACCATATTTTGCAGTTGTTGATACCATAATTTCTGCTATGAATCCCATATTTTGCAGTTGTTGATACCGTAATTTGCAGTTGTTGACCTCTTTTGTAGTTGTTGATACCATAATCGCAGTTGTTGATACCATAATACTAGTTGTTGATCACATAACTGATGTTGTTGATCCCATAATTTTTGTTGTTGACCCATTAACTTGTTCATGGATATCAGTTTTTGTGTGTTACTCTTTGAATCTTTTTTTTTTTTCTAGAGATCTTTCCAGTTGCTTTTGGTATTGTACCTTGCGAAAATTGTGACAGTTGGGAATGATTCCTAACCAACCTGAAGGGTATTATTAGTGAAGACCGTCCACTGACCATCATATCACACCGTGGAGCGGCCTTTTGAAGCATTCCCTCTAGTCTTTCCAAAAGCTTTCCATTCTTTTTGTTTGTACCACATGAAAGGTAATGTTCCTGTTCCAAAGGGTAAGAGCAGGAAAACTGCTGTGAAGTTGTTTGAAGAGTGCTACACTGCCTTAACAAAGGAGAAATTTTTTGCCGCCGCCAAGAGTTTGAGCAATCTCAAGCTTGATTCAGTGATTGATTGGATGGTGAAGATTCCATTTGAGAACTGGGCATCTCATGCTTTTCAAGGAGAAAGGTGGGGTGAGAACACCTCGAATATTGCGGAGAGTTTTAATAGTGTTATCAAGCATGAGAAGCGGCTCCCAGTACTAGAGCTTGTGGATTGTATTCGTGCTTATGTAATGGAGAAGAACTACGAAAGGTTGGTGTTGTCTAGTAAGTGGAATTCCAGACTTACACCACGGATGCAAGCTAGACTCAACAAGAGGATTACCGACTGTCGTTTCTACAAGTTTAGAAGAACAAGTGATAAAGTATTTGAAATAATTTCTCCTCTACTTGGTAAGCATATGGTGGATTTGGATGCTAGGACATGTACCTACAATTGGTGGCGAAGCATAGTTTCCCTTGCACCCATTCCATGAAAGCTATGTTGCAGATTGGGGAAGACGAACCTTACAAGCACATCGATCAGTATTATACCACCGAGTACTACAAAGGTTTGTATGCTCGTCCTATCTATCCTATTCCCGACCATGAGAGGCCGCCTAAAATTAATGAAGAAGGTTATGTCCTACCTCCCAATGGTGGTCGAGCGTCAGCTGGAAGGCCAACTGCTTCAAGGTACAGGGGTTCTCGAGAGAAAGTTCGCAAGAAGAGGAAGTGTGGTCAGTGTGGAAGACTTGCCTTCCACAACCGTCGTAGATGTCGCAGACCCCCTTTGGCTCCTCGTGCACCAGTGTTTCGCAGGGAGTCTAACTCCAGAATGATCAACTTCTTGAGGAGAATGTTGTTCTGAAGTTTTACTGGATGATTTACTATTTCTCTGAACTCTCTTTTTTTACCTTTTTATGCTAGTTGTTGAATGATCAACATGGATGTTAGTTATCTTTATGCTTTCTCTATATTTTGTTGTTGGATTTCTTGTGTTTTTAATGACATACATTCTCTATTATTTTGTTTAGCAATGTCATTCTTGTCAGTTTATGTCAGTTTGCAGGTTTACTGTTTTTTTTTACAGGAAAAATACTATATAAACTGTATCAACATATCAATGTTGATGCAAGTCAGGGTATCAACTTTCAATGTTGATGCCCCATTACTGGATCAAGTTCCATTTGTTGAGGCTTGCTGAAATGAAAAATTTTGCATGGTTACAAGTTAACTACTTTATCTGTGTATTCCTGCAAGCTTTTACTATGTAAATAGTATCAACATGTTAATGTTGATCCAAGTCATGAATGTTGATACCTCTTAGTGCATCAACTTCCATTGCTGATGCCTACTGAAAAGAA
The DNA here is from genome assembly GCA_023531295.1 of Papaver armeniacum. Classification (NCBI taxonomy): domain Eukaryota; kingdom Viridiplantae; phylum Streptophyta; class Magnoliopsida; order Ranunculales; family Papaveraceae; genus Papaver; species Papaver armeniacum. The sequence goes on along the minus strand of JAJJWW010016939.1, from coordinate 182,413 downwards.
AAAAAATTCATGGTATTATCTGTATATATTCAAGTTGATACCATGAGCTGAGCATTCCTGTAATTCTTACTACCAAGACCCATTCACTTTACTTTATGTGAAACCAATCAGTTATTCATCAATTAATTTTTTGACCCATTGTTTTTTGGTATCAACTTCCATTGTTGATACCAAAAATGTATCAACTTCCATTGTTGATGCTCAATAAAAATAAAAAAAATTCATGGTTTTATCTGTATTTACAAGTTAACTCCATTAGCTGATCATACCTGCAACTTGTACAAGCAACATTCATTTACTTTCATAACCAAACCATTCATTCACTTGATAATCACTTTAGTAACTAATAGTAATATTAATTGATAACAAACTAGTACTAAACACATCCTCCAAATAAAAGATGTGTTTTCAAACTAACAGTTTAAATAAATTAGCAGACCTACACAGAGCAACTAAATTAGTTACCAGCAAATGTTAAACTACACCTAAGTGTGTTTGCTCTAATCTAATGGTTCAACCGAATCTTGTAGGTTGATAACCTCTTCGACCGAGTCTGTAATTTCTTGTACTTGCTTACCATCTAATGCTTCAACAGAATCTTGAATGTTGAGTACCTCTTCAACTGAGTCTTTAAGTTGCAAAGTTGGTTTCCATGCATTCAATTCGAGATAACATTCTCGATAATCTTTGCTCTCTTCCGGTTTATGTTCTCATGGTATTGGACCTTGTTACCATCTAAATCCCAGCAATCTCCACGCTTCACCAAGCACTTCATGAACAAGCAGACGTGCATTGCGCAGTCCAAACCCTGTTGCGCTGGTACCGGGTAATGGTCTAACTTTGTAATTACCTGTACATCTGTCTCAACATCTTTTATACCCATTTCGTTCAGGACTGGAGTCAGAGTTTGTACCATGACATTGTACTGCTCATTGTATCGTCTGTAGTGATGAATGGTGTTGAAGATCAACCATCTTCCACGTATCAACGCAAGAAGTACCCAGTGGAAGGGTTTCCCAGTCCTATCTTGTAGACACATCGGTATTATCAGTATTGCTTCACTGTCATCCACTGGGTATCTTTTTCTCAAGCTTGCTGGAATCTTAGTTGATTCCACTTTCTGTATATCCCCGCTAGCTATTGCACCCCTCATTATTTGCTGCATCATTTTCTTGGCAGTTAGTTTGTCTTTTACTGATAACAACAATAATTCATTCATTTGTTCATCATAATTTTATGTAACTAGTTATTCAAAAGACAAATTAAGAGTTGTTACTTACATAAGCATTTGAATTCGAAATTAAGTGCTTCTTCCCATAGTATCTTTGGCTTAGATGGATTTTCCATCTTGGAGTTTCAAAGACGGTCTTTGTAGTAATCAACTATCTCACTGTTAATGTTGATTTTGTTCATTAGAAATTGGAGATGCCTTCCAGTGACCCACTCTTCATGTTTATTGTCGAAATAAAAGGTACACGCTTTGGTACTGCATTTGCAAAGTTTATGTTAGCTCCTCGACATTACATAACATATTAATGTTGAAGTATTATTATCTTGACATTACATATCATGTCAAATTCTAACCGAAACTTGGTTATTATCATGGCATCAACTTTCATTGTTTATGTCTATGAATAAACAGCAATTTGTTTCGAGTTACATACCATTCTGTTGCTTGCTCAAAGAATGGACCAATGACCCTTTTTCGTCCTCGGTGCGGATTCCCGAGTTTAAGGTCTTCGGCTTATTCAACGATCGTAAGGAGAAGTGGTATTGGCTCGGGTGGCGTCTCATCAACGTAATCATCAAGGAGGTTAATAATCGTGCATCCTCTTTTTCTTCAACACCTCCCCCTTTCTTCTTTCCTTTTTCTCGCTCTGTTACTTTGCTTCTGGTCCTCTTCTTCACATTAATCTGGAGGTGTGTATTTATCTCGCGCATTCCTTGATGACCTTGTGTTATACCTCCTTCCTCTTCCAACACTTCATATTGATTCCTTTTGTCTGCGCTTTGTCCACGGTTATTTATAAATTTACAAACTCGGAGAATCATCCTCTTGGGTGGTGTCTTCGTCTTCGATTGGGCCATCAATTTCATCCAATTTGAATAGAACTTTAAGGCCTTCAAAGACATTATCGTTACTTGTTTTCGGTGTAGGAGTATATTCTCATTTGTTGTGATGGATCATCTTCCATCTCTTTTGCATCGATAGGAGTATAAATTTCAGCGGTGATCGCATCGAAGCTTGGACCACCGAAGTTTGGGGTAGTACCTGCAAGGAAATAATCCGATTAGATTAACATGTAAGAGTCCTATTTAAATAGTATCAACATATCAGTGTTGACTCATATTTTTTTTGGAATCAACAATTGTTGTTGATTCTTCTATTGTTATTAAGAAGGAATCAACAATTGTTGTTGATGCTATCTCATGGCATCAACTCGTGTTGTTGATACAATTTTTTATGTTTATCAACTGCTGTTGTTGATCTATATAACATTGCGACATTAGCATTATAACCAAAAATAAAACTAGCATTTTATCTCTAGCATTACAACAGAATTTTATATGTTCATTTGTCATAATGAAAGAACCCAAACTGAAACTTGTATAATCAAAATTATCAACATACTTTTGCATAATCACAGTTGCATACATTTTCAAATTGTGCCAAGCTGAATTATTGAATTGTACCTGTAGGGACATTACCTGATTTCTCTATAAGTATAGTCTTAATTGGAGGAGTTGAATAAACAAGTACATCTCCCACCATCTCCACTTCTTCCATGTTTGTTCTCTTTTCTTCATTATCATCTTAAATCGGTTGAGCTGTTTTACCAATATCTACAATCACATTAGCAATCTGTAGATTCACTTCCTCATTTGAGTCTGCAACCATATTAGCAATCTGTGGATTCACTCTCTCATCTGAGTTACCAGTATCTGGAACCACATTAGCAATATGAAGATTTGCTTCCTTTTGTCTTCTTTTTTCTTCTTTTCCTAAAGCACGTCCATCCTCCAGCTTGCCAATAAATTTGGGTCTATTTTTACATTGACATTCAATCCACTCTTATAACCCTTTTTAAAGCTTTTCTGCAAATCAGTTTCACCTCCATCTGAAAGTGACAGTGCCATTTGACTTGATTCTTCTTCTTCTTCTTCATTCAAGTCATCTTCATCCTGCTTTTCAGAAGGTTTCAACTCGCCTTCCAACTCAGCTTCAGTCTGATTTCTAGATGGTTCTTCATTTGTATTATCCAGTGTAGTTAAAGCAGTCTCAATCATAGCATTGATTTCCTGTTGAGTACTCTCTGACGTTTCTCTTGCTTTTTTTGAGATTTTTATCCTTTTCTTCCCATTGCTTCACTTCTATAGCAATTTCATCAAGTCTCGCTTTATCCTCAGGCTTCAAATGCATCATGTCCTTGTTGTTGTCAATAAGTTTCTTCATGAATATTATATTGCTCATTGATTTAGTCGCTTGCCCCCTCCTTTCATATGTTATCTCCTGGTTGTCAAGTAGAAGATTAATATTTTCCTCTATCAGATTCTCATTCCTATGCCTCTCTATTTCCAACTGGCGTGCTGGTGCTAACATGTCTATCAAATACATCTCTTCTTCTGTCACCGGATCAACAACATCTTCATGAACCTGCAAATCGACATAATAATACAGTTAGCATAATATTTTTTTCCAACTTTATAACCATAATATATCTTTCACGAGGGGGCGTAGCCCCCGAGTGATTTGCGATACTAAGACTGAACTACATGTTAGATATGATGTCAACTACCATTGTTGACACAAAATAGAATGTGGCAGATTTAAATTTCTGTGTAAACATTTGTTGTTGACTCCAAGAAATTGTATCAACTTCTATTGTTGGTACACAAAATATATATTTTTGATTACATTCATTTTTGGGTCAACTTCCATTGTTGTCATAGATTCAATAAATGTGCAAGTATAATCTGTATACATACAAATGCTCCCTAAACTGGTATCAACTTCCATTGTTGACACAAGTATAATTATTATAATCAGTACACATTTGTGTATCAACTTCATTTTGTTGATACACTAACTTTGTTTGTTGACTCCCTAAATTGGTATCAACTTCCTTTTGTTGACATGATAAAAAGTGAAATCTATTTGAAATATAAATTGAGTAAACAAATATGTTACCTTACGAGTGAACCAAGTCATGTCCATGGTATCTCCACATTTCCCTTGAAATTGTTTTACCGATTCTTTGCGGTTGCGTGTTGGCTCCATCTCATGAATCTTGGTGTTGCGGTTTCAAAATTTGTCCTCTTTGCGACGAATTTTTCGTATGTTCGCAGAACCAATACGCATCTGAGAGAATCAATGAGGTTAGTTTGACGTACAGTATGCATTTTACTATTTTCAAAAATAAACATTATATTAAATGAACTTTTTTTTTTTTTTACCGGTAGTAGAATTGTGCAGCCAGGAACACTTCCATTCTTTCCTTTCTGCTTTCCAATGTATTTAAGCAGATAGGTTACTATGTGATCTGGCCATGACACTTTCTCCATGTTCAAAATATAAGGAAACCAATTCTTTGCAAGTCTGTTGCACTGAATCTGGGAAGAAGACAATCTGCGCACAACCACATAGCAAATAGTCTCACAAAATGTTGTGGGTCAGACTGATCCTCAGCGGCAACTTTTAGTTTGCGCTCAATTTCAGACTTCTTTATTTTATCACTCTTATGTTCTTCTTCCCCTGCTCTGAACTTGTTCTTAAACCATGTAGTGACTACAGCATCATTTTTTTTTCTTCACCAACCTCTTCAACTCCTCACTCTCGATGACCCTTTTTATCTTGAAAATTAATGAAAAGTCTGTTGGCTCTATTTTGCACTGATAAGAAGTTTTCTTTTTTCCAAACCTGAATATCTTCTTTTCTTTATCGAATGCTCCAATAAGTAGTTGTATTGCCAGGACGATTTTGACTAACCACTTATCATTTGTTGCATCGATCTCTTTTCCTGTGTAGAATGGTCTTATAAATTCCCAGAACATACATTCCTTTAGTGCTTTTCCATTCTTGTTATCTTCTCCTACTTCAAACATCTTGTATAGAAAGTCGCATATTTCAATCAATGGTATCAGAGATGATTTGAACTTTGTTTCGCTCTTCCTACTTCGACCTGCATACACGCAACTCATTCATTTATTTTTATATTTAATATAGAAATGAACTTAACTATATTGCATCATAGAACTCAAATAAAAAATAATGTATAAAGTTTTACCTGTTTGTTCTTCCTCTGTTTCGCCTTCTGCGGCTACTTGTTGTTGTTCTGATTCTGAATATGATTCTTCATCCTCTGAATCATCTTCAACCTCCAGCTTTTTCTTTCCTTTACGTGCTTCTGCTTGTTGTTCATTGTTCTTCTTCTTCTTTCCAGTTGCTTCCTCTTCCTGGTCATTCTTCTTATTGGTCTCCCTCTTTCTTTTTGTTGCTTTAGCTCTTTGACTTTCTTGTTCCGATTCGTCTTCTTCCGAATCTACTTACAGTTCTTCATTTCTCGCTTGCTCTTTCTTCTTTTAACAACGTCTTGCTCTTTATCAACCAACAACTGCTTGTTCACTCTCTTCCTTTTTGTGGCTACATCTTTATTACTCTGTTGTGAATTATCTTCTTCTGTACTCTTCGGATTTACCCTTGGTGATCTTTTCACTCCTTCATCTATTTTTAAAACAGCATTAATTTTGTCAGCATTCAATAATCACAGCATTTTTAAAACAACATTAATTTTGTCAGCATCTGTTGTTGATACCATCAAGTGGTATCAACTCCTGTTGTTGACAACCATTTACTTGTATAATTCCTGTTGTTGATACCATCAAATGGTATCAACTTCTATTGTTGATTCCAGCATATGTGGTTGATCTCATTGTATTGGTAACTACTGTTGTTGACACCAACATATGACATGGAAATACTGAAGAATACACACACAGAACAATAGATTGGGTGAAAATCAAAATCGACAGAAGAAATCATTTCTTACCTTTTTCTTCTGAAACTGCAACCGCGGAAAATCAAAATGAACTCCAACCTTTGAAAACAGGTCAAACTAACCTAAAATCAAAATTAATCAATTAGATACCAAACTAACAACATACCAAATCAAATCATACATATTAGCAGCAGGAATTGATGATAAATCATACATGCAACAAAAAAAAAATCCAGAAAATTAAAACTGATTTGAAAACCGATATCTCAAAATCGTAAATCTGTAGCAAATCAAAATTAATAGCAAATTCATCATAGAATACAATAGATTTACTAGGGATTTTAGGTATTTTACCTGTTTAAGCTCTCTTTTGTTCTTCAAACTCAGAAATACCTAATTTTCTATCATTTTTTCACTTTTTTTTTGAATTTTTTAAAGTAAAGATGATTGAAATTAGTCGGTTGATGATATATATAGATTGACGGTTTTGTTTAAGATCTTATTCGACGGTTTTTTTCAGTTTTGAATTTCAAAATCTCAGCAGTTTCAGTAACTGCACGAAGGAGAAGAAGGGGAGAGAGGAAAGACGTGAAATGGTTTGAAACGGCTACTGCACTAAATGAGTCTCCAACGTTAAAACCCTCAAATATATTGAGGGGAAAAATCGTAATCTGACAATCCGGATATTTTAGGGGAGGGTATATTTATTTAGGGGAAGGGTATTTTTGTTGGGCCTCTATTATAGGGGTATTTAATTAATGTACCCTATCAAAAACCCCTTATCTCAAATAATTTCGTAATGACTAAACAACCCTTATTTAGTTAATTTTAATTTAATTTAATTAGATAATAATTAAATTAATGAATTTTGTTATATACTTGGTGAATTCTGGGACAAAGTTTTTGTGGGAAAAAAACTAGAGAGAAGAAAAAAAAAGAAAATTTTTGGAGATTTCTTTCAAAACCTAGATTTTGATTCACTCAACCAAAATGAATGAAACAAGTTACCAATTCGAGGTGGGTGAATCTTTGTATGATAGAGAAAACAAGTTTTACATACCTCATGTTGGAGACCAAGAGATGGATGATTTGTTAGATGGTAGAGAGGGTTTAACACAAAGTGATGATGAATCTCAACTAATTGAAGAAATAAATCGACAAAGTGAAGAACCAATGGTTGAAAATCAACAGGTATGCCTCTAAAGTATCTCCCATGAGTTCAATTTCGCACAAAATTAGCTTAAGTATGCAAAAAAAAATTCAGATTTTTCGACTTACATGGAATATTACGGTTGGGCTTGAGCTTCGTTTCCAACCGCAAGCCCTATTTACGGTTAGCTTTGGATGAACTCCAAATTGTAACTAGTTTTCAATAGGACAAAAGAGGTATTACGGTTGGGAAAATGACACTACTAACCCAACCCTAACACATTATGTGCATGGGTATTTATTGCACTTTTTACGGTTGGGTTTTATACAATTCCAAACCGTAACTTCCTTTACGGCTAGGTTCAAATTTTTCTTTACCAGCCGTAAATATTCCTGTGATTTAGATTTTATTCCTACGTTTGGAAATTCAGATATTACGGATGGGAATACTACATACGATTGGGTCCGTGGCTCTTAGAACCCAACCATAAGTGTAATTTTTCTTCTTCTTTTGGACTAATGTTATGACATTTTGGTTGATAGATCGTGCTTCCACCTAGCCCAATGCGTTCTCAACCTGATGCAAACGAAATTCTACCTGAAGATTCTTCCCATCATTATTCGAATGACTTGGTAGGTATTTTTTTCTTTTTTTAAACTAATGGAAAGATATGTTGCTCATTCATTTGGAACATATCACTATGTTTTTTTGACTAACTTTGAGTTTTTGGACCATGTAGACATGGAAAACGAAAGATGAGGAAAAGGAATGGGCTAGAGAACGTGGCAAGTTAATTATGTGTGTTATAGTTTATAATGGATCAACAAATGACCGCCACTTTCAAATGGTTTGCGAGTGTAGTGGAGAAAGTAAAAGTCATGTGAAAAAGGGTACCGAATATAAAGCAAAGACGAAGAGGAAGAATACTACTTTCACTAAGAAGACTAAATGTCCGTTCAAGCTTAAATTTAAATGCAATAAGGAAAGTAAATTGTGGTATTTGGAGAAAGTTGTATGCGGTCGTCATAACCACCTAATACCTGATACTTTGCTATCCCATCCTTATGCGGCACGGCTTAATGATGAACAAAAAATGATGGTAAGTTCCATGACCGAAAACCGTATGAAACCCATTGATATACTCGGGTATATAAAGTGCCTAAACCCATTAAATGTTTCTACTTTGCCAACCATCTACAACGCCAAAACAAAATTGGAAAAATCAGCAATGGGAAAATAGAAATCAAATCCAACAATTAAGGCATTTGGGAGAGAAGTATAATAAAGCATCTCATATTGGCTCATCCCGAGTTTATAAAGTTGGAGCGATGCTCCAATCAAGTACTTTTAATGGATTGCATGTACAAGACCAACAAGTATGAGATGCCGGTGTTGAACATTGTTGGACAAACTTCCACCAACTCTCTTTTAGTGTCCGTTTTGCTTCTTGTAAAATGAGATTGAAAAGAATCTTTTTTACGATGATCTCTGAAAGGAAATCAACCATTAGCAAGGGTGGGAGTACTCACCTTATTCTCTGTACCATAACTTACCTTGATTAAATGGACCCATGAAATCAATACCCCAAACATCAAAGCTTGACTTCAAAATAGGTTGTAAGGGCATCATGTTTCTCTTAGTGATCTTCCTAATTTACTACAACACAAAATGGATATCAAAATAGAAACCGCTGCAAGATCTTTACGGTTTTTCTTGGCACTAAATAAAAAAGAGATGGCGTCCCTTTGTTGGGGTGGGGACACATCTCCTAATGATTTGGTCTTGGCAGTACTTAAACAAATATGGGTCATCCCAAAGTGTTTAACAATTTCGAGGTCTTGTTTAGGTGATTTTCTACCTTGGAGTTAGAGAGTTATGTGTGGGAACTAAAACAAGTGAAGTTATTCTACGTGGAGGGATATACTCCAAAGGTGATTGTCACCGACAAGGAACAAGCATTGTTGAATGCAATAGCGAGGGTTTTCCCGGATGCTCATCACCTTCTTTGCACGTTCCACCTATGGAATAACATTGAAACTAAATGTAAGACCATCATTCGTCCAACAAAGAAAAGTGAAAAGGAGAGAATAAAGAAACTACCGGTTGATCACAAAAGGAAGCCAAAGAGAAATTTAAGAAGGATGACGAGTTGGCGGAACTAAGATGGGCTAGTTTTCATGAGGATTGGGAAGCCATGGCATATTCTCTCACCTTGGAAGATTATGAAGAACGAACTCGTATGTTATTGGCTAGTTTGAGAAGTTATCCAATTATGGTGAAATATTTGATGGACAATTGGTTGGATCCGCACAAAGAGAAGTTCGTAGCCGCATTCACGAACCAATATAGACACTTCGTCAGCCAAGCTACAAGTACGGTGGAATCGTCTCACAATCGGTTGAAGAAGAAGCTTTATAGTGATGATGGTGGATTTGTTACGGTATTCCAAGCCATGCACACCTATTTCCTCCGTGATCTCGATAGAGCTAAGGAGCATTTTGAAAAAAGCCGATCTAGTAAACACATTAAATGGAAAGACAATCCTTGGCTTCATGGAATTACTCATAAAATGTCGCATCGTGGAATTGATTTGATCATGAAAGAAGTGAAACACTTTGAGTTGGGTAACTTTGACGGAAGAGAGTGTGTTTGTCCTAACATGATAAGTTTGGGCCTCCCATGTCGGCATGTCATAGCCAATTACAATGACAAAGTTATTCCGATACAAGATGTTGATCCCTTTTGGCAACAATTATCATTCCATGAAACAATAGTTGATCAAGACCGACATCGGAAAAGCGCTAGCCGCGAAATATGATACATTAACACGGGGGCAAAGGCAAATATGGTTGAGTAACTTGAGTAACTTCGTATACCCACAAACTAGGAACGATATGAAGGAACCACCTAAGAGGAAGAGAAAGGGGAGGCCTTCTACGAAACAAAAGAGGAGTGTAGTAAGGAAAACGGCAAGGGAATTGTTGGAAGAATCAAAGAAAAGATATCCTTTGGGTTTTGAGTTGTTGCAAAGATCCTATGAAGCGGAGGATGAGATGGACGAGGATGTTCAAGGTAGAAATAAACGAAGAAGAGGTCAAATGGAAAAAGGATAACCAAGTCATCGAAATGTACAAGATAAAAATCTTGAGCCTCCCTCTCAAGAAAGTTCAACAAGCAAAGTTAATTTTAAAGGAAAATGTCCGGTCTTTCATTCCAAACAACTAGCAAAAAGCGAAGTTGTTAAAGGAAAAGGTTCCAAACAATGCGAAACAAAAGATGGGGGAGTTAAAGGAAAAGGTTCCAAAGAATGCGGAACAAAAGATGGGGAAGTTAAAGGAAAAGGTTCCAAAGCATGCGGAACAAAAGATGGGGAAGTTAAAGGAAAAGGTTGCGAAGTTCCCTCCCAAGGGAGCACAAGAAAAAGACTTGGCGGTAGAGACGGTGTTAAACAATTAGCAAGAAGTTTGGGAAAAAGTTCGATGGTTGGAATATTTCCATCAAGTGAAAGGAAAGGGACGGTTTGTATTCCAAACGCAACGTATAAACCACCCCCTAGAGACGAGGATGGTCGATATGTCCGGAACTTATATATCATCTATGAAAATTACCTTCTTTTTTCCCCCGACTTTTTTCTTGAGTATATTAAGGCCACGGATGAGGTAGAGATGGGAATTGTGGTTACCACGTCTTCGTGGATCAACTTGGACCCTTTGAAGACGCGAAAGATTGGGTTTGTGAACAAGTTGACTATGTAAGGCAAAAATGTTTAATTGAACTACGTGGTTTCCGAGATTATTACATACCAATGATGAGATTTGAAAAAGACGAGTCCGAGACGGTGTTAAACGAAAGGTTTGTCGCATGAGAACGGCGGTTACACGGCAATAAATGTTTGACAAGTGAGTATTGGATGTCCATGCCAATAAACGGCCAACTACTCGCCAATGCATTCAATTGCGTTGTCCATTATATCTCAAATGCATTTAGTTTCACATTTGCACCAACAAGAATACCTTTTGACGAAGACTTAGATAAAACAAGAAGAGTGGTGATTGGTTACGTGCACGGAAACCATTTAATCGGCCTCCTAATGAGTGAATGATGCCCATTACCTCCATTATTCGATTGTAACGAAATGTCCAAGTCTTGGTGTAATAGATTTGAGGAGAGTTTTGAATTTTGGAAGGCACTACAAATGTCGAGGTGTAATGTCTCATTTGCATTTACGAGCGATGATGAGGATGACTAAATGTTTGTGAAGGGTGGTGAAGATATTTTGAATGACTCACTAGGAAGAAAAGGTTTTGTCTAGAAGTGATAATAAGGTCATATGTATTTAGGTATTTTGTCTAGATGTGATAATATTATATGTATTTTGAAGAAATCGCTTAAGTATTTTGTTGAATTTTATTGATAAATTTTGGAACACAAGACAATTTACGACTAGGTTCGTGTCCTTTATAACCTAGCCGTAACTCTAAATTCAGCATTATTTTGAGGGAAAACTGTATTACGGTTGGGATTTCCCCTGTACGAACCCAACCGTAATTGGAGATGGGGTCACAATGTTGATCTTAATTTTTTTTCTTGTTTCATTACTAAGCCCATATTACAATCCATTAAACCAGTACATAGATGTATGAAACTGTTAGAGCACTGCTCGGTCGAACTCGCATGCGTTGCTATCTCAAGCATGTTTGTCAATGTTAGTGATCAAAACTATAAGTCTTGATTTCTAGTCTACTTATAGATGTCTCGGACTAGGACATAGATTGTGTAGTTGAGCCTTAGACTTCACGGCGTTCATCATTTGAAGACGAAGAACTACTAAGGAGAGCTTGTGGAACTTCATCAACAAAAGGTATGTGGAGACTGAAACTCATCTATCACTTGGAAAGTTTATTTCTACTATATCTCCTATATTGAGACATAAGTCATGTTACAATATAGTTTTCTATTATACACATTTGAGATTTCGAGTTGAGTTAAAACTCGCTTACATATTTCTCGAAATATGTGTTGGCAAGCTTTCGCTTCGGCCAAGTTCATCTTATATTCTTGACGCAAGTCAAAAGATGATCATGTGAAAATTTCCGAGTAACATCTTACATGGTTTGTGTGATACAATCATTTGGTGTAAACTTGGAATGTTTCGTTATGATTATTTCAATAACTTGAAAATTGCTTTGATGCTAATAGTGTGTGAAAACGGCTATTGGCATCCTCTAAGAAAGTTTCAATGATTGAAATAAGAGTTTAGAACACTTAACCATTATTGTATATGACATGTTGTGTACTCTTGCACATATGTAATCCATGTCCGGGAACCATAGTATGCGTGCATGTACGCGTACCTGTTGGCTTGAGAAATCCGGGAACCTAAGTATGCGCACTCCTTCGCGTACTTGCGTAAGGTTAATTAACGAATATTTCTGTTGGGATTGGAAGTACACGTACCTGTTTGCGTACTGGAGAAACCCAATCTTGGTCCGGGTATTCCAAGTATGCGTACGCGTTTGCATACTTAAAGGTTAAAGTTCTAAAATCGGTTGTGCACATGAACTTAAACATTTATATAATAAGGAATGCAATCTTTGCAAACCATGGCTATATTGTTCATGAATTGATTCGAGTGAATCAAACCGATTTTGCTTCAGTTGTGTTCTTGTATACTTATATGAGAATATAGCAATTGAAAAACTCTTTAACTAGTTTCATTTGAGTCATTTGAACTAGTTATGGTTAAGATGAATAAGGTTGATATGAGAGTGTTCATATGGCTAACTTCGGTTAACTATTGTTGAGCCAACATGGTGTACACGTTTAGGTACGATTACATAAACCTAAATGAGGGTACATTTCATTTGTGTGTAACAAGCTAAGTTCGATCTAACAGTTGAAAGATATTAGCTTGGTTGAATCAGGTTTTTCATCTAACGGTGAATATTGAATGCTTTGTTACAAAGGTAACTTAGATTGCAAACCATGATTTGAAAACTATATAAAGGAGAACTCTAGAAACTGGGAAACCTATTCCCCACACTTATGTGTGTTACTTGTTGCATAGCTAGAGTCGATTCTCCTTTAACCTTGGGTTTCTCACGAGACCCTGTAGGTTAACGACTTGAAGACTTCATTGGATTGTGAAGCCAGACCCAACTATTTTCTCTGTAGTTGCGTGTTCTGATCTTGCACGATTCTATCGTATGAGTACTATCTTCTCTAAGATTTGCTCGAGATTTAATCTCCGATAGGCATGATAAAAAGTAATCACAAACACCTTCGTCTCATCGTTTGTGATTCCATAATATCTAGTTTCGTTTCCATACGATTTAGATTATTGTGAGGTGATTGATAATACTAGGCTATTCTTCGGGAATATATGACCGGTTTATCAATTGGTTCCTGTTCACCTTGATTTATCAAAAGACGGAACAAAACTCATAGGTATTTCTGTGGGAGACAGATTTATCTATTCCAATAGACTTTTCTGTGTGAGACAGATTTGTTTATCAAGTCTTCGACTTTAGGTCGTAGCAACTCTTGGTTGTGGGTAAGATCAGCTAAGGCAATCAAGTACATAGTATCCTGCTGGGATCAGAGACGTAAGGAACGCAACTGTACCTTGAATCAGTGTGAGATTGATTAGGGTTCAACTACAGTCCAGTCTGAAGTTCATTGGTAGTAGGCTAGTATCTGTAGCGGCTTAATACAGTGTGGTGTTCAAAGCTGGACTAGGTCCCGGGGTTTTTCTACATTTGTAGTTTTCCTCGTTAACAAAATTGGTATCTGTGTTATTTCTTTTCTGCATTATATTTTGTTATATAATTGAAATATCACAGGTTGTGCGTTATATCGATCAATTAGGAAATCCAACCTTTGGTTGTTGATTGAAATTGATTGATCCTTGAACATTGGTCTTTGGTACCGTTCAAGTTATTTCTCATATATTCAATCGGGCTCGCAAATTTCCATTTGCTGATTGCATATTGAGTTAAGAGATAGAGATATAAACTCTTGTATATACTTTTCTCTAGATTGAGTCAGACTGTCTAGTTGATTCTCTAGAAAGTATATTGTGAGTCCTCTCAGATTTTCAAACGAATTGTTAGGTGTGGTTGTTGTACCCCCGCATTTTCAAAAACTACAACCCATTAAACCACATGAAATTACATAAAAATTTCATTATAAAAGGACTAATAATCGGGTCTACGAGTGCGATAGATGTCCTTCAGGATGTTGAAATGAGGTAAGTATTGGAAATTTGAACTTTTCCACCTTCTCCATTCCTGAATAGCACACTCTAACACTTCAGAATCAGTTTCACCTCTAATTCATATTTGACCAATAATATGAACTAATGCCATAAATTCTTTAACTTGATCCCTTATACGTCTGTACCGAGAATATAACTTGCTTCCATCACGGTTATAAGGGTTACCGGTTTCAGAGCAAAAGTTTTCATAAATGGTTCTCCAATAACTTGTACTCACAAAACCACCTTGACGTCGTTCTTCTCCTCTTTTTGGATATCATAGTACATAGTTGCGGCAAATACATAAATCTTCATCCAAAGTAAAACTAGGTTCAGCCATAATCTAGTATATTTCTTTCTATACTAGAGTAAGAGTTTAGGTGGAGATGGTTGATGTTGAAGATGTAATGTCTAAATAAGAAAAAATAAGATGGTTGGGCATGTATGTTCAACTTATATATAAAAACAAGATGTGTAACGGCTCTATTTTCAAAATTCAGGTCGTACAACTTCTCAACGGCTCTATTTTCAAATCAAATAGGGACAAAAAAACAACAAAACACCCCCTAAAAATAGGTTATGGCTAGGTTTGAGAGCACACGAACCGAACCGTAATCCTGGAACTAAAGAAAACATGTGATTGTCAGGGTTACGGCTAGGTTGGAGAGTTAAGGTACTAGGCCGTAACTCTAGTAAATTAATTGTGTCAGTCTTACGGTTGGCATCTACCTGGACGTAACTCTGCTAGAATTCACTCAAATTGGTTTCCCAGTCTTACGGTTTGGTTTGTCCTACCAAATACCTAACCGTAATTTTTCATGAGTACCAAACCCTGATTTTGTGTTTCACTTTAAAACTAGAAACACAAATCCAATTTTAAGACTTATTCATTCATTCTACCTAATACTAAGCCAAATTTGTGAATTCACTCAAACATAAAGATACGTATGCATTAGACATTGGAAAAAAGAGTACACAGAAAGATTTACGGTTGGGTCAAGACTTCCCAAAACCCAACCGTAAATAAGGTTGATATTTTATTTCTTAGTTACGGTTTGCTTTTTGAGCAGGCGAACTGTTGATAGGGTAAAACGTGGGAAGGAGGAACTAGCCCTAATCACAGAAAGTACTCCCAATGAGTAAAGAGGTTTAGGGAAGTAATGGTGGGTTAATGATATCTCCATAAGTGTGCCCTCTTTCCCCTTTTATAATGACCATCTTATGAATAAATGCTCATAAGATTACCATATTACTAAACTACCATTTCCCTTTCCTTAAGTTAATACCAAACCCTAAGAGGCTTTCCTCTTGGGCTAAAGCCCGACCAACTTAATGTGGTCTTGGATAGACTAGAACTATCCCATTCTAGTGGGCTAGGCCTAGTCCCCTAGTATCTCCATCCTAAAAGGGAACCTTGATAAGCTAAGGGGGCCATCTATTTATGATGGATTATTTTCATGTATCAACATTAGTCCCTGACTGTTTGACCGGTCAAAGACCGTGTCAACAGTCACATGTTGATGAGACGGTTACAATTGGTGAGTTATGGGCGATTTAAGTTCACGACCCTTGGGTGGCTGCGGTTATTGGTCTGCCCAGTAACCTCTCCTTCTTTTACCTCCTATAAATATAGGAGACCTCGCCCTATAATCCTCATTTTTTTCACTGTATCCATTTCTCTCTCTTCTTTTCCTTTTTTTACTCGTCATGTCTAATGAATCGCCTAACCACGACGCGCCTCCTCGATCAGAATCATACACACTTAAATAAATAAGGAGCAGTCATGCGCTTAAAGATCAGCTACGGCCGCCCGCGGCGGATGACAATACTACTCTTTTCACAGCTGATGATATCTGGGTTGCGCGCATGCTGAACCCTAATCCTTTTCCTCCGCCCGGATCTGAGAGCTGGCTCATCCGTCCCCAAGAGGTGTCGCCTCCTATACCTTCCTTAGAGGATATGCCCCGTTTGGCCGTACATAGGGGAGATTACATTTTCCCTTCAATCAATCTTCGTTCGTCCGCTGAATCTCATGTCGCATGGGATCCTTGGGTAGATTACATTTGTTCCAATCCGGATAATGAAAGGGTCATTCGTTCTTTAGGCATTGAGGTTGCTTTAAAGGCTTCAAAGTTCAGATACATCCATCGAGATCACGACAGTTTGATCCGCTTATGTGCGCGCTGGGGAGTCGACCCCCACATGTTGTTGTTTTCTTTGGGTGAAGCGACCCCTATTCTAGAAGATGTAGTGGCGATCACCGGCCTACCTGTTCATGGTGATACAGTTTTCGACAGTTGTTGCCTTCACAAGTCTTTAAACAAGGATGATAGAGACCTTCGTGATCGCTTGATTGCTGCTAGAACGAAGTCCATAACATTCCAACTGCCATTAGAGCTTAAGGTTATGGCTCCGAGCGAAATAGAAGGCCCGGTAGCTAAAGGAAAGGGTAAAGCTACCGGGTCTGCTACTCATGATTCTCCCACTAAAGTTCTGTCTTATTCAAAGCTTATAGCATCCACCATAAAAGCTGCTCGACCAAAGTAATCTGCGCTGAAGAGTCTGATGAGGTGAGGGAGTTAAAGAGCAGCCAAAAACCGAAGTCCGGGCAATGCCGAGCCTCTTTCTCTGTTGGATAAAATATTGGGCTCCTCTACTTTCTGGCCCACGCGAGGGTGTTCCTTCTCGGGAGGGAGAGACAGATAGAGCTGAGTTGGCGGCCTTCCTCCTCTTCTGGTTATGTCATGATGTATTCGAGTACAGTCCCCGGGACACTATCAAGAATGAGCTTATCCCTATGGCCGTATTGATGTCCCGCGGTGTGTCATTTCCGCTTGCTCCTATGTTCTTGGGCGGTCTGTACCATCATTTGGACTTGATGGTGCGTGATATTCGTCGCGTGGATGGATCTCATGAGGTTAAAACTTTCCTTCCTGCCAATTTCATTCAAGCATGGGCTTGAAAGCGCTTTCCCGTATACATGCCTCCCCAGCTAAATCCTCTTGCTCTCTCGCGACAAGAAGAGGTCACTCAAAAGGACGGTTCTAAGTGACTCGTGACGATTCCTGAGTCCCACCCTCGGATGTCTCTTTACCACAAGAAAGGTTTTCTCCCTAGGACAAAGCTCAAGGATCACATGGATAAGGGCGCTGACTTCAATCTTGTCACTTATCAAGATGGTTGTACCGGTTCTCTGCATTATAATTTCGTTGTCCAATCTCCGAGGAAGATGTCTTCCGCGGAGACGCCCTCAGCCGAGGATTTTGACATCATTGTTTCTACTTTACCCGGGCGTCTTCCTGGTTTCTATGGCGGGAAATTTTCATCCGAGACATACAATACAGTTTGTGTGGCTCGGCAGCTGGGTTTTGACCAAGGAGTTCCTTATAACCCTCCTCTCCCTTCTTCGATTGAAGAAGATAAGGAAGTTCGGAAGAGTTTTGATCGCTTCGTTTTCAAAAATGGTCTTCGGATGAGTGATCTCCAGTGTCATTTTGATCTCTTCCAGCCTCAATCCCGTCGGCAAGTTAGTGTCACCCCCGGGTGGCTTGGGTACCGCAATTGTATCAACAGGAACATGCTAAACCTCCTCCTCAAGGAACCATATGCTCCTCCGGCTTTGACCAAAGATGATTTCAAAGATATGGACGCATCATGTCGCGTGAAGTCAAGGAACAAAGGTCGCCCTCTTCATCCACTGGGATCCTCTTCCGGGCGATGAGTCTTCTCAAGAAGACGGGAAAGGTAGTGCTTTACCTCCTTCGTCTAGTTCCAAAAAGAGGAGGCGTCCTCCACCGGTGAAGCCTTTGGACATTCCTCCCATTGCATCTCCTCCCGCTAAGGTACCTATCATTTCTTCTCTTTTTATTTTCCGCCGACTCCTGTTTTATTTTATTTTATATTTGTTTGTCCTATCCTTTTATAAATCCCCGCCTATTGGCTGGAATCCAAGGGGCCTCCTCTTTGAAGAGTACATTAATCTGCCTCTCAACGAATAAGGGGTTGATCGTCTAGCTAAGAAGATGAAGCGAGATGCCGCGTGCTACCTATTCCGCAATTGCCTTCCATTCGTACTGCTAATGTTTCCCCTCCATTTTCTCCACAGGCTCCAAAAATGGGGTCCCCGTCCGCAAGTACATTTATTGAGCGCGTGGAACGCCAACTAGGCCGATCGGTCAGTCAAAGTGGTCCGGACATACTTTCTCCCCGTATGATTCTACACTCTACTCGCCCTCTAATTGTAAAAACGGTTCAAGATCATCCTCTTCATACTCCCTCCGATATGCTAGGTCCAGCGAGCGATACTGAGTCAAACCATTCCGTTCATGATTATTCCCAAGAGAACAGTGGTCTTAAAGGCAGTACTAGGAATCAAAGTTCTTCTCCTTCTAAGTCTCGTAAGTACACTATGTTGTCTCTTGTTAGGTTTGAATACTGACACGTGCCGGTCAGGATATTCTGTTGTTATTATTAAATACATTTGGTAATCTATATATACACCTCCATTCATTGTATCCCTCTAATGAAATTATTTTATTTCCTCCTTTCCTTTTGCTTTTGTTTCCCAATAGGTCACTCGGAGCCAGTTGCGTCAAGCTCCTCTTCTTCCTCTCGCCGATCGGTCCATTCTCCTGTCGATCCTCTTCCTCCTTCCGATCTAGTATTTGTTATACATTTTGGGTTATCATCATTACTTCCTTGCTGGTGGAGTATTTATTTATGTTTTCTTTTTCTTTCTTCAGAATATGGGAAAACGAGATGGCGCCCATGGCAAGGGGAGCAGCTAAAACCAACAAGTTAAAGGTAGCGAGTCCGGAAGTGCTAATGATAAGCGGCAGAAACCATCCAAGCCGTCTCCTAAGGTCTCTCGCGGTGTAAATGCCGATGCTGAATTAATGACTACCCCGGAGGATCCCCAATTCCAATATCCTCGTGTTATTTCAGCGGCGGAGGATGGTGTGGACGACCTCTACGAGTTGGTACATGGGTTTTGGGTACCTTCGTCTAAAGTAGCCACTTATCGACGTATAGTGGAGAGGTTCGGTCACATGTTCATTCATGAAGAAATGCCTTCCAACTCTTTCGTCATGTCTAATGAGGATTTACTCGACATAGCGGACGACCTTTCTCAGACGGAGGAAACTCCTATTGATCCAGTTACATTGAGGAGGTGGGATGCTTCCATTCAAACTTATCTGGTTCTTCGATTTCCTATCCATTGGCTCAAGAACCTGCTGGATCTGGCGAAGGCGAGTCACAATGCGCGGGCCACATTGCCTCGTGAGATTGATGAGCTGGATCAAGAATACGAGCGCTTGCTCAATGTTGCTGATGTTAAGAAAGCACCATATGACCGACTGATGGTGGACGTTGGTCGAGCTACCGAGGAGTTGAGGATCGCCCGGAATGCTGCTGAGGAGGTCAATGGGCGTCTTACTAAGAAGAGAGCGGAGCTGGTTACTCTGGATATTAATTAATTTTTTGAGTTATTTTATGAGTGGGTTTTGAACAATATTTTCTTTGCTTTTGTTTCGGTTGAACTGGGAATTTCGATGGTTTGTTTTCCTTTTTGGAAGACATATTTTATTATTTTGATTATCTGCATTTATTATTATGGTTGGATGGTAATTAATGTGATACTACTATGTCTTTCTATAAGTATGGGTAAGTGGAATTGCCTTAGCTATTGTCTTTCAGGTTTTTTTTTTCTTTTGGTTGTTAGCTATATTTTGCAGCAGATTGCTCATTGTCTACATGGTTACGCTTTAGTTTTGGCTCTTGTACCAGCACTAGTCATTCCTTATGAAAAGAATCATGAACTAAGTCGCTTGCTGCTGGTAAAAGCTGAAGTGGAGATGCTTAGAGAAGTTAGAATGTCGAATAGAGTGGCCACGCACGCGCAATTTGATGAGCAATATGAAATGTATTCAATGTCTCAGAGGTTGCAAACATCCGGGCGCCTGACTCTGGCAGTACATCGCGCGCTATATGATACAATCGCCACTCGGAACAAGGCTGAGCGACTATTCCAAGAGTCAATAATTATGACAAATGATATTGAGCAAGAAATATTCAACTGTCGTCCATTTATCACTCAGCGGACGGGACCAAATCTCCGCGGGTGTGTCTTGACCCTATGTGTTGTTTCTGCCATCATTCATCCTACCGATATGAAAGCAGAACTAGCGCGTTTGTTAGTATTGAATGATGAAGTCGGGATGCTATTAACTCACCGATTGATTGCTCTGGATAAGGCGCGCAAAGCTTATGAAGAGCATAAGGGGACGCTAAGTATGGCTCAAGAGGCCCATGTCTCCAGTGATGTTATGCACAAGATTCATCAAGTGCTAGAAGAGGTGCGTAATGCTTATACAGACTCCACTACTCAATATGGAGAGGCGCAGTTGATGATGCAGGACCTAGATGAAGACATTTATTATTGTCGCTCGCTCATAATTGAGCGCTCTTGAACAAATTATTACTATTATCCCTTCATCATCATCATTTTTTTTTGTCTTGGGTATTGTGTTATTTTGGTTATATATATGAGAATTGTCTTAATCAGTCATACTAAATATCCCTTAAGTTCTTTTGTTTCATGGATGATCGTGTAAGGTTGGTTCTGGAGGTGAGGCATCTAAATCGCCTTTTAAGGGTGATGTGTTTTGCGCGTGATAACTTTACAATCGAGAACTCGCGTTGGCATGAACAATTGGTCGCTGCGGATCATCTTGTGATGAAGATACAAAGTGAGGGTGGGTTGCCTAGTATGGCTCTTCTTGAACATCGTGGGTATTGTCGCGAGCAACGTCTAGTTACTCACTTTTAATGTGTTGACGTGGACCATAACGTGAGGTCTATTGAAATGGCTCTTGTTGAAGTTCACAGGGCACTTCATGCGCTGCCTTAATTTATTTTTTTTAGTGGGTAGTAGTTGTGGAACAATGAATGCTCTCTGAGATGTATGCTTCCTATATAAATAAAGCTTGTTCATAGCATTTTCATTTCTTGTGCTCTGTTCATTCGTTTACATTGGAATTCTCTAGATGGCTCGTCTTTTGCACAACTACGTACTATCTCTAGCCTCTGTGTCGACGTTAGTAACTCCCTATACAAGGGAATTTGAGTTAGATCGTCTATTGCTTGTGAAGACTGAAATAGAATTGCTTAGGGATATAAGGACGGAAGATCGTACCAAAACGCGCGCTAGAGTTGATAGGCGACACAAAATATATATAACGGCTCATGCGGCACTGTCGTCCGGGTTAGTATCTTTCAAAATTCAACGTGCACTAGATGATGTTGTCTCCGCGCATCATGAAGCCGATCGGCTATTTCAAGAATCAGCTCTTATGATGATTGATATGGATCAGGCTGTAGCAGATTATCGCGCATACATTTCCCAGCAACCGGGTCGTCGTTTGCGTGGGTATGCATTAACTTTAAGTGTAATATCCGCTTTAGTGCACCCTTCTGATAAACGCGTGGAATTAGCGAGATTGCTAGTCCTAAGAAGTGAAGTGAAGGCTTTGCAGACTCATAGGCTGGCTGTTCAAGATGGTGCACGTAGAGCTTTCGAGGAGCAAAATGAAACTTTTGAGATGGCTCGGCAAAACAATGCGTCTGAAAGGATTATGCATGAAGTAGAGCAAGTACTAGGCGATATGCGAGTTGCTCTATCTATGGCTACTGTTCAGTGTGAGGAGGCGCTCGTGATGATGCAAGATGTGGAACAACAGATCACACGTTGTTGTATGCTTATAACTGAATCATCTTGAAAAGTTCTCCCCAATTTTTTTTTTATATAGTCTAGATGTTCTTGGATGAAAGTGATTAGTCATTATGGGGGAATCAGTCAGTGCTTTATGTGTGTTTCTTAAAAAACAGAGAATTGACTTGTTACAAGCTACTGTTGTCGGAAATGCTCTTCTTGCCTGCGAGTGTGAGGATTTATTCGAGGTCAGCCAAACGCAATACCTTCATGCAATGGATTTATATGTGGATCGATTGAGTGCTTTTAGGATTGACCCTTCAGTGGAGAATATCATGGCTTCAGATGAAGCTTTTGAAGTGTTTTCTAATGCTCGTATCCGGATGGGGCAAAGAGAAAGCGACTTGGCTATTGCGCGCGACAGACTTAGGCGTGCGAGTTCAGCGTTGTCTTCAATTCTTTAATTTCATGGACTTCCTGGAACGTTTTGTTTAATCTACTTCGTGTGTTATTCCGAATGAACATATTAGTTATATTACTTTTATGCAACATCAGCACTCAGGACGCTTCTTTAGGAGTATATTGACTCTATATTTACATTTCATCTGTTCCACCTTTTGGATGTATTCATCACTTGGATTAATCAAGACTAGTATTTATCTTATGTGTTGTGTTCTATGATTATCCTCAAAACCTTAATAAGTTTATGCGCGGAACTCGGCCGGCTCTTAAATTATTGGTACATTTCATTGGATCATGTATGAAACCTAGCCAGACTTGGGGCTATTGGTGCACTTCATTGGGTCATACACGGAACCTAGCCGGACTCGGGGCTATTGGTGCACTTCACTGGGTCATGCACATAACCTATCCAGACTCGAGGCTATTGGTGCACTTCATTGGGTCATGCACGGAACCTAGACGGACTCGGGGCTATTGGTGCACTTTATTGGGTCATGTACAGAACCTAGCCAGACTGGGGTCTATTGGTGCACTTCATTGGGTCATGCACGGAACCTAGCCGGACTCGGGGTTATTGGTGCACTTCATTGGGTCATGCACAGAACCTAGCCAGACTCAGGGATATTGGTGCACTTCATTGGGTCATGCACGGAACCTAGCCAAACTCGAGGCTATTGGTGCACTTCACTGGGTCATGCAAAGAACCTAGCTAGACTCGGGGCTATTGGTGCACTTCATTGGGTCATGCACGGAACCTATCCAAACTTGGGGATATATTTTTACACATCATGTAAGATAAAAGGTTTTTATTATTAATGTCCTACCACTCGGTGTACATTTAGTAGGAGTATTGATCCGAGATCCGCTCATCCTCTTGAGGTAGTAATATCCGCTTTCTGCAGCCTCACTGATCATGTAGGGGCCTTCCCAATTTGCAGCAAACTTTCCAGCTTTTTTCATCTCATTGTACGTGCGGGGCGATATTCATGACAATGTCGTTGATACAAAAAGTCCGCTCTTTACCTTCTGATTATAGTATCTTGCCGTCCTTTGCCTATACTTATCCACAAATCGTTCAGCTCTAGATCGACGCTCCTCAAATGTATCGAGATGCGCGAAACGACTGATCTCATCTCGGGGTAGTGAGATCGGCCATTGCTACGCGTGCATAAGGGATGGAAATCTGCGCTGGTAGTATCGCGTCTTCCTCGTAAACCAAGGAATAAGGAGAGGCTCCAGTTGAACTTCTCTTGGAGATGCGATACGCCCAAAGCGCAAAGGGGTAACTGCTCATGCCAACTCCTATGGTGATCATTATACTGTGCGACTTAATATCCTTAACAATGTTTTATTAGTAGCTTCCGCATGTCCATTCCCCTGAGGGTAATAGACAATCGACGTATGAAACTTAATGTCGTACTGATCTAGCAACTCCATAACTGTTTGATTGACGAATGAAGTCCCATTGTCTGATCGGTTGATCATTGGCGCTCTGAATCGACAAATGATGTATTCTTTGATGAATGCTACGATTGTAGCTCCAGCATAGTCTCGCAGTGGGATGGCTTCCACCCATTTAGAGGAATACTCGGTTGCAGTAACGATATACTTATGTCGCCCGGATGAGGTTGGATTAATCGATCCAATGATATCAAGCCCCAACTGTGTAAGGGCCAAGGGGTAACAACACTGTGCAACAACGTGTGTGGGGCACGGATGAGTGGTCCGTGGCTCTAGCATTGCTGACATTTCTTCACGTGTTCAGCGGTGTCAAATTCCATCGTGGGCCAGTAAAATCCTCCTTCGTATAGTTGTAGGAAGAGTTTTCTCATCCCCTGGTGCTCCACATTGTGAGTCGTGTTCATTACTACCTCCGCTTTTTCTTGTGATAAACAGCGTAATATTGTGTTCCCATAGCTTTTCCTGTAGAGGATCCCTTCACTCATAAAGAATCGCCTTGCCTTCTTATGGATTTTAAGCGCGTCTTGTCTATTATGCGTTCGTGCTGGATGAAATATATATATATGGTTGTCTCCAATCTTCTATCTCTATACTGCATATCTCTTCTTGTTTCGGAGGTGCTTGACAGTCTTCGCAATTATCCTGCACCACCGCTTCTTGGGCATCCATTCTTGGCCAATAGACCCCCATTCTCTGTAAGCGGTGGTATAATGGAATCTCTCATGTTTGTCCGCAAGACTCCATATGGACGCGGATCAGTATCTCTTGCACTTCTATTCTTCCCACACATCGTGATAAGGCACCTCCGGATGTCCGGTAGTATAGCGCTCCTCGTATTATGACAAATTTCTTTAATACTTTAACAGGCAACAACTGATCGTCCGCTTCTTTGGTTAAATCCTCAATGTACGCTGTCCTCCAGTCGCCCTTTTGTTCAAACGTCGCGTCTTCTTTTCATGTGCTCGGTACTGCCATTCTTTTTACTACTACTATACCTTCATCTACCTCGTTTAACTGTAGCTTCTCCGCTAAGGTAGCCAACGCGTCCGCGTGTTTATTAGTAGACCTCTCAATATGCTCAATAACAGTACTTCCCCTTTTTGCTATCAATTCTTGGTCCTCCGCTCGGTAAGGAGCTAAGTGTGCTTCTTTTACTTGGAAGTCGCATGACACTTGATTTGTGACTAACTTTGAGTCTCCTTTGATATCTATCGCTCCTAAATTGAGCTCTTCTGCCATGCGCAATCCTAAAATCACCGCTTCATATTATGCCACATTATTACTGCATTCAAAATCTAGCTTAAAGCGAATGATAACAATTCTCTTTTGGGGGTTTCAAATACTATCCCTGCTCCTCCATAAGAGCCGTATGATGATCCGTCGAAAAACATCGACCAACGTTCTTCCTCCTCGACTTCTGAGACTTCTCCATGTATCTCATCACTTATCTCTGTCATATTTGTACCTGGAAAAACGGCCAACAAGTTCGCGAATGCTTGCCCTCATACTCCTTTAGACCGCTGATACTTTAGCTCAAACTCAGATAGCTGTAGCAACCAGCGGGCTGTTCTGCCGGATAAAATTGGTTTTGTATCTAAATAAGCGATTGGATTAGCAGTTGCTACCACTATAGTTTCATGGGCGAGCAAATAAGATAGTAATTTTTGTGTGGCATATATGAGTGCTAAGCATGCTTGCTCTACTTTCGCGTATCTGAACTCCGCATCTCTAAACACCCGGCTGACATAGTGGATCGAACACAGCTGGTCATTTCCAAGGTCTTGAGCCAGTAATGCTCCAATCGCCACACTGGTGAATGCTGTATATAGGTAAAGGGGTTCACCTTTGACGGTTGGTCGCAAGACTCGTGCACTGATTAGACATTCTTTAAGCTTATGAAAGGCTCGCTCTTGATCGTCCCCCCATTCGTATGGTTTATTCTTCTTTAACAAGGGTGAGAATGCAGACAACAGTTGCGCCAATCCGGGGATGAACCTTCGGACATAGGATACTCTGCCTATGAAAGTTTGCAATTCTTTCACATTTGTAGGTGATCTCATGGTGGTTATCGCTTCTACCTTGTCCGGATCGATCTGTATCCCTTTATTTGTGACAACGAATCCCAAGAATTTTCCGGAAGTGACTCCGAAAGCGCATTTGAGAGGATTCATCTTCAAGTGATACTTTCTGCACCTGTTAAAGACGCGCCTTAAGTGATCCAGATGATCTTCTCGCATTCTTGATTTTACCACGACATCATCTATGTAGACCTCTATTACTTGATGCATCATATCGTGGAAGATAACTACCATTGCCCGTTGATAAGTCGCGCCTGCGTTTTTTAATCCGAATGGAATCACAACATAATAAAAGTTTCCATATGGCGTCTGGAAAGCCGTCTTATGAGCATCCTACGCTGCCATTCTCACTTGGTTGTATCCGCTAAACCCGTCCATGAAATAAAACATACCGTATCCACATGTGTTATTCACCTACGTCTATATTCGGTACTGGGAAGTCATCTTTAGGGAACGCGCGATTCAGATCTCGATAATCTACACAACATCGTACTTTTCCATTCTTCTTTGCTACCGGTACGATGTTAGCCAGCCATACAGGGTGTTGGATTGGCTCAATGAACTTAGCTTTTAGCAGCTTCTCCACCTCTTCCTTGATGGCCAAATAAATCTTTTCCGGAAAATTGCGACTCCGTTGTTTAACTGGTTTGTACTCGGGTGAGACGTTGAGGTTATGTGCGATCAGACTGCTATCCAGGCCAGGCATTTCAACGTATGTGAAAGCAAACACGTCCTGGTACTCCCAGAGCAGTTTAATCATCCGTGACCTTTCATTTTCTTCCAAATTTTTACTGATGCGTATTTACGCGAGGTTTGTCTTCTAAGCCAAGATTTATTTCTTCTAGCCCATCAAGAGTTGGATCGACTTTTATCTTTTCCTCGGGCAAGCTTTCTATCATTTCTTCTTCTGAGATAGGGAGTTCTACCTCCTCATGTGAATCTTCAATTACTGGGGTCGCCTCCGCCATTTCTTCATCTGCTGATGACATTGCACAATCGTGTTGACAATGGGAGGCTTCCCCGGCTAATTTTTATAAGCGGTAAACATGTCCTCCTTCCGGACGCGAGAAGCGTTTGAACTGGATGTTCTTTGTTTTTGCTACTGCCCTCTTACTCCCTGTGGCAGGTCCCGTCCGTGATGGACTGAATACCGACTTAGCCTTCCCCTTTGCTTGCTCTTCCGGCTGAAGATCTTCCCACTTAGGGAGTGGTGTGAGATGCTCCGACTGTTCCCCTTGGTCAAGGACAGGTTGTGTGTAGAACACTGCATCAGCCATGTAAGCTTCTTCCGGTAAGAATGGGTTGCTTGTAGCTGGGATCCGGAATTGCTTTCCTCCAATATTAGTCTTAACACACTGGTGATACGTCGATGCTACTACCTTATGGTTCAAGAGATATCCTCGCCCTAGTAGTACATGGAACGTAGTGTCATCCTCAAGTACGTAGAAGGGTGTAAGTGCCCTAATGGTTCCGACAGGTGTACTATCCCGATCGCCGTCTGGGTCTGTCCTCCGAATCCTCTCACAGTTTTCGCGCGAATTGCCGCGCGCATCTTAATTGTTGTTGTCGACACCCCTAAGGATTCCACTGTGTGTAGTGAAATTAGGTTGAGGGAAGCTCCGCCATCTATGAAAGCTCGCTTGAGGGGTTGTTTGTTAATAAACGATGTCAGGTATAAAGGGCGAAGGTGCTCTCCTGGGTAACATATATCTTCATCCGTAAAGGTGATAGCTTCCTTAGGTAAAGGGTTGTACGCCTTTCCGGACGCGATTGCGGTGATAGCTTTGGATGCTTCTCGGACTTGATTTTCACTAAAACCCAAGGAATCGAAGAACTGTTGAGCCAAAACAGTCTGAGCGAACTTGCTAGCAATCCCATTCGTATCCGGAAAGATTGTTGTTTCAGCAACCTCACAGACTTCTTCTTCTTCCGCGTCCTCCCAAGGACTCCAAGCTTCTCCCTCAGTGGGTTTGTGTGAAATCATCATAACTTGATGCTGAGGAAGCGGATCACTCTTGATGCTTTGCTCCCCTATTTCCAACTCGCCTCTAGCTCGCTTTCTTTGCACGATGTACCGAAGGTAATAACATTCCACGGTCGGATGGTGAACTCTTCTGTGGTAATGGCAATACCGCTTGTGTGTCTTATCCGCCGCGGTAGGTTCACGCTGATACGAGCGGGAGAGTTTCTTCCTTGTTCGACACCTATCAAAAGTCCTACTATCTGTTCTTTACTGCACGGTAATGGCGGCGGCGGATTAGACCTTCCTCCATCCGTTCTTCCTCCTCTTCTTCCGGACTGTCCTCCACGATAGGATCCAAAAGTAGCTCCGCATTTTCCTCTTTCGCTTCCTTGATTATTGAAAGCTGGTGTAGACGCGGCGTTAACAGAATATTGTTTCCAAGTGTGTCCGCTCGCTCCAGAATTCATAACGTCCGCACAATCTGATATCCGGGCCGAAGCTTCTTCAACCTCCACAAAGGTTTGAAATTTGAAGTTCGTGAGATTTAAGCGGAAAACAGTGTCCATTCCTCTGATGCATATTTCCACCAAGCGCTCCTCTAGGATATCCTCGTGGCATTCTAACGTAAATTCTCGGAATCGAGTGATATATTTACCGATATCTTCTCCTACCCGCTGGGTGCACCTTCCTAAGTCTATGGCTGTGACCCTCTTCTGGGCGGAGTAAAATTTCTTCAAGAAAAGTTATACCATGGCGGTCCATGAGCTAATACTTCCGGGTTTCAAGTTATCGTACCAGGTAAAAGTATTATATGTTAACGACTTTGGGAATTCCCGCATGCAAAGGCTTTCATCCTTCGCGTAAGCATTCATGGCTGACAGGAAACGACTCATATGCTCTCTCGCGTTCCCCTTTCCTCCGTATGTTTTAAACTTTGGCGATGTGTAGTCCTCCGGATACAAGTAGTCGGCAACTTCCACGGAATATGGTGGCTCCAGCGAGTCATAGGCATCGTGTTTTATTACCCGATAATTAGTCTCTAGGTACTTTACAATCGCGTCTTTCGTCATGCCCGGGATGGTATTCTTAGCACTGACTGTTCTAGGGGTTACTATATTTTGCTCCCTCGCTCGCTTTAGGATCCCGCGCAGTTCTTGCTGCCTTTTGATAGACGCATCTAGCTCCTCTTGCATTTCAGACATTTCTTGCTCGTTTATTTCAGCCGTGGATTTTTCTTTAGGAATCTCCCCTTTCTTTTGGGACGCTGCTGCACCCGGAGATTCTCATGCTCCTTGCACAATGGGTGTGGTAACCACTGCGCGGAAACGTATCTCATCATCACTCTCTCCATGCACATCTTCTATGGAAACATGGTACAGATTCGGGAGTGCTCCGCCTACCGGTACTTCCTGGCTCGCACTTGTGATTATCAAGCTGGAAAAGAAGCTAAGAACCTCCCACTGTGGTCGCAATGTTGATAGGGTAAAACGTGGGAAGGAGGAACTAGCCCTAATCACATAAAGTACTCCCAAGGAGTAAAGAGGTTTAGGGAAGTAATGGTGGGTTAATGATATCTCCATAAGTGTGCCCTCTTTCCCCTTTTATAATGACCATCTTATGAATAAATGCTCATAAGATTACCATATTACTAAACTGCCATTTCCCTTTCCTTAAGTTAATACCAAACCCTAAGAGGCTTTCCTCTTGGGCTAAATCCCGACCAACTTAATGTGGTCTTGGATGGACTAGAACTATCCCATTCTAGTGGGCTAGGTCTAGTCCCCTAGTCTCTCCATCATAAAATGGACCCTTGATAGGCTAAGGGGGGCATCTATTTAGGATGGATTATTTTCATGTATCAACACGAACCCAACCGTAAGTTAACCTTCACATGCATTTTTCTTTCTTTGGTTTATTCTAACTTGAAAATTCATTTTAATATAATCCAAACTTAAAACTTGTTCATAACAAACCACACAAAATACCATTAATTTGTCCTACATGGCATAAGTTAGAATTTATAACAAACCACACAAACAACTAAAGGAAACTAAATAGTCTTCTATAATTATCATATTGATAGAGTTTAAGGAGAATGTCTACTCATTACGAGTACGACCGCGACCTCTTTTGTTACCACCTCGAGTACGAGGGCCGTCACGACCGCCCTGACCACGACCCCCGACCCCGACCACGAGCATGCATATCCTCTTATGTGGATTCAGAATTACTAGGTGATGGTTGACGTTGACTAGTACCCACATCTCTCGACGAATGTCTACTCCTCTTCGTGCCCCTCTCTAAGTCCTCAAATGAATCATCTTTGTTTGGATCAGGCAAGTCTTTGATTTGTGTTGTAAAACCTTTACTTGTGCACTTGTGAGGGCCACACATTTTTTGACGCATGGAGTCAATGTTTGTGCCAAGTGAAGGAATTTCTTTTTATATTTTACATATCAAAATGAAACATATTAGTACAAACAAATATAGCGTCATGAAACATATTAGTAGAAATGTAAAATGGCGTCATGAAAAATAACAACTTTACTTACCGTCTTGAAATATAGCGCCTTCCAATCCATATCAAATACACTTTTCTTCTCGGCTTCACGCTTCTTCTTTTCTTGATACTTTTGGATATATACCGCCGCTTCCGGATCATTATTGATCACATGAGGATGACCAAAATGGTAATACCATTCCAAATAATCTTCTTCGGCTTCCTTTGTGCCTAGAGTAGGAATGAGCTCCTTCATATGGATTTGGTATAGTACATTATTGCGGTCGTTCCAAACATCAATACTTGGCACTGGGCTGTAGTTGAGCACGACATTGGCACTTTTACGGAGGAAGCATTAGCACACAATTTGAACAATTCTTCAGTGACTTTTTCTTGCACATAACCATATTGGCGGAGAACTCGGCGTGGATTGGCCATTACGTACCCTAGAGGATGAAACAAAGGCCCGTTGTAGGATTTTGAACTTGAAAAAACACGATGATCAATCTCTTCTCCAAACTTATCTTTCTTTAGATCTATGTAAGGATCAAATATCACATCTTCAACAGTGAGGGCATCCATTTTCAAACTTAAAGCAGCTATCTTCTATTCTTTGTGCTTTACTTGGGTACCAGTGAATACAAACTTGTTTCCTGTAGGACCAGTTTCATCATCTAACCAAGATGTAGAAGGTCTCATGCTCGAAAAGTGGTCATATACCCATGCCTAACAAATTATATATAAACATAAAAAATATATACATAAAACAAAAAAAAAAAAAGATATATATATATATATATATATATATATGTAACAAAACCGAAACTATATAAATTACCTGAAAAAGACCAACATTCCCAGCAAGTTCAGTGGCTCCAGCCATCGAAGCTTTTCGAAAACTATCAAGTAAATAAGCGAGGGTGGCGGTGCCCCAAGCATACTTTTTGGTCTCCTGGAGATCTTTTAACCATTGTAGATAGTGAGCATTTACTCGATTCCTCGTGTTATCAGGAAAGAATATGGTACCAAGAGAATACAATAGGTACGCGATGGCTGTACGACGAGCTCTTGTTTCATCTATCACCTCCTTACGTACTACTTCAGCATCATGTATTCCTCCAAACATATCTTTTAGATTCTTCAACAATATCTTTTTGACAGGTATAGCTACACCTTCTCTTGCTTCATTTGGTTTATCTCCACTAGCCCACTTAAACTGTTTCTCCGTCTCAGCTGGCTCCCATCTAAGTGTGTCTTTGACAAGGGCATAAAGATTTGTCCAACTCATATTGTTGTCAAAACCTTCAGAAACAACTTTTCCTTCAATGTTTAAGTCCGAGATTTGCTTCACATCATCCGGCGTTATTGTCATCTCGCCGAATGGGAGATGAAAAGTATCGGCCAATATCGCTCTCTAAAGGCACTGGCAACAATAGAATCAAACTCATGCTGATGGTATAGAATTCCACTACCTAACCCTGTATCCAATACAAGATCACGAACCGCTTTACATTCTTCACCTAACGGCCAATGAGAAGCCTTTTGATGTTTCATTTTCTTTATCGCAATTTCATGATCCTACAAAGAATGTATAAACAACAAATTTGTTAAATTTCTAAATTATACCAATTTTTTTTTTTGATCGGTAAAGAATTATACCAAATAATTAATATATCAAGTTGAACAAAATCATGCAAAATAAGAAAATTTTTGAGATTATTACCCCGCTTTCGCAAACCTTAGCATCCCATGAATGTGGATAACTAAATAAGACCTTGGATTCATCGGGCGCCTCACCCCAAGGTCTACCATTATTCTTCTTAGGCAACAACATGTCTTTGCCTTTAGGAATATGCTGGCCTTTTGGTAAAGGTTTCTTCCACGGCTTCTTTTCCTTCACTTGAGGTTGAGGTGTAGCTTCATGTGAAGCAACAATAACTTGTTTCCCTTTGCCTTCAACAACAAATTCTTCTTCTTCTTGATCATCAGATTCTTGTTCATTTGGTGTATCCCTAATCACAAGTCTACCTTCCGATATCACCGGTAGTTCAAATTGCACCCCTTCAATTTCTAGATCTTGGAAAACATTATCTTCCTCTTGAGGTGCTTCGACATCTTGACCTACTTCCTTCAATCATATCCTTCTTCTTCTTAGCATCCTTGTGGAGACCTCTATAATCTACCCCACAATGAATTTCATGGCGAGGTGTGGGGGTATCTTTTGGCGTTAAATCATTTCATCTCTTCTTTTTAGCCTTTACTCTATCACGATTCCTTCAAATTACAAGAAATTCCACTTATAGAATCAGTATTGATGGAAGCCAATCTATTAAAAATAATAATTAATGTTCAGGATAAATTACGGCTAGGTTATCTTAGAGAAAAATAAACCGTAAACAATATTACGGTTGGCAAATAAAATCGAACCTAGCCGTAATAAGTTACGGTTGGAAACTCAATCCATAGTTCCTAGCCGTAATCAAGTATAAAATTTCCTAAAAGTTACAGGAAGAATTACATCTAGGTTTATCCTATAGAGAACCAAACCGTAACCAATTACGGTTGGAAAATTCAGTCAACTACCTAGCCGTAATACAACATGCAAATCAAATTTTAAGGTTTGAATTCATCCAAACCTAGCCGTAAGTTCTTCATAAACTAAAGTTACGGTTAGAAAAGCAGTACCGAACCTAGCCGTAACACTAGCAGAAACGTTACTGAAACCCTAATTTTACTTCAATTTCATTCAATCTAACCTATTTTAAGCACAAAAACGAGTAAACAAAGATGGGTTTGTTCGATTATTACCTAGCATACACCATGGGTTGTTATTGAGGAGTTTGAAATTCTGATTCTTCAGTTGCTTGAATCGGTTGTTGAGGATGAAGATTTTGGTTAGGTGGTTGATTGAGATGTTGATTCCCATCACTGGAATCAGTTTGCTTCTTCCTCATCTTTAGTAGAGATTTCAATCCGACGATGTTGAGTTTTCGAATCGCCGATCAATCAAAAACGATGAAGTGAATTGAAGTTGAATTAAAGTTGAAGTTACTGTGGAGGAGAGGAAGAGAAGAAAGATGAGAAGAGGAGCAGTTTTTTTGTTGAATTAGAATAGAAAAGATTAGGTTTTTAAGTTTTTATTTTAGTTAAGGGTAATCTAGACATTTTGTATTTGTATTATGATACTATCCCATAACCACTTTTTTGGTCATTAAAAATTCAAGTAAAGCCCCTCTATTGGGGTGTGACGCCACAATAATAGCTTTCTTCTTGTATGCATTGACATGTCTCACTCAGTGGGAGATTACTTTTTACCTTGCTTTTCTTTTTAAAGCCTACGTTGCGCAGTTTGAATGTTGAAAAACATTTCATTGTCGTATAATGGCAAAACATTTGGCATAGTGTATAGATGTTTCTCAAAAAAAACAAAAAAAAAAAACAAACATAACCTAAAAAAAGTACTTATGTGAGTTGATTCCATCCTACAGCACCAGTCTATATTGACCTATTAAACAAGGAAAAAGTAAACCTCCAAGTTCCAACTGTTGTATGCACGAGATGGGCTTCGGATCACCTGTCCCCATTTCGGTGTCTCTTCGTGTCCCAATGTTAAAAAATTGACATGTGTCCGTTCATATTTATCTTAAATACAAAATCTGTGAACAACTACTAAATTGAGTAATTAAAGGAAAAAAAATAAAAAATATCTTTACTTACCATATTCGATAATATCTTGAATCGAACCCATCTCCGGACCAAAACATAATCTTGGCGAGAATTTCTTACCTGATTACTTGTGTATAGCTTATGGATTTCATGTATAAAGAACAAGTAATCTATCGAAATACACATACACCATAAAAATGAAACCAAAAAGTGTTCCGTGTTCCATGATCTTCTAATGGGAATCTTCTATTGAGAATCTTCAAATAAATTCAACATCCTCAATGGAATGGAAATAGGAAAACCAATGGTGATCAAATACTTGAACGTGATGGACTATTAAGCAACACTAGTACTGATCAAGCTCATCATCCAGATGAAGATTTCACAGTTTGATCCATTTTTTAGCTTTGAAATACAAATTGGTTCTAATAGAATTTTATACTAATAATATCCTAATGGACAATGTTATAGACCATTAGTTACTACCAAAAATTGACCCATCAGGATGATGATTAACTATTACTTTGGATTTTATATAGTGATCATGGTAATGGCAGACTTGACGGCAACTAACATTACTGGGAGTTTTTTTTTTTTTTTTTTTTTTGGTAGTAAACATTACTGGGAGTTCGAGTTCGAGAATGTGTATTTTGTTCTTGACTTAAACTAAAGATATTCCGGTAACAGTCTTAAACATTCAAGATAATGAACTGCACATGAGGGTAACGGGATGATGGAGATTTCAGTTCCTTGAAACATAACAGAGGAGAAATAATTTATGATTTTCAACCAAAAATGGTAAGCCAATATATCTTTGACTATTTTTTCCTTTAATTGCTCAAATTCCTAACTGTTCAACGATTGCATCTTTGAAGTAAGTATTAGTAGACACATGTCGACTATTTAGCGATGGGACACGAAGAGACACCGAAAATGGGGACAGGTGATCCGAAGCCCACGAGATGATGGCCCCCAACCAAATTATTTCCTATGTACCTTCCCTTTGCATTTTAAAGATTTTAATTATTTTCCATATCTATTATTAAGATCCCATATCTATATTACCTAATCAATTATGGCATCCAACTGTTTTGTTAATTTAAGATTTAAGAAACCAACGGATGGTCATCTTGGATGATATGAGGTCTGAGTGGACTCCTAATAAATTGTACTGTAACTTGGATTATTGAATGCTGTATCTACTATCAACTACGACTCTACAACCCCATTACCATTTGTGTATTATTATTCAATCTAATGGAGTTAGATGTGTATTATTATTCAATCTAATGGAGTTACAAATTATTGATTAAGCGTTCAACAGATGACCGTTCAACGACGTGATTTATCCACCGCTGTTGTCGAGTTTGAGAAGTTTCTCAATCGTTTACTGGCTTTGGATTTTTACAACACAATTGTTTAGTGAAATCGAGAGACGGTGATTAATTAAACTAACCATTTTCTAAGTTTCACATTCCTGTTTGGACTTTGGAGTTATTAATCTATCTATTTATATGGATTAGATAAAATGTTTGATCCAAGTGGTTTTTTTTTGTTTTTTTTTTGACACGATCAGCGCGTTAGATAACAGTTACAAATTTAGAAGAAAAAAAAGAAGAAGATTTCCTGATCAATAACAGATACTAGTGATGCTTCAAAAAGAAAAAACCGATACTAGTGTTGAACATTTGAAATCCAAATCCAGACTTTGTTCATAAAAGTTAAAACCAGTCTTGGTTTACGGTAGCTCCCACTTTCAATTGGAAATTGTAATAAATCAATAGATTTAATGGATAATTCTGCATTTCTACTATTAATGTCCCAACTCCTATCCTTCTCCTTTTTAACAAAAATGAGAGAAAAGCCCTAACCGGATTTTGTAGAATGTTTGTTTTGGTCCATTTTGTCCCTTGTAGCAGAGCTACAGCTTCTGCTTCTTCAGCTGAGGAGGTCCTGCAACTTCCCATTTCCGCTACTTGGAAGGTATCTGTCCAATTGCGCTTGATGAAACCTAAACCTCTATCAGTCCTAGTTAGAGTCCATCATAACTTATCATTATTCAGATTTTTATCCTTTAGAGCATCTCCAATGGTAACTTGGAGTGCATCTTTTGTGGAAGTTTCTTTTTCTGATTTAAAGACCAAATTTTCCTTAATTTGAGGAGATGAAAGAAAAACATCTCCAACCAGAAACTGTATTGCTTTAGTTTTGAACTTTTTAAACCATTGATCCAAATTATATAACTAATCATAACAATAGATGATGATGAGTAGGATGTTCACATCCTCTAAGAGAACCTCAAAAATTAAAGGATAGATTTGAGGATGTCTACATACTACCAGACACTTTTTTTTCGGAAAAGAGGAAAATTCCTCATGCAATATATTGAATTGAATGACTCTCAGAACTTTGAGGATCATTTGGTGTTACAAGATTTATGCAATTCCTAATATATAGGTGATGTAGATAGCTTCTAATCCTTCATTTGTCCAAGTATTTTGGATTGCATTTCTATTACAAAAGGTAGCTATGTTTGCTGCCTTCTTAATATTGAATCTAGATATTAAAACAAAAGCAGAAACTTTAAAATTAATACAAGTGTCAGGATCATTTTTAAAGTCATCACTAATACCATATCTATTCTCCCTTGCTTTCGCATATCTTTCCATCAATAGCTGGAGAGTAGGACTTGAATCAGTTTGAAAGATTACATTGTGACCATTCAATTCAGTTGCCCATTGAAAAGCTGCTTCGACACCTTTTTCTTCTAGTTGTTCTTTTGTGGTACAATCTGCGTGAGAGCCCCTCGCTTCAACAGTTCTACCTGTATAGTCAATCAAAGTTAGCCCAACTCCAGAAGTATTTAAAGGAAAATTCATAGACATAGCAATAGAGATTCTCAAGCTCATGTAGCTAATTTCCCTATCTGGTTCCCTATCCAGAATTTTAAGAGCCTCATCTTTCATTGGGTTATAATATAACATTTGCATCTCATTGTAATCTGGTTTATTGACATTCATAAATATATTTATAAATCTAACAATCGTCTTTGCAGTACTGGCACTATTCTGATTCTTTTTTTGAAAAGTATATTCACATCTAGCTTTCCATATGTGCCAAATGATTATGCTACAGAATTCAGTCCACTGAATTATACTTTCACCTCTGTTTTTATCATCAAACAATTTATTAAACCATTCGTGAAAATTATTACAACTATCTATCACATTATCCATGTCAAAATTTAAATGCATCCATACCTGTTTAACGAAATTACACTTGAGAAAAAGATGAGATAGTGATTCTTTTTCTCCATTACAGAGACTGCATTTTGTATCTACACTAGGAAGAATGGCAGCAATTCTCATGCCTGTAGGAAGAATAGAATGTGCCGCTTTCCAAATAAATATTTTTATAGAAGGGGTAACATTTAGATTCCATATTCTTCTCCAATCGACATTGTTGTTATCACTACTATTTAAACATTGATATAGAGATTTAACAGAAAAAATACATTTGCTATTTATATTCCAATGGGCAGTGTCATCTAAATCATGTTCAGGAATACGCATGCTCTTTATCTTTTCTATTGTTTCATGATCAAAACAGACAGATAGTTTTCGTTCATCCCACTCCTTGTTTTCATTTATCAGTTGACTTACCTTGGTCATACTTCCAGTGCCAGTGATTGGTTTTGGTATGGGGATAGTGGTATTTGGGATCCATTGGTCCTCCCATATATCAATAAGTCTACCATTTCCTAGTTTCCAAACAAAATTTTTCTTTATGAGTTGGATACCACTATGAATACCTTTCCAAACCCAACTGTCCCCTTCGTTTGGTTTGTTTTTAATGTGTAGAACATCACAATTAGGGTAATACTTTTCTTTTAGTATGTTTGCCCCGAGTGAGTATGGTTGTTATTTTAGTTTCCATCCCATCTTGGCTATCATAGCCAAGTTGAAGTTCTCAATATTTTGGATTCCCAAACCTCCTTCATCAAGGGACTTACACATTGAATCCCATGCTTTTAAACAAAAGCCTTTCTTCCCCTTTTCATTGTTTCCTTTTTCATCCTTCCCCCACCAATAGTTTCTTTGCATTTGAGTAAGTGTTTTACAGATTTTTTTTCGGAATTTTGAAACAATTCATATGATATACTGCAAGTGAAGAGGTAACATTTTTAACCACAACAGTTCTACCGACACAATTTAAATGTATCCCTCTCCAAGACTTAAGTCTACTACTCATTATCTTGGTTAGTGGTTCAAAGCTTTTCACTTTGGATATGTTAGTGAAGAGCGGAGACCCTAAATATCTATCATCAAGAGGGATAGAGTTAACTCCAAGAATCTGTTTGACTTGGATCATAACGCGTGGATCATAACTCCAGACTTGTTAAGATTTAGCATTTGTCCCGAAGAGATACCGAAGTCTTTGAAAAGAGTCACAAGACTATGACAAGTCTTCACATTTGCTTTACAGAAAATGATACAGTCATCTGCAAAAAGTAGGTGACTCACAGATGGGGCATTTCTAGATATTTTAATACCTTTCAGAAGACATTTACTTTCGGCATTAAGAATAGTACGAGACATGGATTCCATACAAATGAGAAACAAGTAGGGAGACAGGGGATCACCCTGTCTCAGCCCTCTTGTTGGCTTATAGAAACCAGTCGGAGATCCATTAAGAAGTACTGAGAGGGAAGTGCTTGAGATACACTGATAAACAAGTTGGCACCAAGTTTCAGAGACACCTAACTTTCTCATAATTTCCATAAGAAAGTCCCATTCGACTCCGTCGAATGCTTTGGACATATCTATTTTGAGACCCATGAGCCCTTTTTTTGATCTCGATTTTCTCATTTTATGGATTATTTCGTGAGCTATGGTTATGTTGTCAGATATTTGCCTTCCCGCGATAAAAGCCGATTGAAATGGACTTATCATTTTACCCAAGAAACCTTTCATCCTGTTAGCCATTATTTTAGATATAATTTTATAACTAGTATTGCTTATGGCTATCGGTCTGAATTCCGCAGCAGTAGTTGGATTTATTGTTTTAGGTATATATTAAAGAAATGAAAGAGGTGTTTAACTCCTTGGATAAGTACCCACTTTTAAAAAAAGTTTGGATCATAACAATTAAATCATGCCTAACTATTTCCCAATTTTGTTGGAAAAAGTTTGGCGGAAATCCATCTGGTCCCCGGCTCTTGTTCGGTTCCATATAAAACAACACATTTTTTATTTCCTCTTCAGTAGGTATAGAACAAAGAATTTTGTTATCATCTTCAGTTATGCATTTTGGGATTAGGTCTATCAAATTCTTATCAATATCAGGTTTGATAGTAGTAGCAATACTACTAAAATGGTTAGTTATGCAGTCTGCTATCTCTTGTCTAGTATTAAGCCAAGTACCCTCCTTATTCATAATTGTTTCTATCATGTTTCTTCTAAATCTCTGCTTTGCTTTACTGTGGAAATACTTAGTATTTCTATCTCTTAGTTTTAGATTTTGGTCCCTACTCTTATCTTTTCAGAACTTTTCTTTTATTGCGTACCACTTAGATAAATCAGTATTCAGGGCAGCAAGATCAGTAGATTTGGCATGGTACATTTGTCTGCTGTTAGTTATTTCTAACTCTTTCTTTATTCTTTCTATGTTCTTTCCTATATGACCAAAAGTATTTTTATTCCAGTGACTTAAGGAAAATTTCACATTTTTAAGTTTTGTCGAAAAGAATAAGCCGGAGAACCTTTGACTTCTGATTCCCAACAACTTTGTATGAGATCGGCACATTGGTCATGTTTCATCTATTCCCCAAAATATTTGAAGGGTGTAGCACCATCATTCCAAACATTATGAGTACTAATACAGATAGGAACATGATCCGAATAAAGGGGGCCAAGATGTCTTATGTTAGAATTGGGAAAAGTTATGTTCCATCTGTCGTTTGCTAAGGCACAATCTAACCTTTGTTCAATAAATTTTGAACCAGATCTTCTATTGTTCCAAGTGTAAGTGTAACCAACAAAACCTAAATCCATAAGGCCATAGCTGCTAATGAGATTATTAAAAGTGTCTGCTTCCTGTTGATTAAAATCATAGTTAAATTTTTTTTTCTTCTTCATGTAAAACCACATTGCAATCACCTATGACTACCCATGGTTTGTCCATCGAATTCGCCATGATCTTAATGATATCCCAAGAACTCAGTTTAAGATTTGTATACGAGCTACCATAAAAACAAGTAAGCACCCAATGATTATTACTATCATGCATATGCACAAGAAAATTAATATGGTTATGGTTGTAATCTATAACTTTTATCTGTATATTCTTTTTCCATATTAGACACAGCCCCTTGATGCGTGTCGTACCACAACAAATTAATTAATACTTTACTACCTAATTAACAAGTAATATAGGGTAGTCAAGGTCGATCCCACGAGGAGCACGAGATTCTAGTTGTAAAAATTGTCACGAAAGGGGGGTGTAAAAAGCAAAAGAAAATAAACAAAGCAATTAAAAGATAAAGTTAAAAGCAATAAGAGAGACGAGATCAAGGAATCC
Source organism: Papaver armeniacum (assembly GCA_023531295.1). Taxonomy (NCBI): domain Eukaryota; kingdom Viridiplantae; phylum Streptophyta; class Magnoliopsida; order Ranunculales; family Papaveraceae; genus Papaver; species Papaver armeniacum. Next base: position 141,592 of record JAJJWW010016939.1, on the reverse strand, counting down.
TTCTTCGTTACGAAACAATGAATAAAGTTATGTTCTTTTCTACTTGTTATTAGTCACAGATTATCACCAACCGTAGGATAGCAGTCCGCTTAGCTAGCCCCAAAATCCCTAATTTCACCGAGTAACAATTCCGCTTAGTTATCGATTCTATTCAAAAGAACCACCTTGAGGTCCGCTTACAAGATGTAATTCCCAGAATGCATTAAGATTTATGAATTTAGGTTTAGTACTAGTAGTTAAACTCGGTTCGCTTGGTTCACTTTCTAGCGTTGTTTCTACACACAATTGCTCCACGGAATCCCTCCGCAAGGTCTCGTGTTTGCTACTTATGTAAAGAGTCAAGAAACGATTACTTATCCCCTAACTTTCACTAGCTTTAGATTAAACTAACAAATCAATTTAGCATGCATTCTAAACAATCTATCAATCAATCATGAATGTCTTTAAGATCATTCCTATTAGTAAAAACAAACGATAATCATGTGAAAAACTTCAAGATAGAATTAAAAACAAAAACTCAAATCATATTAAGAACTAGGAATTCATCCTCAATCAATAAATTAACTACTCATGTTAAAAAGTTCACACAAAGAATAAGAAAAGAAAAGTGTTGTGTAGAGATGTGTGTGTAAAGATATAGAGAGGTGTAGAGAGGTATGTAGAAGTTGTAGAAAACTTCTCTATTTATAGGCTTCAACATTCCCCAAATCTTCTAAGGAGTAGAATCCTTTTCCTTTTGTAATTCAATTTCCAAATTCAAGCTTTTCTCAACTCTTCCACCTTCTCTTTCCAAATTTGAGTCCAATTCTCCATCCAATTCCTAGCCAAAGTCTTCACACCCATGAGAGGAGTCCATAGAAAATTCTGGAAATTTTGGTTCGCCGGAAAACTGGGATTGTGGCTGGAATCCGGCCGGAATAGTCGCCGGAAAATATTTCAGGTGACCGGCAGAGTCAAACCGATCACCAGTCAACGGGTCGGATCAGCGGGTCAACTCAGTCCAGATCAGCGGTTTAACTCGGTCAAGCACCGAGTTAGGGAGAGTTAGGGTCTAGTCAGCTGAGTTGGATATGGTCAGGTTGAGTCAGAACTGAATCAGCTAGTCAGGTGATCTAACTAAGCTGATTCATCTGAGCTGCTATGGCCTAAGCCATTGTGCACATTCCGTAGCTGTGTCTTTGCACCATGATTGTGCTTCTGTAGCTCCTTATCCAGCCATCTTGGCTCTTCCATTCTCTACTTCAATCTGTAACATAGCCAGTGCACCTGTAATTCAAATACATACATTCCCTGCTCTTCGCAATCTCACCAACACTTCCCTTTTCGGCACACTCATCACAACCTGTAACTTACACTGAACCAAACTCATTTGCTTTGCTGCAACCAGCTGAATTCAACATTCCATTTCCATTCTCAGCATACGCAATCACCATTCTTAGCGGACCTACAACGCCAAAAAGCCGGAGAGCAACACACCACCTTCGCCAGCTCATAACCACCTCACTGCCTCGGCACAATAGCATTAAACAATGTCAAGCCAACCAACACCACCAAAGACAAACCATTTTGGACTGCAACTCCATCAAGCTCTGCCATAACAAGTACACAACATCATACTAAATGCAGCTTCAATTGCATCGATTCTTCCATCCATCTCGATCTTATCAACATTTCCATCTCGTGCCACTCTCCCATCTTTCACTGCAACTCAAGAGCATCCATCGGTGCTACTACCGCAATATCACTACCACTCAATCTCCCATGCACTAACATTTGCTTCTCTTTTCGATTTCCGTGTCATTGCTTTGCCCTGCTCCAAAGATCTCAAAACCCAACACCAACACAACATAGCTCCTTCCCCCGTAATCAAGCCTAAGCATACATCTAATGTAATTCGGGCATTCGGTCTCACTTAGCCCCACAATTGCAACATTCCATCCCCTGTAACATCAACAATTCAACACAATTCTACTTCAACAGCCTTCATTCTTGCAGCACCAACACATACAAAACCCATACTGAATCCACTAGATACCCATTTGCTTTCTATTACAGCAACAGCTCAATCACCAGAAAATAATATCAACCCCACAGCAAACTCATCTTCAATCAATCTCTTCTCATTCTGAGGTCTCTATCTCTTCTCCCAACTCTGCTTCAATCTCTGAGCTCTTCTCAGCTACAACCCTCAACACAGACTCGAATCGTACCCTATCTCCCTGAGTCTTTTCAATCGAAACCCATTGTTCTTTACAGAACCATTAACTCCATCTGAGCTTCAATCTCATACCGATTCATCAGAACCACCTTCATCGCCAACACCCTCGGTTCAATCTTCCCAGCCCTTGCACCACCAGTTCCAATTTCTTCTCCCTGTATTGACTAACAGCTCAAACCGATAGATTCAACAGCAATCACCATTCACATCTTCACCAGCTTCCAATTTCTCCCTGATTCATTATCTCAGTAAAATTCTCGATCTTGACACTGGCAGCAACTCATCAATCTCTCAGTTCTCAACAAGAAATTTTTGCTTTAACAACACCAAAAACCCATCTCTCGTGTTCTTCTCGAACTGGATTTCAGTGGAAACCCTAACTCCTTCAGTAATTCTTCACGATATACTCACAAGAACTGCAACCATTTTCTGTTCTCTCTCTCTCTCAATTTCGATTCAATTTCACTGCAGAGATCATTCTTCTTCTCGATCTCATTAACTCAGCTGCTGGTTTTATCTCAATTTCAGGTTCAGGTGAAATAAGACATGATTGAGACGAAATGTCTCGAGTTTAGGATTAGGTTATAAGAACTGGATCTAGATCCGGGTACGGGTGTGGATCAGGGTGTGGTTAGGGTATGGAGCAGGGTGTTAGTAACACCCACTGCTGAATGATAAGGGGTACCCTGAATGAGAGCCCCTTAACTTGAACTGTCCTTTCTCTAGTGCTCCTCCAAAAGAGTAGCCCTTAACCTTGGCTGGTCTGTGTTTAACATTCCTCAAATTGGGTTGCCCCTTAACCTCAACTGGGCTCCATATATCAATCGCCTGTAAAATGACCTTTTTGCCCTTTTTGCTCAAATTGGGTGATTTCTTCTTCTTTTCCTCCGTGCGACTCCATAGTAGCTATAAAACTCAAAACAAGCGTAAAATACATAATTTACACGAAAAATAGCAAAGAAAGCATAAACTACTAGATAGTAAATTAGGTGTATTCTACACCTATCAAATTCCCCACACTTAGACTTTGCTAGTCCTCGAGCAAATCAAACTAAAAACTTACAACTTCAAAGCGTTTCGGCGTCACAAGCATCCAAAAAGTTATGAGGACATAGAGTTTCTGCATGCTAGTAATAAGAAGTTAGAAATACTAAAGAACATATTCTCATTCTTAAATGTTGAGTGAGAAATAACCATCCCATAATGAGAGAACGCGTGTTTGAGAAACGATCAATAAGCATTTCGCCTCGACTTCTGCCTCACCAAAAAAGATTTTATGATAATTGCACTCAAAAAGACAGCTTTTTTATGGGTCACACATGTGTGCAGGTAGGAATGAAGAGAGAAATCCTGCAACACGTTGAATGGTGGGAAGGACAACTTCCGAAATATTTTTAAAAACCCACATCTTTTAATATTTTGAAAAACCATTTTTCCGACGATCTCTACGAAAGGAAATCAACCATTATTATCGAGGATGAGATTACTTACCTACCTTCACATCCGATCGCCAATTATGATAACACCACTCTCACGGCATCCAATAGAAACGTCTTTCGCTCCTCGTCTTTAACTTCTTAGTCTTCGTCTTCGGTTTCAACTATTAGTGATAAACCCTCGAATTTCATAAATCCTTAACAATTCTTAACTCTTTTCCTTGAAATCCTTGTCGCTTTGAAACTTCCTTATATATTTTCCTTCCCCACGGCTAATAAAAATAAGAACAAATATTTCTCTTGTGTTTTTCTTTTCTTTCCCTTTTTTTTTTTTTTTTTCAATTTTTTTTTTTTTTTTTTTTTTTTTTAACACAAGAGAAATAAAATACAAAAAAAAAATAACCATGGCCGTGGGAGAAGTATTTTATCGCTTGATTCTTCACAACTTGTATCGTCTTGAAATCATAAACTTCAAAAATTCTCACCTTTTAATTTTCTTCGCTTTCATGAATAAGTCTTCATACTTGGATATAAAATTACCTCATTGTATTGTAAGTCCTCAACTTATATGTAAAATCCGCTCATTTGTATGTTGCTTTACTTGTATTTGAAATTTGCTCTTTTTTTTCTAGTTCCGTTGCTTGTAAACCTTAAACTTTTCCAACTTTCCTTGTAGATTTTGATGTCGCTCCTTGTTGATGATGAATGTGTTTCTATGGATCCGTTGTTGTCGCGAGAGAGAATGGTGCTAACTGCAAATCGAACTACAAGAAGGAAGCTTTCATCCATGGACGTCACCCTCATGATTGACAAAATTAGCACTCAAGAGATCAAAGAGTAGTGCTTTTATTGGTGGGAGGTTGGGTAGCTCACCATTCTACCCTAATTAAATTACGGTGACACACACTCAAAAGAAGCTCTTTAGTAAATGGAAGAATTCTGGTCGGTGCCTCTCATGATATGAATACGGGTAGTCTCCACTAATGATTGATCAAAGAACTCTAATAACGCACTTCTCCCTGCACCAAATTCGCATCACCGGCATGATTAAATCCATTATTTAACACTCAAACAAACAAGAAATCCGAATGTAGTTCTCTAACATTTCCAAGTTCAATTATGTCGGTCAAAATCTCTATGTAAACATAACTAGAAATATGCTAGTGACTCTAAAATCTTTAAAAGTTGGAATTTTTAAGTAAAAACTTTTTTTTTTTTTCAAAATTTTTTCATTTTTTTGTAATTTTTGTTTTAAAAACATGCTTAACCACTCCCCCACACTTAAACCTTACATTGTCCTCAATGTAATTGAATCCTCCTAGTAAAGTCAAGGTGGGAAATTTTAACATGATAAGAAACAAGAAAAAGAAATAACAAAAAGCAAAAAAAAAAAAATAAGAAATACAAAACCTATGGGTTGCCTCCCATTAAGCGCTTGTTTTAAAGTCGACGGCCCGACTTGGCTCTTGTAAGATTCATTCCCCATATACTAACAATCGGAAAATTTGAGGATCCACCCATAATACCTGTTTTGCAAACAATAACTCAATACAAATGTTAGCACAAGAAAATAATAATGAAACTATCGCTCGATAGAAATTTCCCCCACACTTATTCTCGTCCACACTCGGAAGTGTATAAAGAACATAGAATTCGGGAATTTCCATGTGTTCCTCTTGGCAAACCTGCATGGTGTTAGCATCAAGTGTTTCCAATGGTGGATATTTAGAAACAAAATCATCCAAAAATACTTTCGAAGCACATACATTCAAACCAATAAGAGGTGAAGGAGAAGAATCAATAAGCAAAGGGTTAGACAAACCTTGCACAATCTCTTGTATTATAGAATCCTCTTCATCCTTAAAAAATTCAAGTGAATTACTTACCTCATGTATATCGTGGTCCTCTATTAAACCTTGCAACCATTCTTCGTCGTTTTCTACCTTAACCATAGTCTCGGCATCATTAAAAACATTCGCAAGTTCAATTGGGTCTTCCACAAAATCAATGAATGTGGTTTCATCCTCTATAATCATCTCTTCAACATTCTCATCATCGAATCGGGCCATTCACTAAAATGATTTTCATCGGTATAGATTGTAAAATCTTCTTGTGCGGGTGTTACTTCGTTTACAACAATAGGTAAGTCACACCCAAACTCCTCCTTTTGAATAGGTGAAGGATCGTTATTATGATCCGGATTTGGAATAACTTCCTCATTATTGCAATCCTCATACACTTCCGCGGACTCCCATCTTTCCTTAAGAAAATTTTGCCACGCAATAAATGCATCTTCCTCAAGCTCGTCCTTTTGAATAGGTGCTTGATCATTATTAAGATCAAGGCTCGAGTAATCTACACTAGCGTCTTCAAAAATCTCTAAAGGTTGGTCCTTTTCAACACAATCATCTTCATTTTCGGACTCACCATAATAAGAATCTTCATCGGTTTCATAACCTTTATCCCGACGTCGTTTAAGTTCCATATGAATAGTCCTACTAATTTCTGCGACAAGATCTTCCGAGTCTCCATCATCTTCCAATTTGTATAATTTCTGTGCAAGTTTCCTGACGTTCACACGCTTACCACCGTTGATAGAGTCCTCTTTTGGAAAAAGTGAAGGAAAAACACGATGAAGAGGAGTATATTCCAAATTCTCTGTCAACATTACTAGAAAACAAATTGTTAGATGCATAACTATCCTTCCATCCGTGTGTTTGTCCACTTACATACCCGTCATAAGGTTGTTGATATGTATGAGAATATCCATAAGGTTCTGTAGAAAATTTATCATAGCCAAAATATTGGTTTTGATTGTATCCTAAGGATGGTTGGAAGTTGTCATAATGTTGAGGCTGAAAACCGTATTGATTGTTGTAATATGCTTGCTCTTGTCCACCGTACATGGAAAACCCAAGCACCGAAATAAGATTCAAAAACCAAGTTAGATACGGAATAGAATCCAACAAAGCAATAAAGCAAAAAGAAAAATAAAAACAACTAAAACCGCTCGTTGCTCCCCGGCAACGGCGCCAAAATTTGATGCGTGTCGTACCACAACAAATTAATTAATACTTTACTACCTAATTAACAAGTAATATAGGGTAGTCAAGGTCGATCCCACGAGGAGCACGAGATTCTAGTTGTAAAAATTGTCACGAAAGGGGGGTGTAAAAAGCAAAAGAAAATAAACAAAGCAATTAAAAGATAAAGTTAAAAGCAATAAGAGAGACGAGATCAAGGAATCCTTCTTCGTTACGAAACAATGAATAAAGTTATGTTCTTTTCTACTTGTTATTAGTCACAGATTATCACCAACCGTAGGATAGCAGGTGTCCGCTTAGCTAGCCCCAAAATCCCTAATTTCACCGAGTAACAGTCCGCTTAGTTATCGATTCTATTCAAAAGAACCACCTTGAGGTCCGCTTACAAGATGTAATTCCCAGAATGCATTAAGATTTATGAATTTAGGTTTAGTACTAGTAGTTAAACTCGGTTCGCTTGGTTCACTTTCTAGCGTTGTTTCTACACACAATTGCTCCACGGAATCCCTCCGCAAGGTCTCGTGTTTGCTACTTATGTAAAGAGTCAAGAAACGATTACTTATCCCCTAACTTTCACTAGCTTTAGATTAAACTAACAAATCAATTTAGCATGCATTCTAAACAATCTATCAATCAATCATGAATGTCTTTAAGATCATTCCTATTAGTAAAAACAAACGATAATCATGTGAAAAACTTCAAGATAGAATTAAAAACAAAAACTCAAATCATATTAAGAACTAGGAATTCATCCTCAATCAATAAATTAACTACTCATGTTAAAAAGTTCACACAAAGAATAAGAAAAGAAAAGTGTTGTGTAGAGATGTGTGTGTAAAGATATAGAGAGGTGTAGAGAGGTATGTAGAAGTTGTAGAAAACTTCTCTATTTATAGGCTTCAACATTCCCCAAATCTTCTAAGGAGTAGAATCCTTTTCCTTTTGTAATTCAATTTCCAAATTCAAGCTTTTCTCAACTCTTCCACCTTCTCTTTCCAAATTTGAGTCCAATTCTCCATCCAATTCCTAGCCAAAGTCTTCACACCCATGAGAGGAGTCCATAGAAAATTCTGGAAATTTTGGTTCGCCGGAAAACTGGGATTGTGGCCGGAATCCGGCCGGAATAGTCGCCGGAAAATATTTCAGGTGACCGGCAGAGTCAAACCGATCACCGGGTCAACGGGTCGGATCGAATGGTCAACTCGGTCCAGATCAGCGGTTTAACTCGGTCAAGCACCGAGTTAGGGAGAGTTAGGGTCTAGTCAGCTGAGTTGGATATGGTCAGGTTGAGTCAGAACTGAATCAGCTAGTCAGGTGATCTAACTAAGCTGATTCATCTGAGCTGCTATGGCCTAAGCCATTGTGCACATTCCCCGTAGCCTGCCGCACCATGATTGTGCTACATAGCTCCTTATCCACCATCTTGGCTCTTCCATTCTCTACTTCAATCAGTAACATAGCCAGTGCACTGTAATTCAAATACATACATTCCCCTCGCTCTTCGCAATCTCACCAACACTTCCCTTTTCGGCACACTCATCACAACCTTTAACTTACACCAACCAAACTCATTTGCTTTGCGCAACCAAATGAATTCAACATTCCATTTCCATTCTCAAAAGATACGCAATCACCATTCTTAGCGAGACCTACAACGCCAAAAAAAGCCGGAGAGCAACACACCACCTTCGGTTTCAGCTCATAACCACCTCACTGCCTCAAAGACAATAGCATTAAACAATGTCAAGCCAACCAACACCACCCGGACAAATGACCATTTTGGATCGCAACTCCACTGCTCTGCCATAACAGTGCACAACATCATACTAAACTGCAGCTTCAATTGCATCGATTCTTCCATCCATCTCAGTCTTATCAACATTTCCATCTCAGGCCACTCTCCCATCTTTCACTGCAACTCAAGAGCATCCATCGTCTGCTACTACTCCGCAATATCACTACCAGCTCAATCTCCCCGCACTAACATTTGCTTCTCTTTTTCGATTTCCGAGTCATTGCTTTGCTGCTCCCGGCATCCAAACCCAACACCAACACAACATAGCTCCTTCCCCGTAATCAAGCTTAAGCATACATCTAATGTAATTCGAGCATTCGATCTCACTTAGCCCACAGCTGCAACATTCCATCCCCTGTAACATCAACAATTCAACACAATTCTACTTCAACAGCCTTCATTCTTGCAGCACCAACACATACAAAACCCATACTGAATCCACTAGATACCCATTTGCTTTCTATTACAGCAATAAACTCAATCACTGAAAATAATATCAACCCCACAAAGAAACTCATCTTCAATCAATCTCTTCTCATTCTGAGGTCTCTATCTCTTCTCCCAACTCTGCTTCAATCTCTGAGCTCTTCTCAGCTACAACCCTCAACACAGACTCGAATCGTACCCTATCTCCCTGAGTCTTTTCAATCGAAACCCATTGTTCTTTACAGAACCATTAACTCCATCTGAGCTTCAATCTCATACCGATTCATCAGAACCACCTTCATCGCCAACACCCTCGGTTCAATCTTCCCAGCCCTTGCACCACCAGTTCCAATTTCTTCTCCCTGTATTGACTAACATCTCAAACCGATAGATTCAACAGCAATCACCATTCACATCTTCACCAGCTTCCAATTTCTCCCTGATTCATTATCTCAGTAAAATTCTCGATCTTGACACTGGCAGCAACTCATCAATCTCTCAGTTCTCAACAGCAGCTGCCTTTAACAACACCAAAAACCCATCTCTGTGTTCTTCTCGAACTGGATTTCAGGTGGAAACCCTAACTCCTTCTGTAATTCTTCACGATATACTCACAGCAGCTGCAACCATTTTCCTGTTCTCTCTCTCTCTCAATTTCTGATTCAACTGCAGCAGATCATTCTTCTTCTCGATCTCATTAACTCAGCTGCTGGTTTTATCTCAATTTCAGGTTCAGGTGAAATAAGACATGATTGAGACGAAATGTCTCGAGTTTAGGATTAGGTTATAAGAACTGGATCTAGATCCGGGTACGGGTGTGGATCAGGGGTATGGAGCGGGGTGTTAGTAACACCCATCACAATGATAAGGGGTACCCTAATGAGAGCCCCTTAACTTGAATCGTCCTTTCTCTAGTGCTCCTCCAAAAGAGTAGCCCTTAACCTTGGCTGGTCTCGTGTTTAACATTCCTCAAATTGGGTTGCCCCTTAACCTCAACTGGGCTCCATATATCAATCGCTTTGTAAAATGACCTTTTGCCCTTTTTGCTCAAATTGGGTGATTTCTTCTTCTTTTCCTCCGTGCGACTCCATAGTAGCTATAAAACTCAAAACAAGCGTAAAATACATAATTTACACGAAAAATAGCAAAGAAAGCATAAACTACTAGATAGTAAATTAGGTGTATTCTACACCTATCACCCCTCTGCAGTTCCTCTAGGCGAGACAAGCCAATAATTGTAAACATTCACTTTGCGCATAATACTGTGCATTTCTTTGTTCTGCTGTTTAGTTTCAGACAAGAACAAAATATCTGGATTATTTTTTTCCAATATGATTTTCAAGCTACTAGTAGTTTCAACATTTCGTAAGCCCTGACAATTCCAAGCTATGGTGATTATAAACTACCAGAAGTAGGATACTTCTGGATATTCGAGTCTTACCAAAACAAACTGATTATACATAGCTAAAGTTTTATGCAAATGTTTATCATGCACATGTGAGAAGTTATTCATTGTCCTGAAATTAAAATTTATGTTTATCATATGGATTTGTCTATAGAGAATTAACCTTTTGCTTTTTTTTTTTTACAATCAGAAAGTGTAGTTCATGCCACAAAAAAGAAGTGTGTATGCATTCATCATGGGGATATCTAAAGTTCCTCATCTTTTCGTAAGATTCTAACTTGTTTTGCATCTGAAGCAGGTTTAGGCTTACCCTTTTCGCTAAATTATCCCCTTGTATCATCTTTAGTACCTCTGCTCTTTGTTTTGCTAATTTCTTCTGGCTTTGTTGGTCTTCTGTGTCAGCATGGTTTATTGCATTTGAGCAATTAAGGTTTGGCTCTATTTTCTCAAAACTTGACAGATTCACTTCACACTGGGTTAAAGGAATTGTTCCTGATTTTCTTTGAGGTCTTGAATATCTCAAAATTTTCCTCTTTTTCCAGTTGTAGCTAATGGTATCTGTAATTAGATGATACTCCATCAGCTTTGAGAGAGATGATTTCAAATGTTTCTTGTAGAATTTAATGAACAACATATATATGCTAAAAAAGAAGTTTGGAAGAAAAAAAACAAAAACAAAAAAGGCTAAATTCAGTTACAAACTCGAATTTGATTGAGCAATCAATATTAAAATTGAATCAGAATTAAATAGAAATAGCAAGGGTAATAATCAATTTAGGAGAAAAACGAGATTAAATATAATCCAATTGAAAATTCCGTCAACAGATATCCCAGATGTCGATTGCAAATGACTTTAGAAGCTTAGAGACAAGGGGATCTGAGATCAGGTATCGTTGATTGAGTAGCAGCAGCAGAAGATTTGAGACTTTGATTAAATATCTTAGAAGATGATGAAGATGACTATGAAGAAGAAGCAAAGGTCTTGGAAACGAATTATCTCGGTCTTAGTATCAAAGGGTCTTTGTGTCTTAGAGTCTTGGAGATTCGGTGTCTTCGGTGTCTAAGAAAATCAGAGGTCAAATGAAAAGTATCTGAAATTACATGAAAACAATGATTTGGTGACTTGAGATATTAGATCTAAGTGGGGTTTTGATTAGACAGACATGAGAATAAATCAATGGTGGTTATTGACGATTTTCACCGCCAATATCGGTGGTTACTAGCTAGTTTATGGTGTTTGGTGGTGGTTACTGGTAATATGGTGGTAGTTTAGGGGTGGCGGAGAAATCGCCTAGAAGAGGAAAGAGAAAATAGAAAAGGGTATGGATGTTCAACCAGACACATCATCTTTACTTTCTCCCTTCACATTCCCATTGGAGAGGATTTTTTTAGTTAAATCATTGAAAATCCTAGGTGGCCTTATATTTAGGACATTTTCAATGTCTCATTGGAAATGCTCTTATTATGTATAGTCTAATATTCATAATTTCCTCCACTACAGAATTATCAAAAGCTGAATATACTTGGATAACTTATTCCATAAATTAGCTAAATACTTCAAATAATGAAATTACAAGCCCCCTCCATTCCACATTATAAGATAGTAATTTAGGTTTTTTTTTATGTCCCAAAAATAGATGGGGTTTAGGTATTTTCCTTAAATTTTCACCGATTTATCCATGTTTTGGAATAACATCATTACGTTCTGTAAATCAACATGAGGTAAGTTTCTTTGGAATCACACGTAGGCCTTGTTTGGTAGAATTTATGATTAAGGATAATTTATCAACTTGTGATTATCATAAATAGATAATGATTTTGCTAGAATCGATTCTATGATAAATTTTCACAAACACTATTTTTAAATAATTGATTATCAAACGCTCTCAAAGAGGAGAGGAAAGAGCGAAAACCTAAGATTTTTTTTTCAAACCGTTATTGTTTTTTTGTCTCTTTATTGATAGTTTAGAGAAAATACAAAAAAAAAATCCAAAACAATTTTGATAAAAATAATAATGGGTTATGATAATTTTTAAGAACATATTTTTTAATTTATGATTATAATGGATTTTCAATTATGATTAAAATAATCAATTATTATAAATCTTAGAAAACACTCATATAATGGTTACCGAACAACCTTTGAAGGGAATATTTGGTTTATCCGAAATTATAACGGAATTAACAATTTACACTAATCTATAAACTAAAAAGTACTCCCCCCGTTCCTAAATAATAGGCTGGTTTCTATAAACAGATGTTTCAAAAAAATAGGTTGGTTTCCTAATTGGGAAAGTCAAATGTTACTTTAGTTTTCTCTTAACTTCTTTTGATGACAAGTGTCATGTGGACCATTTCACTTTACATCTTTTACTGACAAGTGTCATGGGGACCATTTCACTTCACTTCTTCTATTGACAAGTGTCATGATGACCACTTTCAATGATTAGTTCTCTTAATTTCCTTAATTTTCTCTAAAAACAAAACCATCCTATTAAATAGGAACGGAGGGAGTAGGATGTTTAAATTTCTAGGAAGGTATTAATAAAGTTAGGTTTGGAAATTCTTAATTTACGTGAAAAATTAACTCTCTTTGATGTTTCTTAATCTACGTGAAAAATTCAAAACCATCATGTAAAGTGGAACGAATTTGGTCACCAGCGATTAGTAACCAGTTACACTAGATTACTTTGCATTAGGGTTTCAATTTTGGATCATGGGCACTTAAAATCAAGGTTTGAGAAAAGCCGTTATTCCGGACAAACAGCCGTTAAAACGGTCACGCCTATAACGTGTCCGTGAGGTCACCGATACCTGTCTATATAATGAGCTTTCCTTTGAGAAATAATCAAGATATGTTAGCACCCCTTGTTCCACTGTTACATAGTGGGTTACAATGACCCACGTTGCAGAAGTCAAAACGAATAAAAGGTTATCACAAAGCTTTAGTTTGTGACAGCTAAATCTTATTAGTAACTTGAGTTAAAATACATTGATGAATGATGATTATGATTAGTAGTTCTACTTACCAGTTAGTGTTAAAGAGAAGAAAAGTTAAAGAGCGTTCTGAAAAAGTGAGAAATTGGAGAGCAAACACACAACTGAGCAGCGGACATGAACTAGACCTAATTAAGTACAGTGAATTTCATCTTTAAGATCCGACCTGTCTCATTAACCATCCCACTCTCCCCACCACTTTCTCTTTCTTTTTTTTCTCTCTTCCCCCTCCCCCTTGCCACCGCCATCTCACCAATCCAACAAAAAGGATTTTGGAAGAAAAAACTGATCTCATGAGAGTGAAATCTTGAATATCTTCTTCACTTTGTATTCTGATTTTGAGTAAGAAATGGCTATTGCCGATGAGAAATCAAGTAATGGGAAAGTATGGAGTTTGTGTAAGATGCCATTTTGGCAATCAGGAGGAAATAATAACAGTAATGTAACTTCTTCATCAACTTCTTCTTCCTCTTTTTCACAACAACAACCACAACATCATCATCATCATCATAACTATAATCATAATCAACAACAACATGTTGAAGGATCATCTAATACTCAATCATCAAATACAGTAATTTCTGTTGCAAGATCTTTAATTCCTACTCGCCGTAGATTGAGGCTAGATCCAGCAACCAAACTCTATTTTCCATGTAAGCATCAGCTTTCTTAATTTGGGTGTTTTTATTTTTTATGTCATTCATTTCTCCGACATTGTTTTTGAATTTTGCCTCTTATTAATCTTGTATTTGGTTAGGGTTAAATTTCTTCTTTACCTGATTATAAGTTTATTGTCTTTTGATGTAGATGAACCTGGTAAACAAGTAAGAAGTGCTATAAAAATTAAAAACACCTGCAAATCCCATGTAGCTTTCAAGGTAGGATAAAGGGAATTTTGTCAAGAATTAGTTGAACGGTTGTCTAATTTTGTCTAAAACAGGATATTTTGGTTGTTAGTTTTTTTTTTTTTTTTTTGAAACAGTATTGGATAAAGAATTTAACTAACCAATGTTTGGAATTGACTTGGTTGACTCTAGTTTCAAACAACTGCGCCCAAGAGTTGTTTTATGCGTCCACCAGGTGGAGTTCTTGCTCCTGGTGAAAGTATTATTGCAACTGGTATTTAATTCTTAACTTTGGATCATTGATTTTTCTGTAATCCTAAAAATAGTAAGTAGTTCCAGTTTCCATTTTTATTTACTTTTTCTATTTGATTTTTAGTGTTCAAGTTTGTCGAGCACCCAGAGAACAATGAGAAACCAGTTGATCAAAAGAGCAGGGTCAAATTTAAGATAATGAGTTTGAAGGTGACTGAGGGAATAGACTATGTGCCTGAGCTGGTGAGTTATATAATCCACTTGCATTTCTGTTCACTTGTGATTATAATCATAATAATTTATATGTACAAATGAATATGTTAAATTGTTGCTGAGTTTCTTGTTCTTTATGAATGTTTTGTGCTAACTCCTGTGTGCATCAATGTCCAGCGGATAGTTAGGTTCGTCAAACATAATTTTGTAATAACTGAATTAGATTTCATAACATTTTTATGGTACTGGTCACTTGATAATCTTTTAATTCGGGAAAGTTGATTACGAGAATGTAACCAATGTTTGTTGTTGGCGGGCTTCCCCTGCTTTATCTCGTGTAGTCCTCATTATGAGAGTGGTCCTAAATGGTTCATATTCTTTGAGCCTTTTAAGTATATTTCAACAAAATCGTCTAATCAAACATGAACCGTTGCAACACACTTTTAATCTAAACAAACTTTGAATAAAAATAACTGAAGCTTCTACTGGTGACTGGTCACTTGATGATCTTTTAATTCAGGAAAGTTAATTACGAGAATGTAATCAACGTTTGTTGTTTGCGGGCTTCCCTTGCTTTATCTTGTGTAGTCCTCATCATGAGAGTGGTCCTAAATGGTTCATATTCTTTGAGCCTTTTAATTAAATTTTTTACAATATCATCTAATCAAACATGTACGATAACAACACTTGTTTAATCTAAACAAACTTTGAATAAGAACAACTGAAGCTTGCTTGTCCAGAACTGCTTGTGTGAGTATCTTAATATTTGTCTCCTTTCTGGTTATAGACTTCTAGCATTACCTTAAACAATTTGATTGAAAATTAAATTAGTCTCTTGATTTTTATCTTCTCGACATTCAGTTTTGGACCTTGATATCGTTACCGAACTAAGTATTAGTTCAGTGGCTCTTCAAAGAACTCCCCAGCAAAATGAAAGATATATATTTTTTTTATCCCGACAGAAAGTGTCATCTTTATTTGTCATGCAAGTAGTCATGTCTCTGCTCTTAGTTTGAGTATCTGAATGCAACAACAGAAGTTGAATAGTTGTTACCCTTCCAATCCATTAGGTAGCAGGCGTGTTTCATTTCTGCTCTGGGGTGAAACGAGGAATACGCACTGCATCTTAGTTGCTAGTGATGTAATAGTTGGATGTTTGGAAAGTGGACATTATGGGCCATTAAAGATAGAAATCTACGCTACAATCAGATTTCCACGTTATGTACCTTGCGGTTTTATGCCTTTATGTGCTCTTTCATTTTTCATTCTTTTATGATATATAAGTATTTAGGTTTGTCTGGTTGGCCATCTATGTAAACGCATTTGACTGGCCGTTGCTGACCTATCCTATGAGAGGGGCATTGCTTACCCTCTTTCTGGTGTATGTTGTGATATTATTTGTTTACTACTTTCTTGGTAGCATTCTTCAATATTTGTTCCTTAGCTTTTCCTTGAGGAGCCATAATAGCATGTTTTTTCTTTTCCTTTTGTGGACACAGTTTGATGAGCAGAAGGATCAAGTTGCAGTTGAGCAGATCTTACGAGTTGTATTCTTAGATGTGGATCGCCCTAGCCCTGTAAGTTGCATCACACATACCAGAAGTTACAACCTTCTGGAGCTACTGCAACACTATGGGTGTTTATTAATGCGCCTTAACCAAACTTGATGTTCTTTGAATTTTGAAGGCAATGGAAAAACTAAAGCGTCAATTAGCTGAGGCCGAGGCTGCACTTGAGGCACGAAAGAAACCACCAGAAGAAACTGGTCCACGTATTGTTGGAGAAGGATTAGTCATAGATGAATGGGTAAATAGCCGGTTGGCATGTGCTTGTTCGGTCTTCCTTTTAGATTTTATTTTTGCATTATTCCTTATACTTTTCTTCTCTGAATTCAACTTTTCTAGAAAGAACGAAGAGAGAGATATCTTGCTCGCCAACAGGTTGAAGCTACTGATTCGGTGTAAATTGTTCGCAATGATGATGTTCTCTTTGGTCTAGGCGGAGAAGAGCATGGAGATAATGAGGAATGTGTCATTTTTACTTCCTTCCCCCCCTTTTGTTCTTATTCTTGTTATTAGGTTTATCACATAGTAATGTGTAATTAAAGGGTTCAAGTGGCTGACAATAACGTGTTTTGGGTTAACAAAGATGATCAAGAAAGATGAACCTTATACCTGATGATGAGAATTTCAATAAAGAAAGAAAAAAGATGCCTGATTCTCAGGGGTGTTATATGCCCCTTTCTACTTGTAGATAGTGGGATCACTGGGATGTTTCAGTTTCTATTCAAACAAAAATAAAGTTCTTTTCTACGGTTATTGAAATCAACCAACGTATTACCTCTTGTTTAATTCCTTTTTCATTTACTTAATACTATTCTAGTCTATGGCAACATTGGTATGAGACTGGCAGTAGTACTCGTGTGTTGGCTTATGCGTAGAGCTTTGCTGTGGAGCGGGTGTTTGTTGCGGTTTGTTGGAGGGAACAAAGAGATTGATATTGTTTTGCCAATGTTTGATGTCTTCGATCTGAATCAACAACACCCCATTGACCCCAACTTCCAAGCCGATCAAATTTCACGGGATACGGGGTGATGATAAGCCATAAGTTTACCAGCTAAAGATGCACTCGCGTAGTATCTACCATGACATGCTTTTTTTTGAAGCAATCTATGACATGCTGCATTGCTGCTGTTGGAACAGCACGTGATTGAAAAATAGAGTTTATCGGACTACATTCACTAAAGAATACGACACTTGCTATGTGCTTATCCTTCCACATACACACCAAAAACAAAAACAAATACCAGAAATTCGATAATATACGAACAGAAAAAAAGAAAAGAGAGAAGAAAACTTCTGTATTTTACAAAGAATCTTTGATGACGAGATAAGATGGCCATGGTAGCAATGATATAGCCATGTTCATTGGGATCTTCTTTCTCCCTATTGGATGAGTCACAAACATTTGAAGATATTGCTGCCACGTACAATTCTCTTCCCTTCATTTTGCAAATTTATCTTCAACTATTTATTGGCCCCTGCAACCATTGAGCCAATACTACATCTTCATTCTCTACACATTTATAGAATCCAAATTCTGTCTTTTTAATCACTTCCAGTTTCAAAAACCATTGCCAGATCCATAAACAACCCAAAGAAAAGGGAGAACAAACATGAATAAAAGCAGTTCTACTCGTAACCTGAGGAGCAAATTATGGATGGCAACAACAGTTGTCATAGTTCATCAATGTCACACTGAACATAAAACCTTCACATGGAATTTTGGCTTAAGATCTCTTCAACTCATCAATAAGAAAAGGTTCTTCTCGTCATCGTCATTAGCGTCTGACAGGAAGTCAATCGGAGTAGAACACATTTCTGATCAATGTAGCGCGATAAATGGCTTGTCACCTTGTGCTATTAGTAATGGGGGAGCGGCACTAGTGGGAGATCAGAAGCGAAAACAGGTGGACGAGTCTTTTCAGAAGGTTATGTACTTGAGTTGCTGGGGAGTGGGGACATAGCTTAGCTAAAAAAATGTTAAAAGAATATGCCATTCTTGATGCATTTGTTCGAGGCAGCTGTATCTAGCAGTTCTTTCTGCAATCGGATTTCTACCGGTTAACCCATGATTCAAGAATTCAAATGCGGTATAACATGTAAATTAAGCTATGTAGATATATGTTACGAATGGATCAGACTGCATATGATTTGCTAATAATGAATCAAAGTTTGATTATATTGTAAGCATTGGCATCAAGGTTTCTCGGTTCATCATAGTTACAAGATATATCATTTTATTTTCTTTGAGAGCTTGAAATTAAAATAAATTCAATCCCGAAGTTTTAACTGCTCTAGAACACAATAAAAGTTCAAAGAAGGAAAAAAAAATGAATAGAGGAAGAATACAAGTGCAGTGCTCTCTTTCTCAATAACTCCCACAAATTAAACACATTCAAATAGCAAGTTCAAACTCAATCCCAGCATCAAAATAAACGAAGTCCCAAATTAACATCGTTTAATTGTCTCCGTGAATTTGAATCTCTCATAGGTTTTCAGGCAACTGGAAGTTCTGAGCACCAAAAGTCTGCAGGGAACTGTTTTGAATGAAGACAGCAACACCACATTTGCTACTATTGAAACCTTCCCAGAGTGCAAAATTAACTGTTCCGCTTATGCTTTTCTTTACAGATATATCTTTCACTGTGCACAACTTCTCAAATTTACGTACAACGTAGTCGTTAGCAAGGACACGACCTTTGTTTTCACCTTTCGGGCAGTCGGTGACTAGTCCATTCTCATATAGAGCCACCATTACGTCTACACCACGGTTGTCAATCTTTGTCCTCAAAGGTCCAGTTAGTGAGACCTGTAAGGTGTCTGCTGAAGGCCTCTCAAATGTTGCCTGTTATATGAGTTAACACAAACAACAAAGATTTAGTACCACATCATTTATTCTCACCACCTTCAATTACACTGACCAAACAGTTTTTATTCTCTTTTCACATTGAAATCATTCTTCCGACGATTATTAAACTCCAAATCCCTCCAAATTGCAGCGAAATGCAGCTCAAATGTGGGAGTGATATTATATAAATGTGCCATGTGTAGGGCCACATGCACAGGTCCAACATTTCATGGTCTGGTAGTTTGTGGCTTCGCCGAAGCTATTAACTTATCTATTTCGACTCGACAAGTATCGAATTAGCTCACAAAAGCTCTTCACTATCTGCTCTAGCTTAGTAGGAGCTCTGTGTGAGCCAAAGAGAGTGTACAGAACTATTTCCTGTAACTGTGGAGAAGATATGAGATTGAGAAGGCCCTTGGGCTACATTTTTCACTAGGGAGCAGGTCCACCTAATTAATGACCCATTAACTTTAGATGTATATATATGTTTGGGCATTAACCTTGCTTAACTTACTGGATAGTCCGGACATGGTAGCAAATTGGCAAATAAGAACCGTTCTGCTTCAAAGTTTCGGTTGTGAAATTGGTGGATAGGTGTGATGTGGGTTGGTAGTTAGTACTTGGTAGGCATAACTTAAACCTAACGGCTAAACCTGAAAAGGAAAGGAAAGAAGTTGCCGACCAAATCCATGTTATGTATACATTATGTCATTCTTTTTATCTTTTTAATTGAAAATCATTATTTCATATTCCTTTTACTAAATCCAAGCTTCAGAGTTACGTGCTCACAACTCATCCCACTCACTACAAAGGGTCTCCATTTTTCACCGTGTAAAGTAGTTGAAATCTTAAAAGAAAAAAAAAAAGGTTAGGACGCAAAACTTAAGGCAAAATGCAGGACTGGCTAAGTATGCATTTGCATCACATTCTTTCAGTGAGGTTGTGGCCCCTGAGGCTAATAATTTACCGTACGTCTAGTTTTATGTTATCTATTGCAGAATCACGCTTGTATGTTAGAAAATCCAGCAAGTTAAAGTGTTAAACAATTTACAATGCAGCACCCCAAAACTTTAGAGCTTATTGTGCACGACTAGTGGAACATGCACTGGGATTCTGGGAGTTTAATGGGTGCATAGAGAACATTATAAATTGATGCTCAAAGTGTCATGGTAATGATATTCTTATTTTTCTTAAAAATAATTTTTAAGTTATGTAGAATCCACAAACGAAATTAACTAACTAAATGGTGAATACCATGTTTTCTGGAAAATGTCTACTTTTGGCGCAGTGTTTTTCTTTTTGTTTCAGAAATCACCGGATTGCGGTTGTCGTAATTTTTTTGAACAAGCATAAGCAAGAAAACAGGAGATGAAAAAAGAGACATATAAGAAGTTTGATTAGGTTGTATACCTGTAATGTGGGAGACGGATAACGAGCAGCAGATCTAATGTTTGAGAGGACAGTATCCTGATCAGTACCGACACATTGAGTTGTACCTTGAATTACAACTTGAGGTGTAAACATTGTATCCAGTTTCAAAGCTTCAATATAACCTTTTTGTCTAACAGTCCATTGACTTGAACCAAATGGATCTTTCCAACCCATATAATCCCAATAATCAACATGAAATGATAACAATATTATTGGTACATCAAGTTCATCCTTAAAATCCCCTCTTCCTAATCTTGATATTAATAATTCTGCTTCTGGTGAAGTAGCACAGCCTTGTGATGAAAATAATTCTACGACCACCGCTCCCCCTCTACGTTGTTCTTCCGTCGTCTGATCATGCGTTGTTGCATGGTGGTCTGATGCTGTCGGGTTCTTTGCTTTTGAATTAGAACCTCGTCCGAAACACGATAGCAGACGACGGGGTACCATCCCGCCGTTGATCAGAAACAGGATAGGCTGGTAATGGTGTCGTGGTGGTGGAGGTGGAGGTGGAGGTGGTGATAGAAAGAGAAAATAAGAAAGAGATAATTGTTTTGTTTACAGAGGGAATTAGGAAAAGAATTCTTGTTTTTGGTGGAGAGGAGAGAAAAATGGCGAATGAGATGTAAGAGCTGTTTTAAATATGGTTTCCTGTTGTCTTTTTGATTTTCTTTTTAAAACTTTTCTTTGGTCGGTTTTATGTGGTGACAGATTGTTGTTTGCTTTCGAATTTCTCTCTCTACACCGACGGATTGGTGAAAATTATGACTTGGCCTCAATGTGAAGTAAGTAATCTTTATTTGGTTAGGTTGTGGTTGTCAATTTCAGGCCTATTATAAGGACAAGATACCTATCAATAAATCGACATTCATGCAAAGAACTCGTGGGAAGCACCATCACTGAAGCGAAAATCTAACCAAATAATCCTCCCTTTTCTTAATCAGGATTCAAACTAGTGGACGTTCACCTGAGAATTTGGGCAGCGGATCCTAAGCCAATTATGGATAGCACGTACTTAGGCTAAGTCTATGGTCTTCTAATTTAGCCGCTAGATTAGCAATCCACGTCAGCTAGGGCAACCTCCTAAGTCTTATGGGAGTGCTAATCTAGCGGATTAGATTAGCGATCCCACGTCATCATCTGGACCACCGTCCAAATGATGTTTGGTTCGGCGTTTTAAATTTTCAAAATCGGATCAAATTTTGTGATTTTTTTGATCCGTGTGATTTTTGTGAGTTTTGTGAGCGCTGAACCATTCAGCGTAAAGGTCACTTTTTGAGCGCTGAACCATTCAACGCTTTAAATTTCGGCCATCAGATCAAATTTTGTGATTTTTGTGATCCGTGTGATTTTTGTGAGCGCTGAACCATTCAGCGTAAAGGTCACTTTATGAGCGTTGAACCATTCAGCGCTTCAATATCGTTGCTAGTTGAACTGCGAGCACTTGTTAGGAGAGAGAACTAGTGTTAACTTTTAGACCACACTTTTTTTTTTTAATTGCAGCACTTAACTGCCAATCTAGCAGCTCAATCTAGCCCATAGGGGTTAGCCTTATAAGTTTATCTCCCATAGGGTCGAATCGGGACTCGCGTTCGATTTGCCTCTTTTTTCTTTCTTTTTTCAACAAAAAACACATTTATTGAAGACTAGGAGTTGTTACATAAGGTTGATAAGGTTCCTTCTTCATATTTATCCTAGCAAAAAAGGAAGATTGCAAACCATCGGACAGATTTTCAGAAGAGAAGGAAACTATTTTGTTCTCCCTAGCCTCCTTGGCTATCATGTCTCCTACAAGCAAGAACTTTATACTAAGAAACTTAAACACACAATTGTTCAGAAATTGAAACACACTATTACAATACATAATATTATTATGAGCTTCCCATGTGATCTCGATTTGGATTTAAGTCTTCATTAAGATAGTAAACCAGATTATGACAAACTGATCGTGAACTGCATTTGCTCAACCCCAATTATTTGATCCATTTGAGAGCTTCAGCACACGCCTTAGCTTCATCATCTAGGGGCATGTTGCTCAGCTTGATCGAGCTCTAATGCCTCTTCTGCGACCCATTATATCCATAATTTAAACCGCAAATCCCATAGTATAGTCAGCTCCAAGAAACGATGCATCAAAGTGAATAATCCAGTCTAGAGTCTGATTATTATCGTATGTAATTTGTTGACTGGAGGGAATGTGCCTAGTAAATTTATCCTTGTAATGGTATAGATGATCCATGCTTATGATGTTAACAAGTTCCCTAGGATTAAGACTAACATTTTGGAAAACAACTTTATTCCTGTATTTCCATATGTGCCAGATGATGCATATGTGCCAGATGATGCAAATTATTTTAGGCCGGAACTCTTTAATTTTATTATCATTTACTAAATCATCTTTGGATGTCATTGTTATGAGTAATTTATGATAAAACCAAAGGACATGGAAAACCAAACTGTTTTAGCAAAATTACGGTCAACAAACAGAGGAATTTCATCCTCTGGAGAGTTAGAGTTACAAAGTTTACAAAAAGGGTCAGCATTGTCATTATAAAAGCTCATTCTTATTCCAAGCGGTAAGACTCTAGACAAGATCTTTATTGTTGATGTTTGCTGAAATGCTACCATTAACATCATCCAGCAGATCCATAATTATATCATTTCCGGCCATTAGATTACTTATCAAAGAAGTCAAGTTTTGGCCTTTCTGATAGAATTGTCTCTACAAAAGACCGAGTACAAGCACACTAGATTTTCATACAATGTCAAATTCTTCTTTGTAAATGTCAAGCTTTTTAAGTTTAAGTCCTGCAAATAAAAGCAAAAGAATGGATCCGAGGAGGGAATAAAAATGTTAGGGGAGGGATTGACTTCTCAAAATAGAGGTCAAATAACATCTATAATATAAGCGAAAATGGAAATTCTCTCGTTCCACCGTCGCACATGAAAAGACTAAATTGTCCCTCCGTGTTTTTAAGACTCCTCCATGCTTTTTCGTTAATTCGTGAAAAAACTGGGGCAAATTACATATTCACTATCTATCACATGTAAAAAGAGTCGAACTCTCTTCTTCCCTTCTCTTCGATTGATTTCTTCTCTTCTTCCCTCTTCGATTCCACCACCAATACCATGACCTCCACCAGCAGCAACACCACCACCACCACAGCACAAACACCTCCACCGTTACCACCATCCACCTAATTCAATTTCACCACCAGTTTCGATTTGAATTCATACTCACCACCGAGGCACCACCACCTCCTTCAGGGATAGATAGATTTATTAAGAAAAAGTGCTTAAATTGATTTAGAGAAACCCTAACAATTTTCGATCTCAATTCATCCTATATTCAGAGAAACCCGTTTGATTCAGAGAAACGCTAACCCTTTTGCACCAGCACTGCCACTGCAAACATCACCACCACTAGCAGAACCTCCACCGTCAGCTCCCTGCTATTCCTAGCAGCACCTGACCACCGCCACCGCACTACTAACATAAAATAAAATCTTGACCCAATAGCTCTGCTGTAACAATATTGAGACAGAGATAGGTATACTGAGACAACGTTCACCATCAGCAATTCGTTTACCTACCACCAAATTCACATCCGAATTTAATCCAATATAATGACCAAGTGAAATCCTCTCTGAAGCATTTCTTCAAACATACACTTACAAGTAAACCCCCACCATACTGAAACAAAAACAAAAATTACGGGTACCCATCGATCCACAAATCATAATGGAAAATCTTTTCTACATATTTTTCTTCTATCGATCGTCAAAGACCACCTTAACCATCTGATTGTTATCGGTGAAATTAGTGTTTTAAGGTCAGTCTTTCGGAGGCTACGTATATTCAAAGATGGATCACGAAGAGAAATAACCTTGTGGCACCATTAACTAACAATTGAAGAGTCAATTTGTTTACTGGATTTGTAGTCTAAAGATGAACGTCAAATGAAAACGAGATCGTAACACGTGTATAGCTGGTCCACTAGCCAGCCAGGTTGCAACATGTGTTCTATGTTTAATCAGCTTAGGTTGCATACGTGCGTTGAAGGATACCAATGTACCGTAGACACATTTCTATACATACGTGCGTTGATTCTTATGTGTGTAAATCGTATATTCGCATATGCGCAAAAAAAGACGGAAATCCACCAGCCTGGTAGCCACCATCAATGCCACTGTAGTGGCCGCCACCACCATAACAATTCTGTGCCATTATGGCATGGGGTATCCACTAGTGTCCTTATACTTAGAATAAAATTTTTATCTTCTTCCCTAAAATTCTAAAATTACAATAGTACATTACGTGCTTAATTTCCCAAAAAACACGATGACACGCGGTTAAGGTGGTGTGAAGAAAAGGCATAGTAATTGAATGGAAGTAACAATCAATGATTTTAAACTGACAGAACCTCATTGAGAAGCCACACCACCACCATCATTATGAAATACCGTTAACAATAGCCGAAAATCATCGAATTTTCAGTTTGAAGTTGCCAGTGTTAATTTCAATTATGTAACCATTGATCTTATCCTTTCCATTAACCAAAAATTAATCTCTTTGATGGAGATGACAAGCCAATCATGATAATCAGGAAAATGCTAATCTTTATTTTCCCTCATAAATCAAAATACATTTGGCTTTGTTAGCGACAAATTAAAATTTTATTAATAACTTTTGGGTTTTCAATTTGAATCTTCATCCTCGACGATTGAATTGAAAGTTGAGTTTTTGCCGTTTTGCCGTAAATGAGTTTGGTTAGGTTTTTGAGGGTGTGGGTATTTTGAAAATAAATTCATCTCATCATATCGTTTGATCTTGTCTCGATTTTGACCGTGATTTAGTTAATAGTTTTCCCTAATCAAATCCATTGTTTCCCTCCTATTAACATGAATCTTATTTTTTTTTTAAAAAAATTTGTTAATTTTTTAAAAACTTGGAAATAAAAAACCTTCAATGCAAATCGTGATGGACCAGTAAAAATTGGGATGGGTTAAAATGGACGGTGCCACATAATTTTTAAACAAAAATTATAACCTTGTTCATTTCTCTAATAAGACACTTTCTCATACAAAAAATCACATTCCCCCATCGACAACATCATCTCTACCACCACAACACTAACACCACCATTGACATCATCATCTTCATGCCAATATCTTTCTCCACCACCGTAAACACCAACACCACCAGTAGCATCGATAACATCATGTTCCTCTACTATCTTTTTCCACCATCACCGCCATGTACAACATCATCTTCCTCCACTATATTTTTCCACCATCATCGACGCCACCACTGCAGCCGACAATGAATTTGTTCTTCTGATGCCCTAATTTAATTAAGATTTCTCAAATTTATCAAAAGTAAGAGAAATATGGATTGTATCTTCAATTAAATTCACAAAATGAGCAATGACGAACATGGATTGACTCTTAATAATCCTAAAATTCATAAGTTTCCAAACCCTAATTCTCTTTTTGATTTTATGTTTAAACTGACATGCATTGATCACTAAATTGAATAAGAATTCATCTTAGTCAAGATCTTGATGAACTGGATGAATTTAGTTTGGTTTCAGATAAACCTAGCTTCTGATGTAACTAGATGCAACTAGTCTACAATTGGTTGATTTTATTTCATCTCTGTATAGTCCCCGTTGTACCTTGATAGTCTTTTTTTTTTTCTTGTGCATTTAGTTGATTTTGCAACCAATTACATTTATGAACCTAGGTATGGTTTAATTTATAATTTGTTGATTTTGTCGAACTATGTTCATGCTTTTTTATATTGGTTAAATATGGTTTAATTCAAGTTTAAACTAAGATAGCACTGGTTTCATCCAGGTTTAATCTATGATGTATTTTGTAAAATCCAGGTTTAAACTAGGATTAAACCAGTTTCATTTTTGTTTAATTTGTGATATATATTGTTTAATCCAGGTTTCTTTAATGTATTTGTTTAATTTAGGAATAAATTAGGATGAAACTAGTTTCATTCAGGCATAATTGATGATGTCTATGGTTTCATCCGGGTTTACAATAGTCATTATGATTGAATTACTGTAGAAGTTGTTCTAGGAAACAAAAGTGGAAAGAATATGATATTAAGTACAAAGCATAGTCATGATGTGAAAACCGTTATTGAATTAAGAACGAACTATATGCATAATTTGAAGCTGGTTAGGAAAGCAAGTGAAGAATTGAAATAATTTTTATATTTTTGAAATCACAATGAAACATGTGGAAGAATCAAAGAATATAGAATTTTGGAATTTAATTAGTACGCTTAAAAAAAAGGATAACTATGCAAGGTAGCATGTAGCAGGTTGCCTGCCGCCTAATGCCTTACAATACAAAAAATTTATTGATGTGGTTTGTTTAAGTTTTTTATTTATAAGACTCAATTTTTTCATACATACATTTATGAAAAGTAAGTTGTGAATATGTCTTCATTTATGAATTTACATCTTAGGCAGGTCTGTTAGTTTGAAAACCTAACTTAAATCGATGAAGCCACGATGTGATCATGCCACATACTTTATGATTGTACATCTTAAGCAGGTCTGTTAATTTGAAAACTTAACTTAAATCGATGAAGCTACGATGTGGTCAGGTCACATACTTGAAATATGTGGCCCATCTTAGTTTTTTAACACGTCTTGGTAACTGTTTTTTTTTTCTTCCTTTTTTCCCAATCGTGGGCCCTGATTCTCATGATTTAGAGAGGATCACGTTTTCGGAAAAACTAATTTTACGTTTTATTGAGAAAAAATAGGGAACCTTTTTTTTATTATTTAGAACTAATTTCTAATACATGTTGATAGATGAAGATAGGTCACAAGTATGTGGCTCGACCACATCGTAGCCACGAGGAATGTAAATTAGCCTATACTATTATCTTGCATATAATTTCATATAATCTTATGTAAATATGCGGGATGACTAAAACCTTTCTTCTGTAAGAATGTGCAGTATTAAATCGGTTTCTTTTAGGCTTAATTTGTGACGTAGTATTATGTACATATGGTTGTTTGACTTTTTCAGAATATGCATGATGAAAAACCAGTTTCATCCATCAAAACCTGTTTTTTTGTCAAAATATGCATCTTAGTTTGATTTGAGATGTATCTGGAATCATTCAAGTTTAACTATACAAATTCAATAGCATATACAATTGAAAAACTATAATATAATATAATCCATAAAATGAATATATTGGCCCCCTAGAAATGTGGAAGTAGCATGGTTGTCTAGATTACAAAACTAAATGTATGTGATCCTTTTCTGTTGTAGACTTTATTTTCAGTAACCAAAACGCCGATTGAAAAGACGAGGGTACCCAAATACGCCACAATCTTTTATTTATCAACCAATAAGTCATTTACCAAGTGTGATCGTCTATGGACAAAGTCGAGACAATACAACAACTTCGGTACACACTTCGTGTGATCGTCTATGGATAAGAGATCGAGACAATACAACAACAAGATCACTTGTGTGATTGACTATGGATTCAAGATCGAGACGATACGAGAACGAAGTGTTCACTTGATAATAGGTACGATATTAAACTAAAACTATATATGATCAATATCAAGTGATACGGATTAACGTACAAACGCAATTTACTTTAATTAATTATAATAAAACAATTATAATGCGGAATAATAAAGTAAATGGCACAACAATATTTTGTTAACGATGAAACTGCAAATGCAGAAAAACCCCGGGACCTAGTCCAGTTTTGAATACTCTCTGAGACCAGGTAGACTACCCTAGCTACTTAGTTTCCTCAGTATCCCTGCGCCTTCGACTTCTAGAGTCACACACGTGAATAGCAAGTCCTTTGGATCGTATTCCAAACAGCGAATGAAGAATTTGTTTGGTAACCGCTCTAATCAATCTTTGTTATAAAGATATGTGAGTTGTTAACGAAGGCTAATCTGTTTAATCTAATAAACTCCTTTGTCTGGTTAGATCAATCTAAACTCTGATTACCGAAATAATCAAACTCTAGATTTGCAATAAATTAATATAGATCTCAAAGAGAAACTATAAGGTGATGTCGATCTCACAAAACTAATCAATCAAATCTATCAAAGATAAACACGATTCTAGTTGGATCCCAACCGATCAAGGTTTGTGCACTAAATCCACAAGATACGAAAACTAATAAGAATTCTTCTTCGTCTTCAAATCTTTTATTGCCTTCAATAACCTGCACAACACCACTTGAATCCTCTTGTGATCAATCACGCACAAAACGAGTCTGTTAACAATGGATTATCACAAGATGTCTTTAGATCCGAAAATGATTCTAAAGATACCGTTAATACTTTGATCTAGTTTGAGTGAGCCTTATATCAGAAGAGAAGGTTCTCAAGAATAAATAAACTAGGTGCAATCAAAGTTTCAACAACCATTAGTCAATCAAATCAATAATCGAAAAGTACAATAACAATGCAATTATCTAGTTTCCCACCAATACTCGTAGAGCTTCTTGATCCCACAGAAGTCTTTAAACAAGCGGTCGTAAGAGATTTCGCCTAATTAGGGTACTTTCCTTTCCGGATAGACGGATCAACCAGAAACAACAAGAATGAAGTTTTCCTGGCTCTTAGGATGGCTTGCAAGAAATGCAAACTCAAATATTTATATACCAAGGTTGTTTGGACAACAAGGAAATTCCAAAACCGAAAATATTCTCAAGATATTATCATTAAAGTACCTAATTTCGGTTTTCCTATTTCCACTTAAATGCAAAACCATATTTCCAAAAACTCACATAGAAAACTTCTATTATTAGTCTAGCACATTAACTAATAATATTTTCCAGAGGATATGCTTTAATTGCTGGTAATTAAAACATATATGATGAAAATCATAATTAAATGCTTTTCACTTTTTTGGACCTGGGATCACCTTGAGTATCAAGGAATATCTTTGAACAATTGATGATAAGAGTTATGCACATGTTCAAATAATGTCGACATCTAGAAGCTTCTCATCTTAGCAAACCCAAAACCCTAATTCACACACATCATGAAGAAATATGTGAATCATGGAAACTTGGTTTTGCTCATGGAATCGATTATACCATCACTCCAAAGTTTGTTGTGACCGGATATAACATGATTCCCAAGATAGGCTGTAACTAGTTACACCTTGCTTCACAAAGTATCTTGTGACCGGTTACACCTTGTTTCCCGAAGTATCTTGTGACCGGTTACACATTGCTTCCCAAAGATAGCTTGTGACCGATTACAACTAACTTCCCAATTCATCTTGTGACCGGTTATATCTTGGATCCCAAAGTAACTTGTTACTGGTTACAACTTGCATTCCAATATAGCTTGTGATCG
Organism: Papaver armeniacum; assembly: GCA_023531295.1. Taxonomy (NCBI): domain Eukaryota; kingdom Viridiplantae; phylum Streptophyta; class Magnoliopsida; order Ranunculales; family Papaveraceae; genus Papaver; species Papaver armeniacum. The sequence goes on along the minus strand of JAJJWW010016939.1, from coordinate 111,744 downwards.
GTTACACCTTGATTTCCAATGTAACTTGTGGCCGATTACAACTAGTTATATTATATAGGTTATGACCGGTTATAACTCAAATCTCAACAAGTTAAGATAGGTTCTACCTTATTATCTTATATTGGCCATTCAAAAGATATATTCAATAAAAAACCTGACCAATAATGATTTCCTTTCGATTATGAAACAAGTGCATATATGTACTTCCTTTAAACAAATGTTATAAAACATTATTTCCTATGATGAAATCATACCTATATCATGCACACATAATCAAGCAACTATATACAATAGATTATGTTGATGTCGTATTTGCGAAGTTCAAATGATAGGTGTTATACTTCGTAATTCAATAAATTCCTTGACACTTTGATCATAATGTTATGAATAAGTCAAACCACTAGAGTATTATTTACATACATCTTCGCATGTTATGTTTTCAATATAATCTGACTTGAAAGATACGTTAGGAATGGAAACAAGATCAAGTCAATATTATTAACCTCAAGTGCAAGGATGATGTCTTCGTTGTAGTCGTTACTTATTCACTTTTTTCAGGTCTTTGGAGTAATACTTGTACGTCTCAACTTTCTTAGACTTTCTAGTCTAACTTAAATGAAGTTGACTCTAGTATTTAATCAAGCGACTCTAGATGAGTTTTGATACTAAAATATGACAACCAAACTTGACATAAGAACGCTTGGTGGGTTCAATCGAGCTATGTTCTAACATTGATTATGAGAAACATAGCGGTAGATGATACCCTATAAGCACTTACTTAGACGTGAAGCGTCATAGTTCTCAATGAAACTCACATTGGTTGCGTATGAATCAAACGAACTCAAAATTCTTATATTTTTATCCTCCTCATCACCCCCATATCCATAAATGCATTGGATTTCCACTTCAACTCGTTTTACACATATGATCTCACATTAATCCAAGATGCAAAAGTCGATTCTTTTGTTGAAAAACGATATTAATCAGTTCCCAATTGGTAAAGCCATTTATCCATTTTAAATTCCCATAAAACCAAATTCTAATAGCAATACTCAATACTCAAACCTCATCATTTTCAACTTCTTTCATATTTTTTGTTCTTATACAAATTATATTAAATCCTGTTTTGGTTTAGCTTTTGTTCTCTCAAATTCAATTTCACCATCAGGTGCAATCTCTAGTCAATACGTTGGAATTTTCTCAAATTCACAGTCCCTATAGTATCTCTATTGTTAGCTATTGAATTTTATACAAGAATAAACCCTGAATTCAATGATTCAGATGAAAATCATGTTGGTATTGATCTAAAAAAACATTAGATTAACAAAAACCTAGAATGCTGGTTAATACATCAAATTGTGATGAATTAATACACGTGAATATGAGAAATAAACAAAATGTTCGAGTTTTGATTAAATTTGATGGGAATACAGTTTGAGATGCTCATGTTAAGGTTTTGAAAACTTCGAAACAATTACCGACTTATATATTATATTAGGGGCATATTTTTCAGTTAAATTACACTTTCTAATACTATTAAGTAGAATACCCAAATTTGGATTATTATTTTTTTAACGGTAAAGAATTTAGTGCCAACCAGTTTCGAACTCAGGTCACTGGTGTCATCACCCAATGACTTTACCACTGTACTACAATGATATCGGCCCAAATTCAGATATTAGAAAAATATCTTCTAACTCCTTGGATATTAGACAAGTATTTATGTTTACTTTCCTTCTAGATGCAAGAAAACAAATTCAAGGGTTATCAATTAAACCAATTAGTCATAAACAACAGGTAGATTAAAAAGAAAGAATCTCTCACCGGCTTCAAGTGGGATTCAAATATGAGATCTCTCAGTACAATTACAAAGTGTCTGACCAATTCAATTGTTGGATACTCGTTAAAGAATAGAAAAAATAAGCACTTTCACATTAAAAAGAAAATAAAAATTGGCTTCAAGCTTTTACATATTTTTATTTGTTTGGAATATTACTTAAGAGATGCATACAATCCAATATTTTCTCAAATTAAATTTTTTTTTTGGTTTAAGATGGTATTAATAGTTGAAGGACAGTCAAACTGGCCTTCTTAAATCCCAAACTACACAATATCAATGTTGTCCCCACCTTAATTATTTTTGGCCACAAGAGTAGTGATACACTGACCGATTCAAAATACCGCATTATTTTACCGACAGACACAGATTCTGGGCCCCATCGGCTGCAGTGATTAACAGGGGCCACCTTTTATGGTGGTGGTCCAATATTTTTGTGTCACGCGGGACACTTTGCGGGATAACATCCTCGGGATGTTCATCATTTCCGCATGTGTAGGGTTTTATCTTGAAAAGCCTCCAAATTATGTAAGAAGATTCCACAATTCATTAGACTCCACCCACACTGCTACTTATTTTACATGTCACTAATCTTGTTGGCTTGGTCGATCTAATTTACCTTGGAGAGATCCAGATCTATCTCACCAACCACATCGTCCGTATGCTGGTGTCAAAATAATTAGTTACATCCATTATGTGTCCTTGAGCCTTGCATGTCGTATGAGTTAGTTGGGGACTAACTTAACCTTCGAGCTTGCTTCATCAGAGTTAGATAGGGTCGACTAACTCCACAATTAGCATAGTTCCATCATGATCTGGATCCATCTGAGTTAATGGAAGAGAACACATTGATTCCGCCTTGCACACTTATACTTGTGAGGGTTGACATCCATAACCACTTGATCTCTTAGCATCCAAACCTATGATACCAATTAAAAGGATATATAGACGGTCTAACCGGCTTGCTTAGGGTATAAACTACACTTTGGTCACGCAAATGTGTGGATTCCTATCTTAAAATGCATCATTACTACGTAAGGAGATTCCATAAATTATTACTCTCCATCTAGAATTCCGCATAGTTTGAGGGACTAAACTTATTGGATTGATCTAGCCACATCTTCAACACTTGTCATGATCGTCATGGAGGTTTTGAATTGTACATGCCAACCGATTCTCAATGGTAAAGGAAAATATTACTTGTATTGAGTACGATTCGATCTCCAATATAATGTTTTTATTTTTTTCGTTTTGCATAAAAGGTCTTGCCAGGTATTAATACCATCACTCGTAGTTTATTAAAGCTTCAACACATAAAAATGAGTATAACAAAGCTATTTGGCATTATGATACATTGCTAAATATAGGATTAATTTATTTTTTTTAGTTGTCGCATGTTGTTTAGAGAGTAAAGTGATCCCAAATGTTGTCAGGCCCGTTTGTAAGTCTCTGTTAGTGCGACAGTCATGAATTAAAAAACAATGGATAATGTCAAGTACCCACAAATGCTATGCCCGTTGCATGAAACGAAAACATTATTCATATGCTTGTCTTGTATGTACAATTAATAATCACAACTGCCGAAAAACATTGAGCCCATGATGTAGATTCAGGATTAGCCCAAAATTTATCGGTCACCTCAGTTGTTCGTCGCCTATTCCATGTCACATAATGGGAATCATCCAAATATGTATGAAGTATATGCATCCCCGTCCTTTCGACCTTTGGGATAACTTATTCTTTGTTTGCAAGTACTGATGGTCGTAACATTCGAAAGATTCACACATAATGCTTAAATATATTTATTTGAAGCATTAAAAAACCGTCAAGGTGGCATACCTTGTCATCGAAAAAACAAAAACAACGTTTTCTTATTCTTTTGTTAATTTACTGACGTACGAATAACCCCAAAAATGTATCAGCATTAGCATGGTTGTAATTTTCAATACTGAAAATAAAATTCTACTATGAAGCGGCTACAAAAGTCGACCGTAACTTAAAAGGACATTCACCTTTTTACTTTTGCAGTTACTTTTCCACATTTATAAGGACTCACTATATGCTTGACTTTCTTATATATCTCATATTTGGGATGGGATCCGTTGACATGGTTATATTGACATAATACGTTGACATGGTTATAGCTTTTTTTACTAATCCAAACCGGCAATGAATTTGAAGTTAATTTTTTGGTGACGTGTTCTTCTTATAAGTCTCTACATTTCAACCAAAAATGAGAGCATTCCGAGATGTATAAAACCACTATCTACGATTTTGAATATTAACCGTTGAAGATTAACGGTTGAAATTAAATTTTGTGGATGATGAAGTTTTGTATTTCAGAATACTCTCATTTTTGGTAGGAATGTAGAGTTTTATATAAGGAACATGTCACCAAAAAATTAGTTTCAAATTCATTGCCGGTTGGACTCAGTAGAAAAAATGGCGCTAAAATGTGAAGATTATGTCAATACAACCATGTCAACGGATCCCACCCATTTTTATTATCCAGTTTCAAAGGCCAGATCCTTGCCATTTTGATTCTCATTCTTATTTGTCACCATTGCAACCATAGTGATCATATTATTTTATCTATCTATCTATCTCCTGCTATGAAGTGTGGACAGTGATACGGGAATGTCGATATGGGGATTCGCCAAACTTTTAAAAATAGAGATGCGGGACATGTATTTATTTTATATGATAATAATTCATTCTATTAAAAAAACACATAAATAATATATGGAATATTAAGAAACATATATAAAAAGTATCTTACGTTTCGATGACTCATTACACTTCAATGTTGTCTTCATCCAAAAGCACCTCTTCTAGTTCTGGCTCGTCAAGTGAAATGATTTGCAACTTCAAGTTCTCCCGCATCACCAAGTGAAATGATATTTGTTTGAAAAATCATACTAAAGATGCATCCTCAAACCAGATCTCAAGCTGAATTCCTAAAAGCTTCATGAGAAAATGTTTCTAACAAAACTCTCAGTCTTGATGATATTGTCAAGAAATCTGGTTGTGAGAATAAGAGAAATGAAAATAGAGGTCTAAATAAAAATGTGTCATCTCATGCAAGAGTTACTGATCTACTTGTCCAAAATAGTTTGGATACTAAGATTGACATCTTCAGTCTTCGTCAAGTCCTCCTCAATACTGCTTAAACTCATCATAAACAGGCAGCACTACTAAGAACTATTATCCGTAACCAAAAGAAGATGATTAAACTTGGAATCGGTAATTGATAAGTGCATAATTCACATGATTTTAGTGTCAATTCCATGCTACTAATGGCTTATATTTTTCCAGATTATAGTATATTACGCGTGTTTTCTCTTATTTGTGTTTTATTAGGAGAATCGTTCAAAAAGAAGTGAATTTGCACTTAATTGTGCAATAAAATAAGCTAGCTACAAGTGGAGAAGGGGCCAAAGATCAAATGGGACTCGTTCAAGTACAACGGCGAAAGAACGGAGTCATTCTGAGTTCGTATGAAGAAGTTATAAGCAAAATAAGAATTCAGAACACTAAAAGAGCAAAATGGTCATTTTCAAGGGAAAGTTCTATTAGCAGCTCATTGTGCGTTAAGGGGCATCTATTCTATTAAGGGGCTGTCATTCTCAAACGAACTGCTAAAGGAAGTCAGGCTCTTTCATTGGGGGCTGCCAAATTCAAAATCTGCTAAAGGCACCTCGCATATTATCTCAGGGCACCACCTTCAACTTCAGCCCACTTTCCGACGAGTTCAGAGAAGTTAAGGTTGAGCTATATGCCGCTTATGATCGTGACGACTTTTGTGTTTCTGCTGCCAATGGGATATGAAGGAGCTGAGAAGAACAACGGACTGATTAGAGTGAGTTATTGATGGGAGAACTCGATATGGGAGGAGAACTGTTACTGCCATTGGATGATCATGATGATAATGACAGTTGTCGATGGAGAAAGATCACGATGATGGTGACTGTCATTGGGCTTATGGGGATGATAGAAAGCATGGGTATTAACCTGATTTCGATAAATCAGTCATACTCGAGTTTGACAGTGAATTATAGGTTGTTGCCATTGAATCCGAGCTCGAGATGAACGGAAGTGATGAACAGAGATGGTAGAGAACATGGCAGTGATAAAGATAAGTAGGAAATACCAATAGGTCCTACAAATAATATATTAGGATGAGTTTGGTCCAGTTGACTCAGACAACTGTCTGTTTGGTCCTTTTTGGAAATATAAATTATAGTTTGGTCCTAGAAATTATTGTTTGGTCCTAGGGTGTACAATACCCATGCGGGACGACGTTATGGTTGATGTAATTTTCTTTTGGGAGTCACAAAAATAGCCTTTTAGATCCATATATTTAGGATTTATTAGCAAAAAATAAATCATTTTTAGATTTCGTTTCTCTCTCCTAGATTTTCAGATCTAGTTTTTCTTGTTCTTTATTTTTTTCCTCTGAAGATGAAGATGAAGTTGACGATGGTGTTGAAGATGAAAGATGATGATGATGATGAAACGATGAAGATTTGTATGTTCTTTTTCTTTTGTATTGATGTTGTTGTTGTTGAAGATGGTGGAGACGATGAAAACGAATTTGTGAAGAACTTTTTTTGAATGTTTTTATCTCTGCTGCTGCTGATGATGAAGAAGATGAAGATGATGATGATGACGACGACGATGATTTTTCGTTTTTTCGTCATTTTTTGCTGCTGCTGCTGTTGAAGATGATGAAAAAGATGAAGATCTGATGTTGCTGCTGTCAAAGAAGATGAAGATTGAAACGAAGATGATGAAGACGATTTTTGATGTTGCTGCTGCTGTTGAAGACGACGAAGATGATGATGCTGCAGTTCATTCCATAAATGAACTCTGTTTTTTTAGGTTTTTATATGGAGTTCATTTCTGGAATGAACTCTGTTTTTTAGGTTTTTATATGGAGTTCATTTACGGAATGAACTCTGCGGTTTTTTAGGTTTTTATATGGAGTTCATTTCTGGAATGAACTCTGTTTTCTTAGGTTTTTATATGGAGTTCATTTCTGGAATGAACTCTTGTTTTTTTAGGTTTTTATATGGAGTTCATTTCTGGAATGAACTCTGTTTTTTATGTTTTTATATGGAGTTCATTTCTGGAATGAACTCTGTTGTTTTAAGTTTTTATACGGAGTTCATTTCTGGAATGAACTCTGGTTTTTTTAGGTTTTTATATGGAGTTCATTTCTGGAATGAACTCTGTTTCTTTAGGTTTTTATATAGAGTTCATTTCTGAAATGAACTCTGGTTTATATAATTGATTTCTGAAAAAATAAGCAGAAATTAACAAGAGTTCATTTTAAAGAATGAACTGCCACAAAAAAAAAGAAAGTACAAATTAACACGGAAGGGTACTTTTGTCCATTTAATATTTTTAAATAATTATGGACCAAACGGTAAAGGCGTTTTCCCAAAGGACCAAACTGACTTGGGACCACCTAAAAAAGGACCAAACGATATTTTTCCCTAAAGATAATGGCTTGCCTCCGTTGATGAAGGCAGTGAAGATAAGAAGAACTCGAGAATGGTGCAGTCGAGAAGAGAAATCAATTGCAGTCGATGGTGAATGATGGTTAAGGCTTGCTACCATTATTGATGTTCGATGGAGTGACTGTTGTTCGAGAAAGTTGACGGAGATGATGAAGTTTGGCGATAGAATATTGCTGTTGCCACTCCCATGCAAATGACGATGATCTGTTGAGGAGCAGTGATCGACGGGAGTTTCTGTTGGAGGTAAATGGGGTTGTAACGAATATGGAGCTATGAACGAGGAAGGACGTGTTCAATGGGAGAATGAATGGAGCTGAACAAAGACAGGGAACGAAGATGGCTCGGTGATGATCGATGGTGATCGGGTTTGAGAAGCTGTGATGGTGGTTCTCGGTGATTCAGATATAAGAAAAAATAATGACGTCACTGGTGGGACCCGGCTGAAGTAGTTAGCAGAAACATGTCCCTGACATGTTGGGGTGAGTTGGAATTTCAGTTCAGGATTATACATCGACTTGGATGTACCGTCAGCATCTGATCTTTATTCATATGGGTCCCGACCGAATTTGTAACCAATCATAAGCCGTGGTAACCGAGTTAAACCACTTCATGGTACATCGTAACGCAATCACTTATTCCTTCCCAACAAATTCTGATCGGAACAGACAATTCAGGAGGGAGTTGACGTGTGGTGGGGTCCGGTTTACAGTAATCTTAGAAGATAAAACACGCGTTTGTTCAGGATATTTAACGTGTTGAAGAAGAGGATAATTATTTGAAAAACGATGCATCAAGATGGGTGTATTGTACGGTGATAAATGCTTCATATGCGGTCCTTTGAAGATCGAATGAATCAGAATTCATGTACACTTTAATAAGATGGACCGCACTACTTCAAATTAGCTACACATATATTCTGATAAATTTCGTTCGTGTATAAATAGGATTGAGTGAGACCGAGAACAACACTTCTTCTTTCCTTTTCGTTTGTAGCCAGAAACACAAAGTGAGAAGTAAAGAGCTGAGAAATAAAGTTTTATGGTTTTTGTTGTGAGCTTTCGTTTTTAGTTTTATTTTAATCCCTTCTTTTTTATTTATTTGCTAGTACATTTTAATTATGAGTAGCTAAACTTTTAATTGATTAGGGAGGATTTCAAAGTCCTGAACAATGAAGCATTAATTTCTTTAACCACGTTTATTTCAAGTTTTATTTTATTGTTGATTATCTTTATTATTTTTAATGTCTAAGAATATTGAGGGGTTATTTAAAATGATCAATTAAATTAACCAATCAATATTTCTTCTACTAGTTTAGGGTTGCGTGATACGTGTAATTGTCACATCAACTCTTTACACAAGTAGTAAATCGCAAGAGCTGACAGAGGGATTTTGTTAAGCAATTGTTTGTAAAGATAACACTAGTAAGCAGACCGAGCCTATGCGTCTGATGCTAGGATCAACCTGATTCACAGAGTGTAAAGCATTCGAATAATTTACACCTTGAGAGCTTATTCTTGGTGGGTTGGTTGGATAGAATCTGGTAGTCGAGCGCTTCTGTATCCAGTGACAGTAGGAATCCAGGGGATACCAGAGCTTATTGTTATTCTACGGTTGGTAACAATATAAGTTCAATAAGAAATAAATTTATTTTTAATTAAGTTTCGGTTCAGTGACGGCGAATGATTCCGTGGTCATCTTTCTCCATATTATTTTAAATCAATCTTTACTATTTTGTTTTATTAGTTACCTTAATTTAAAATCTAAAAACTCCCATTTCAGTTACTTTTAACAACTAGAAACTCCCTGCTCCTTGTGGGAACGAACTCCTTGCCATTATATTACCAGTTAATTGTGTGGAAAGAAGTAATTAATTTTTTGTGTAAACGACGCGCACCAGTAATAGGGAGTATGCTCGCAATATTAATCGAAAGGTTAATGCTTTATCCTGTAAACACAATCAAGGTATTGTTTATCGAATTCGGGAAATAAGTCGTTACGTGTAGATGGGGATCCTGAAAAAATTGAGGATATTGAAGATAATCTTTGAATGAGATGACTTCGTAAGAAGCTTTCCCTCTGTAGAAGACTTCTTTGGAATGACATAACTTTTTTTCCCTATGATTCCCCCTACATTTGTAGGTGTTTCGAAGAAGAAAACTCTCTGTTTTTGTTGGTTGTTGACCAACGGAAAGCATGGGAGTTTCCAGACTTCTTGCCCACTAAAGAAGATACTTATTCTACGATATTAGTTGTGATATCCTATTTAGTATGTCCAGTATAACCTGCTATTTCAAGATCACTTACTACTGTTGAGGAATCAACTGACCCATTATTATCTGTTCCAGGAAGCTACTCAATTGTTGATTTACTTCAATATTTGTGTAAAGTTTATTCAAATATCAATCAATAATATTTTTAAATTCTTTGTGCCATTCTTTTGATAGTCACAATTGCATTGCTTGATCTGAATGATTATCTCTCGGTTGCTTTACTTTCGATTTATGAGGTATTGTTTCGATTTTCACAAACCCTAATATTTCCGATCTCGTAATATGTTTATCTCTTGTGATGTATGTGACTGTTTGATGTAGCAGGTTTCGGATCTAATCTAGTGGGTTGCTTTATCAAATAATCATAAGTATTAAACTGTATAAAGTCACGATTATTCTATTATCAATTAATATTTCATAAGTTGTGTATTTAGAATACATATGAATTTGGGTTTTAAATTTTTACATTTGCACATGAAAGCTAAGGATTTGTCGACCATTCTCTGGTAAAGGTCGTCTTGTTTTTTATACTTTTGTCTTGCAGGGAATAATAACTCACAGGGGAAGAGTTCTATATTAAACTGGTGCTTAAACATCATATCTTTGTGGGGAGAGTGGTTTTGGAAACCAAGGGAATAATTATTTTGATAATCTTTCCTGATATGAAAACTTGATCGGTTCGGATCTTAGTTTGTCATATCGAAGAGTACGCTAACGATTTATTTGTGTATGTTAATCGTTTTCCTGTTAAGAAAAGCTTATTTAAATGCTAATTCTTGCTTTTCTTTAACGAAATACGGTACAATAGTTATGTTTCAATTCGTTCTGGTTAAGAAAAATTGAGTCAAGTTTGATTTATGTTTTTGCTTAACGAAATAAGAGGTTCAATTGCTTTAGTCCACTTGATTGCTGATAAGAAAAACTAAGTTAATTCTGATCTCATTTTAGGCTTATCAAAACGAGGTACGATTATTTAAGTCTAATCGGTTCCTTGATAAGAAAACTAGTTATCTAACCTAGTTTTGTCTTGTCTAAATGAGGTACAATTATTAATGAATAATTGGATCCTGATAAGTAATTGAGTTAATTCTTATCATAGGCTGACTTATCAAATCAGAGGGAAACTTGCTTCGGGCAATTGTTTCCTTGATAAGGTGTTAAAACAAATTACTTAGGTAGTTTCGGTTTTAGTATTGCTTATTTAAAATGGTATATTAAACCTTCGTGCTTAACCCTTATAAGTTGTATGAGTTCTTATGAACTTGTAAGATCCTTTCGGTTTGCTCTTATATTTTTTCATGTCTTTGTCATTTTCATAACAAAAAAGGGGAGAAAAATATGGAGTATACGGGTGATTTACAATCACAGAGAAATGATATATATGTTGAAAAGTTTATATCTAACGAAAGAGTAAGCATTAACAAAGGGGGAGAAATATATCATCATGTTGTGCAGTATTTCATACTACAAAAGAGGGAATAACAATATTTACTTAGCTTTGTTTTAGGGAGAGTAAAGATTTTGTTATTCAAATGCGTCAATAACATCATTTATTTTTGAATACGTGCAGGTTATCGTGCTTTTGAAACTTGGAATCAAGCGTATGAAAATGAGTTAATAGAATGTATGTAATATAATATCTTTATCTTTTAATTCGTATATTGTCCATATGTAATAGAGTTTTGTCATTAAAATTGACAAAGGGGGAGATCGTTAGAGAACTGCTATGTTGAACCCGCCAAACGTCAATATGTCAAGGTTGGTTGTCATATTTTAGTATCAAAATTCATAAGTCGCTTGATTAGATTACTAAAGTCAACTTCGTTAGGTTAGACTAGGAAGTCTAGAAATGTTGGGAAATATAAGTGATACTCTCAAGACCCGGAGAATCTAAAGACGTATGACATCAACGAAGACATCATCCTTCCACTTGAGGTTAGTAATACATGACTTGACTTGTTTCCAATTCTATACCATTGCTTTCAAGTCGTTTCAGATTGATAACATCACATGCAAAGTTATATACATGAAACTCTAGTATTATATACTTAATTATCTTGTTATGATCAAAGTGTGAAGGAAGAATATATCAATAGTTGTGAATGCTTTATATCGGTATATTATATTACGAAGTAGACTTACATGAGTTTAAGGAAGTAGACTTACGAACTTGTTTCAAAGTTGAATGAAATCAATAGGATTGAAGGTCTGATTTTCATTAATGATCTAAGGTTGAACCGATCCTAACCTATATAGGGAATCAAGGTAGAACCGATCCTAAGTTATGTTGAGAGTCAAGGTAGAACCGATTTTTACCTATATTGGGAGTCAAGGTAGAACCGATCCCTACCTACATTGGGAGTCATGGTAGAACCAGTCCCATGCAAAACAGATTTCTTTAGTCACGTACATCTTAGGGTTTGTGTGATTTTGGAAATTAGGTTTACAAAATAGGAAAGTTCAAGATGTCGACTAATGAGTAATTTGAACATGAGCTGAAATCTTATTTATTAATTGTTCAAAGATATTCCTTAATACTCAAGGTGAGATCCCAAACCAAAATGTTTGAGAATCTTTTTGATATTTTCGAACGTATATGTTTTGTTTTACTGGTAACCAAAACATATCTATGGAAAGATATATTAGTTAAGTGCTAGCCAATATTAAGTTGTCCAATAGGAATTTCGGTGATACAGTTGGATATTGGTTGGTATTAGACAAAAACGAATTTAGGTGCTTTATTGCATATCTTGAGAATATTTTCGGTTATAGAAATTCCTTGGTGTCCAAACTACCTTGTTCTATAAATAGTGAAGTTTGTTCTTCTTATCAAATCATCATGAGGCAAGCACTTTGTTTCGTAGTCAATGTTGTAGCCGACTAATAGTATTACTTGTAATACTATCTTGGAGAGGAGAGTAACCTAATTAAGTGAAATCTCTTTCGTCCGCTAGTTTAAAGATTTCTTTGGGATCAGGAAGCGTCTAGATAGTACCATTGGTGGGAAACTAGAATTGCATTGTTATTTTAGTTTTTGATAATTAATTTGATTGACTAACGGTTGTTAACTCTTGATTGCACCTAGTGTTAGAGCACTGCTCGGTCGAACTCGCAAGCGTTGCTATCTCAAGCTTGTTTGTCAAGTTTAGTTGCCAAAACTATAAGTCTTGATTTCTAGTCTACTTATAACTAAGTCCCAGATTAGGATAGAATGTGTAGTTGAGCTTTAGACTTCACGGTGTTCATCGATTAAAGACAAAGAACTTCTAAGGGGAGCTTGTTGAACTTCATCAACAAAAGGTATGTGGAGACTTGAACTCATATATCACTCAAAAGTCCATTTCTACTCTATCTCCTATTTGAGACAAAAGTCATATAGCTATATAGACTTCAAATTATACACATTTGATATTTCGAGCTGAGTTTAACTCGCTTATATATTTCTCGAAATATGTGTTGGTAAGCTTTCTCTTTAACCAAGTTCATCTTATATTCTTGAAGAAAGTCAAAAGATGATCATGTGATATGATTTGTGTGAGACAGTCATTTAGTGTAGACTCGGAATGTTTCGTATTGATCATTTGATCACTTGAAAATTGCTTTGAAGCTAATAGTTTGTATGGGACAGCTATTGTCGTCTTCTAAGAATGTTTCAATGATTAAAATAGGAGTTTAGAAAAATTAACCAATGATTGGATATAGCATAGTATGCGTACTTGTATGCTAACTGTTGCGAGTTATTCCAAGTCCGGGAATCCAGTGTCCATACCCGTATACGTACTGATTCAACAGTTGAAGTCCGGGAACTATAGTATGCGTACGCTTTTGCATACTAACTTCAACTGAGTTTGGTTGTGAACGACAGTATGCGTACACGTTTGCATACTGGCGAACACAAGCCAAGTCCGGGAACTCGGGTATGCGTACCCCTTTGCATACTTGAGCGGTTAAGTTCTAAAATCGGCTAAGTTATGAAAAAATACATTTATATAATAAGGAATGAAATCTTTTGCAAACCGTGACTATAATGTTCATGAATTGATTCGAGTGAATCAAAACCGATTTTGCTTCAATTGTATCTTGTATACTTCTATGAGAATATAAACAATTGAACAACTCTATAACTAGTTTCATTTGAGTCATTTGAACTAGTTGTGTTAAGATGAACAAGGTTGATATGAAAGTGTTCATATGGCTAACTTCGGTTAACTATTGTTGAGCCAACAAAGTGTACACGTTTAGGTACGGTTACCCATATCTAAATGAAGTTACATTTCATTTGTGTGTAACAAGCCAAGACAATCTAACGGTTGAAAGATATTGGCTTGAATCTAATCAGGTTTTCATCTAACGGTGAATATTGATTGCTTTGTTCCAAAGCTATCAAACCCTGATTTGAAGACTATATAAGGGAGAACTCTAGCAACTGGGAAACCTAATCCCCACACCTCCTGTGTGATACTAGTTGCGACTAGAGTCGATTCTCCTTTAACCTAGGTTTTTCCTAAAACCATTATAGGTTAACGACTTGAAGACTTCATTGGGATTATGAAGCTAGACCCAAATATTTTCTCTGTAGTTGTGTGTTCTGATCTTACTTTGGTCTATCGTATTGAGTACTATCTTCTCTAATATCTACTCAAGATTTAATCTCCGATAGGTAAGATAAAAATTAGTCACAAACATCTTCGTCTCATCGTTTGTGATTCCACAATATCTTGTTCCGCTATCATACGATTAAGATTATTGTGAGGTGATTGATATTATTAGGCTGTTCTTCAGGAATATAAGTCCGGTGTATCAATTGGTTCATGTTCACCTTGATTTATCAAAAAACGGAACAAATATCGTAGGTATTTCTGTGGGAGACAGATTTATCTATTCAATATACTTTTCTGTGTGATACAGATTTTTTTATCAAGTCTTCGACTTTGGGTCGTAGCAACTCTTAGTTGTGGGTGAGATCAGCTAAGGGAATCAAGTGCGCAGAATACGGCGTGGTTCTAGAGGCGTAAGGAACGCGACTGTACCTTGATCAGTGTTAGATTGGTTAGGGCTCAAATACATTCCAGTCCTAAGTTAACTTGGACTAGGCTAGTGTCTGTAGCGGCTTAATACAATGTGGTGTTCAATCTGGACTAAGTCCCGGGGTTATTCTGCATTTGTGGTTTCCTCGTTAACAAAATTTATGGTGTCTGTGTTATTTCTTTTTCGCATTATATTTTCTATATAATTGAAATATCACAGGTTGTGCGAAGTTCAATCAGTTTGTGAATCCGACCTCTTGGTTGTTGATTAAATTGATTGACACTTGGATATTACTTTTGATACCGTCCAAGTTATTTCTTATATTAATCAGGCTCACGAATTTCTATCTGTTTGATTTGCTGATTACATTAAGAAACAAAGATATAACTCTTGGATATATTTCTTGATCGAGCTCGCTTTACTAGTTGGTGCTCTCACAATTATATTGGAGTTAGTCCATACAGATTGCCTAAATGAAATATTGGGTGTGGTTGTTAGACCCCCGCTTGTTCACCTAGTTTGCTTATTTTTTGAGATCCTTTTCTTCTGACATAAGGCCACTCAAACTAGATTAAGAGATTACCGGTAATTTTTCTTTGATCAGACGTTGACTTGTGATCATCCATTGTTAACAAACTTCGTTCTGTGCGTGACCGATTATATGTTGGAATCAAGTTTGATATTGTACATGTACAGAAGAAGACTTTGAAGATTTGAAGACAAGAAGATTTTTTTCTTATTGGTTTTGTACCTTTGTGATTTTCTTCGTGCACAAACTTGATCGGCTGGGATCCGACTAAATCTCGTTTATCTTTGATAGGTAATTGATTGAGTAGTTGTAATTAGATCGACAAGCTATCATTTGGTGGTACTCTTCTTCAATATCCGAATCTGGTAGTTCTGTTTGACTTGATGCGGTTAACTTGTTAATCCATATCTTGGAAGATCTAAACCGACAAAGGAGTTTATTGATTTGAACGGAAAAGCCTTTGTCAATCTCAACTAGAATATCTCATATTAACTTCTTGAGATAAGAAGAGTGGTTACCAAACAAATTAGTCCTTTATTGTTTGGAAGAGGATCTAAAGGGTTGAGTGCTTGAAGTCTTTAGAGAGGTTAAGCAACTTAAGATAGTGGACTCTATCTTAGGATTCACGTGCGTTGGCCAGATTTGTTGTAGGTGCAAGGATACTGAGGAAACTAGGTAACTAGGGTAGTTTACTTGGTCTCAACTATACGAAGTTGGTAGTGGTCTTTGTATAGCGGCTTAATTCTATATTCAAAACTGGACTAGGTCCCGGGGTTTTTCTGCATTTAAGGTTTTCTCGTTAACAAAATCTTGTTATGTCTTTACTTTTACGTACTTTTACTTTCCGCAATTATAATTATTGTTTTAGTTATAATTAAAAGTAAATATACTGTATATTAATCCCAAACACTTGGGTTGATCCCTATAATTTGGTTCGGTTTTGAACTAGTAACTATATACCAAGTATATACCTTGTGGTTGCTATCTTCTTGACAGTCTCTGTATATATTAGTTCACGCAAGTTATCAGACTTATAGGTTGATATCGAAAAGATTGTGGTGTACTTGGTACCCTCATCATTTCACACCATAATATGATAGCAAAGAACAAAACTCACAAAGTAAGCAATACATATATATAATCCATGCATATTAGGTATTGCAAGTCATCTTCTAAAATAAAAATTTAAAATAAATAAACTTTAAACATGCAAGATGTTAGTACTTGGTAAAGCTAATGTAACACATAAAAAATACTCCAAAAGCTAGTGTTCCTCCTTAAACAATAAGAATAAATTCCTACAAGGAGTTAACTAGTAAAAAGATAAATGAAGGAGCTAAACAACATCTTCATCTTCACTCTCCGACTCACTCCAAGAAGATTGAATTTTCTACATTTCATCCTTAATCTGGGGAGATTTTGTACCATGTAAACACGTTTTTTCACGTAGACATTTTAACTTGTTGTCTACATTTTCAACCTTTTTGAGAATCTTGTGCAACAGCTCCAAGGAAATAGAATCACAAGTACCGATTGAGGATGGAGAAGGACTTCTTCTTATTTTGAGATTATTGTTCCTCATACGATTAAAGGAAGTCTTGAGAATGGCAGTGGGAGTGTCAATTGAAGTTCCAATAGATCAATGTCATAGTATTGACAAATTCTCATAACAAGGCAAGGAAATCCTAAGTTTCGTAGTGGCCATTTGAAGGATAATCCAACCACACATATGTCAAGACCTTGAACTTCAATATTGAGAAAATATAAAAATTCTACAAATTCTCGACTCCAACGATTGGGCTCAATAGTGGAAGGACAAATGTTTGGAATGCCCAACTTTTCGAAAGCCAGGGCATAGAATGATCCTTAGTGGGAAACTTCCAATTCTCCCAACTAATACTTCTTCCACTTAGTTGATTTGCTAGTTTCACATGATGACTTTTCTTCCCTTGGTGAATATTGATGATAAGTGCATATTTCACATATATTTGGTGTCAATTCCATGCTAGTAATTGCTTATATTCTTTAAGATTATTGTATATTACGTTTGTGTTCTCTTATTTGTGTTTCATTAGGTGAATCATCCGAAAAGAAGTGAAAAGAGCTACAAAAGTGAAGTCTACAAGCGGAGAAGGGCCAAACACCAAATGGAACTCGTTCAAATCCAGAATTTCTTCTCATCATGTTGAAGATGACGGAAATACGAAGCGAATGACGAAAGTATGAGCTCATTCCGATATCGTGTGAAGAAGTTATGGGCGAAACAAGAAGTAGTTAATCTTGTCGATTCGCCGGAACTGACGGTTAAATAAGATAAGCAGGAAATTGAACCGAAGGCTGACAGTTAAACACCAAGGTTGCTAAAGGCACCTGCTTTGTTGATCAGGGCTGTCACCTTATTTTACTTCCATTCACGTAAGCAGCAGAGAGTCTTCATTTTATAACCAGCGCATCTGGTTCTGCGCAATGATGATTAGCCAAGTGATCATGGACAGGTGGTGATGTAGATGTCACTGATGGCAGTGAAGGTGGAGCTTGAGTCTGTAATAGGTGGTGAACTGATGATGCTTCTGCTCATCGGTGATGAAGAATGATGGAGAATTCGAGCAGGAGGATAGGGTCGCCGGCGGTGAAAATGGAAGATGGGGATTGGCTGCTATCATTGATGAAGATGGACTGAGAAGCTCGAAGTGGCAGTAATGGAGATGGAAGGCAGTAGTGTTGTTACTGCAGATACGGTTGGAGAAGCTCGAGTTTACTGCAGATATGGAAGACAGGGAAGAGTGGCAGTGAGAATGACATAGTGATTGATGCTCGTGATCGATGGCTGCTGTTGGAAGCTGACGAATGGGTTTGGCTGTGTGCAGAGTTGATTGAGACTGGTGGTGACAGAAAAGACTCGCTGGTGAAGCCGGAGACGGGTTTAGCCGAGAAAATGGAAGTATGGATTGGAATGTTAATACAGTTCGTGGGTTTGTTGATTGCTGGGTTCGAATGTGTTAATCAAACATTTATCATTATAAATGGATTCGGATAGGAACTTACCCGCGGAAGATCCGAAAACCCCAGGATCGAGATTGCTGTTACGAGCCTTTTCTTTAGAATCCCTCTACATTCTTCCAGTTGCAGTGAGGTCTTGAATATACTCTACTAGAGAATATACTGCTAGTTCACACCCTAGTCTCCTAGAGAA
The DNA here is from genome assembly GCA_023531295.1 of Papaver armeniacum. NCBI lineage: Eukaryota > Viridiplantae > Streptophyta > Magnoliopsida > Ranunculales > Papaveraceae > Papaver > Papaver armeniacum. The sequence continues at coordinate 93,365 of JAJJWW010016939.1, read as the reverse complement.
GTAATGGAAGAGATATTGTTTTCTGTAAACCCTAAGTTGTGCGGCAGTTTCACTTAACCTAGATAAGAGTAACTTATACTCTTATATATGCCGTTTAGGGAAGTGGAAGAAGTCCTCCGAGTACTTCTCAGTCAAAACTATGAGAGAAACTGATTCTATCACATTCAACTATTCTGTTCCAATATATGCGGGCACATGGGTGGATTTGGTCATGGGTCAAGGTACCTAACCTGACGGACCAAATACTAACATCTCCCACTTGCACGCATATAATATAATACTATCTTTGTCACATTACCAAACTCTTCATACTGGATATAGGGTGTACAACCTCATGAGCATTACACAAATGGTAGGAGCACAATGATTAAGTTTTTATCAAACTAACCAAAGTACATCACTTACTAACTTCTCGTTTTCACCTCAGATAATTTGACTACACCCGGTGCAATACTCTTAATCCCTCGAAGAAGCAGTATTGTACCCACACATATAAATTGTATTCATGATTTTCGACAGACGAAAAAACGCTGGCCAGCAATGAATCACAATTCATGGTGTATCATCAAATTTTCTTCCAAGAAATCCATATCAATCTAATTCAACTTAATAGCTTTCCTAGACATGTATCATATTACGGAAATATGCATCATATTAGAAAACATTCTAAAGTAGCATCATTAAGTATCCTATTCATGACATAAACCCAAGTCAAAGGGGTAAAAGAATTGGATATTAATCATGTGGCTCACACAACAATGAAGCAGGGAATTATTCATTGCTCCCACTTTCGGTCGACTTAGCACATACAGTATGTGTATGCTATGGTATTCTCCCACTTAGGTGGGCATGTCTTATTTTTTTTTAAAAAATATACACCATACAGATCTTAGTCTAGTCGCTAAAAGCGCCTAACCCAATTTACGAACCTAGTCATTCACATAGAGACTGTTCAGAAAATCACATCTGGCTTTATAACAGGCTTCATTAAGTGGTGGTCAAACTTAATGATTAATCTCTTTGAGATCTCATCTTAGACATACTAAGGCGACTTATACAGTTTAGAAAAGAATCAAAAAATTGTTACAAAAACAAGTAGTTTTTGAAATACAAATTTCCAAAAACTTCTTTTCTCGTCTCATCTTTCTCGCTATACTAAGCGCCAAGGCGAATCACCTGTGTGAGTAGGTCGATTCTTTCCTGCAGACAACTTCAGATATATGTACACATGAATAGTATATTTGAATTCTATAAAACGTATTTAATCAAGAAAACAATCAATACTCATTCATTCACTCAAAAATAATAATAATGTCATCAAACAATAATCAAATGTTCTACATATCAAATCCTAGTCAATCCCATGTTCTCTACATGAGATTGGAAAACAACTCTCGGCATTGGCTTGGTCAAAGGGTCAGCCAACATCTTGTTCGTGGAGATATGTCTAAGAACAACCTTTCTTTGTGCAACTATATTACGTATGAAATGGAATCGCCTACCAATATGTTTGGTTTTTCCATGGTATTTGGGATCCTTCACATATGCAAGAGTTGATGTGCTATCACTATGAAGCACCACCGCACCCTTTGCATTTTCTGAGACACCAAGACTCTTAAGATATCTCCTTAACCATACAGCTTCTTGGACAGCCGCCCTAATTCATGACCTGTTCTTAATGCTCCATATATTGTTCTTGGATTGCTTAAATCATTTGTAAGATAGTCTTTAATCCTTGATGAAAGTGCAACATACTTTGACATAAGGCGAGACTTGACACCTCTCCTTTATCTCCAAAACAAGAATAAAATCTTCCATAGTGGAAAGAGAAACACACTTTTGTTTGTTACTACACCAAGTGATCGCACCACCTCTTAGTTTAAACACATAACCTGAAGTAGACTTGTATTCATCTTTATCGTTGCCCAAATCGGCATCGCTAAATCCCTTAAGTCTAATATCATCACCATGGTAACAAAGGGGAAGATCACTTTTTGAATTTGCCCCTTTAAGATAACGGATATCCTTTTGACTCGCTCTTGTAGAGTTAAGCTTACGATGATCCGGTCCCGGGTTACTTTGGTAACGTCTTACCATACCCACTGCAAGCGAAACTTATGTCAGTCTAGTACACAACATATCATACATTAGACTCCCAACTGCAGATGCATAAGGTACTTTGGACATATAATTCTTTTCTTCTTCATTCTTTGGGCATTGATCTTTACTTAGGACCAAAGTTTTATCCATAGGAGTGTCAATGGGTTTGCAATCATGCATTCGAAAACGTTCTAGAATCTTCTTTATGTAAGTCTCTTGTGACAAACTAAGAATCTTTCTTGAGCGATCTCGTGTGATCTTAACACCTAATACATAATTAGCTTCACCCATGTCCGTCATTTCAAAATTAGAGGACAGCCACTTCTTAGTGGCGACAATACCTTCAAGATCATTACCAGCTAATAGAATATCATCGACATACAATGCTAGGATAAGAATACTTTCCTTGGATCATTTAATATACACACAATGGTCTTCTTCAATCATCTCATAACCAGCAGAGGTGATAGACTGATGGAAACGCATATACCATTGTCTAGACGATTGCTTAAGGCCATAAATAGAACGTTTGAGACGGCAAACTTTGCGCTCTTGTCCCTTGACCTCAAAACCCTTGGGTTGAGACAGTAAATCTCTTCTTCCAGTTCTCCATTGAGAAACGAAGTTTTAACATCCATTTGGTACAATTCTAAATCCAAATGTGCGACTATAGCAAGCATGAGACGAATTGAGGCAAACCTCACCACAGGGGAAAAAGTTTCCTCATAGTCAATACCCTCTTGTTGGGTATATCCCTTCGCTACTTAGCGATCCTTGTATTTGTCAATTGAACCATCTGCCTTGCGTTTAATTTTAAAGACCCATTTGTTTCCAATAGTCTTTCGCCCAGGCGGAAGGTCAACATAATCCCAAACATCATTGTCTTTCATTGATATTATTTCATTCTCCATGCCAACAATCCATTTGCCGCTAGCAGGTGATGAAACCGATTCTTCATAAGAAGTAGGTTCATCCTCAACACTCGCAGCATACATTAATATTCCCCCTTCAATCTCAAAACGACGACGGGGTACTTTTTGACGCTTAATTTTGCGTGTCTCAAGGTATTGGGGATCTAGTGTGATACTCCCACTAGGATGAAGATCACTCTCACTATCTTCAGTGGGTATAGGTTGAGAAACTAATTCCTTACCTTCGCTAGAAGATGTCAAGATGTCAACATTCTCTTCTATTTCAAAGAGTTCCAAGTCCTTGTTAATGTCACTGATGCGAGGAAAATCATCTTCAATGAAAACAACATCTCTGGACTCTACTTCAGTCATTCCTCCACTTGGATGTTCACCATACATCACATAACCTTTTGAGCAATCGTAATACCTTATAAAGATAAGCTTTCTTGCTCTAGGTCCTAGTTTCCCATACGCATGAGAAGTGTTGTGAACAAAACCAGCTGAACCCCATGGGCGCAAATTCCCTAAATTGGGTTTTTCGCCTTTCCATAGTTCATATGGTGTAGTAGGAGCAGATGTGACGGGACACGGTTCAGAATGTAGGCCGCAGTCATAATAGCATCCCCCCCAGAAGGAGATTGGGAGGTTGGCTTGCGCCATCATTGATCTAACCATATCCAATAATGTTCTATTCCTTCTCTCTGCAACACCATTTTGTTGCGGAGTATAGGGAATAGTAAGCTGCCTAGTTATACCCTTTGTCTCACAAAATTCTTTGAACATATCAGATAAGTATTCGCGTCCACGGTCAGTACGGAGAGTCTTCAAACTCTTCCCAGTTTGATTCTCAACCTCTGCTACAAAGCGCTTGAAACAATCCAAGGCTTCGTAACGGTGAGCGATCAAATATACATAACCAAATCGCGCATAATCATCAATAAATGTAAGAAAATAGGAATAACCATGCCTAGCTTTAACATTCATAGGTCCACAGATGTCAGAATGTACCAACTCAAGAGGTTGAGTAGCACGTTTAGCCTTACCAAAAGGCTTTCTACAAGCTTTGCCTTCTAGACAAGGCTCACATACGGGTAAGGAAACTTTGGCGAGTAAGCCAAGATGGCCTTCTCGAGCTAACCTTGTCATCCTATCTTGCCCAATGTGGCCTAGTCTAGCATGCCAAGTCATACAATCATCAACAAAGACTACTACTAGCATTAGTTACTAAAACATCGAAAGAAAAAGAATTAAACAAATCTAATTTAAAGAAGTTATTACTTAAATAACCATGTCCAAACAAAATACCATCATAAATGATGTCCGATCTACCGTCTTCAATTTTAAAAGAATATCCAAAACTAAGAAGTGCAATAACTGAAAGTAAATTATGATGAATTCCAGGTACATAAAGCACATCGTGAAGTGTTAAAATGCGTCCAGAGCGCATATGAAGTTGATAAGTACCAACTCCCACAGATTCCTCACTTGAGACATTGCCCATGTAGACTCTTTGTGTACCACGTGAAAGACGTCGATAATTTACGAACCCCGCTCGATCTCGAGCTACATGTCTTGTTGCTCCCGTATCTACAATCCATTCAGGGAGAGAGTGAGCAACCAATACATGTGTACAAACATAAATGTTTACGGAGTTGGATGGAAAAGGTACCTTTTTAGGCTCAGTGCACTCACGGCCAAAATGTCCCTTTGTACTAAAGTTGTAGCATTTCATCTTGGACTTATCCTTTTTACCAGATCGCTTGCCACGACGGCGCTTAGCTGTCTTTTCTGCCTTGATGACATCTTTTCGGCTATCGTTCTTGCGCTTACCCTGTGGTTTGCGCTCACCTTGAGCATACAAGGCAGCCACACGTGTCGCCTCTTGGCGCTCAGCCTCAAGCTCAACGTGTCGAGAGATATCAGAAAAAATTCTTGATGCCTTCATTATGAGTCAAAATTTGTTTCATATGCACCCAAGAATCAGGAAACGACCTTATCACAGCTAAAACCTGTTGTTCATCCGTAAGAACATTCCCAAAGAGATTTTAAATCACGAATCATAGACGACATCATCCTAAGATGTTCAGTCATTGAATGCTTGGGATCTTTTTCAAAACTTCAAATTTCATCACTAAGTCAACAAGTCTAGTAGTGGACGTACCACCAAAATCAAATTTTAGCTGATCCCACATTTGCTTGGACGTAGGAAAATGCTCATATTCTACAATAAGATCATCATTCATGCTACTCAACATAGCATAGCGTGCATGACGATCTTTCTTAACCCAAGCTTCGTAGGCTTCAAGGTCACGACGGGCTTGTACGACTAATTACCTTCTTGAGGTCGGACCATTTCATTTGTTAACGATTCGCCTCGCCTTGATCTTTGGAGTCGAACAGGTACTGAATTTTCCTATTCCACATGTCATAGTTCTTCCCATCTAGTTTGTATCCCTTGGTGAGATCAGCAATCAAATTCTCGGTAGTCATTTCTACACGTATTTTGCACAAAGATTGACATTATTATTATGTGTACATTCGAAATAATGTCTCAAAATCTAATTAATAAAAATAACATTTACATACAAATTTAGGATCGAAAATTTCCCTAGGCTCATAATCATCACCCAAATGTGTACTTCAACACGAAATTTATCAATTAATTCGGACAAGTAATTATTGGTAAAACACATAGCTTAGACCAACTACACCACTAATTGCCATTTAACTAGCATGTCAAAACATACCCAAAACAACATGTGATCATCGTCGACAAAACAATCATACATCTTAAGCATACAAGTCATGAGAAAAAAACACTACACCAACTAGCATGTTACTGCTTCCTAACGTATACATCTCACGAAATCATTTTCAACTAATGAAAATGTCACGAGCATCTCCACAGTATCCAGAAGCATTGTATACACGTAGTATATCGTTGCCGGAAACACACTGCATACACCAAACATACACAAATATGGACTTTACATAACAAATATATAGCCCACTCAAAAGTAACGTTTAAGGTGCAGGACACTAAGTCCATTTGGTCATTAAGCCCACTTAAAGTTTATTTTCATGCTCGGGATGAAAACACACAGAGTTTCAGAAAAAAATTCACACAAAAAACAAAAACGTGATGACCCTTTTCCACAAACCATATGAAGACAACAAAATCATGGGATTGGAGATAAATATACAAAATCATCAGGTCTAATTATTTCACTAGGTACCCATTCATGAGGATGATTCTCAACTAATGAAAATCCTACTGGCATCAAAACGATCAAACACAGTACGTAACTGTTTTCTTGTTTGATTGATTCTGAAGAAAAAATACACCAAGTAGTCATGTATACAGACTATGGAGCCATGGATTTATTATAACAAATATATAATCCCTCCTGATACATTTCCTAAGTACTGGACACTAAGTCCATTACTAATTATATCTTATTGCTCGTGTATTGAAAACTCATGGGAGTTTCATAAAACATACATATCCAAACATATGTTTAATATGACTCACTTTTCAATCAGGGAACAAATCACGTAGATGCATAGGTCAAGGTATAGCAAAACAAAAACACATAAAGATACAGAATCATCATGAGTCACTACACAACACAAAGATATCTTCCAAAAAAAAAATATATGTGATACAAAAACTATTTTTCACTTTAACTAGAAAAATAGAGATATCATTGTATACGATACAATCAAACAGGAAATTCATCAAACAGAGATACAAAATCATCATTACATACATCAATCAGAGATACAAAATTTCATTCAAGCATATGATGAAAAATAAACATCTGATTATGATACACAGAACAGATCAGAGAACACTCAAATAGGCGAATCAAGCAATACAAAACCGCTCTGATACCACTGTTAATCAAACATGAATCATTATAAATGGATTCGGATAGGAACTTACCTGCGGAAGATCCAAAAACCCCAGGATCGAGATTGCTGTTACGAGCCTTTTCTTTAGAATCCCTCTACGTTCTTCCAGTTGCAGTGAGGTCTTGAATATACTCTACTAGAGAATATACTGCTAGTTCACACCCTAGTCTCCTAGAGAAGTAATGGAAGAGATATTATTTTCTGTAAACCCTAAGTTGTGCGGCAGTTTCACTTAACCTAGATAAGAGTAACTTATACTCTTATATATGTCGTTTAGGGAAGTGGAAGAAGTCCTCCGAGTACTTCTCAGTCAAAACTATGAGAGAAACTGATTCTATCACGTTCAACTATTTTGTTCCAATATATGCGGGAACATGGGTGGATTTGGTCATGGGTCAAGGTACCTAACCTGACGGACCAAATACTAACAGAATAAAAGCAAATGGAGCTACGATGGTTGTTGGTGGTCATCATTAGCAATGATTGGCTGATATCACCGATGGCTGGCGATGGATGGAGAAGTTCTGCAAGGCGATGTTGATGTTGATGGAGTCTTGGAGCTGTGAAGAATTGGAGCTCGAGTTCAGCTGAGGAGTGTTATCAAAGAGGAAGCTCGAGAATGTGGGTGAAGATGAGAATTGTTACCAGTTGATAGAGTCGCTGCCACTATCGGCAGTATAGGTGATGGCATGAGAAGCTGATGGTGCTCGAGTTTGACAGGGATTTCGAGAAAGAATGAATTTCAGGGAGACTTACGGATGTTTATCTCACCGTAGAGCAAAGCAGGAGAAGCTATACGTATGGGTCTTCAAACCGTATGTAAATACAGATAAACTTACGGTGTGGTTTTACCACCGTAGGTAATCACAGGAAGAAAAGAGTTTTGCCGAGGGAAAAATATAGGAAACACTTTAGTCTAGGCTGTCTGTTCTGTGGAACTAACAAGCCAAGTTAACGAATTTGGGCTGGACTTTGCATGGAGCCCAATGATATTTCAGCCAATTTTCAACGAGCATCTATTGGGACGTGACCACTTTGGGAGAATTTGGAATGTCTCTTTCACCTATTTCGTCCGGGATTTGATGCACGAGACTTCCACTATTGGGATATGTATATAAGAGACACTTCTTAACCTAAATATCATAAATCATACATCTCATAATACACTTTTGTTCTTCATTCATATTTTAGGGTTTACCCCTATAGGGGGAAACCGGGTAATTGTGTAATCATGAGAAGCTAAACTTTTATTGAGGATGAATTCAATGTTCTAAGCGTGAAGATTTATTAATTATATAAATTTGTTCGGAGTTTTAATCACATCATCGTTTGTTTTCACTATTTTTAGGATTTATGATTGATTAATTAGATTGTTTGGAGTGCACGCTAGATTAATCTTTTGATCATTCTATTCCTAGTATTGGGTTAGGAGATAAGTAATCGTCGAATAATTCATACACAAGTAGAAATCGCGAGACCTTGCAGAGAGATTCTGTGGAGCGATTGCGAGTGAAGCGAACATCAGCAAGTGAACCTTGAGCTAAGAGTTTAACTACTGGGAGCAACCTAAATCACAAATCCTAAAGCGTTCGATTGGATTACACCTTGAGTGAGCTACTACTTGGTGGTTCGGTTGGATAGAATCTGATATTGGAGAGCTTCCGTATCCGTGGTATAAGGAGTTTTGGGGATAGCACTGAGCTAGATGCTATTCTACGGTTGGTGACGAATGGTTCTAACAAATATAGATAAGTATACTAATCCAGTTATCGCTTGGTAACGGCGAATGATTCCTTGATCATCTTTCTTTTATTTGTTATGTTTCTATTTTACTTTAATCAAACAATCCCCCTTGTCTTTTATTATTTTGTTGAATCAAATAACATATCAATTACACAACTCTCTGTGGGAACAATCCTTGCTACCGTTATATTATCAGTTAATTAGTGGGAAATATCTTGATATTTGTTGTGGTTACGACACGCATCAATTGAGCAGGTGAATATTGTAACCATCGTTTCTCAACAGTGTTTATGATAGAATATTGTAACGACAATTTTCAAATCTGCAACACTTTCTTTGTTCTCAACAGTGTTTTTCAGTTACAGCAGCAGAAAAGTTTTCCTGCAAATCTTGATTTCTCGATTTCTAGCTCTATTTTCTCTTCCAAACTCTCAATGATCCTTCTATGCCTCCCCAACACCCTATTTATACACAACTACACCTCCAAATCTCGGTAATAATTCCTCCATGATCTTCTTTCCTTCTCTGCAATATTAGGGGAAGAATTTCCCTGTTTTAATTCTCCACGCGTCGTTTGCAGTCATACTCCATCCAACTAGGTTAAAAACACGATCAGAAGACATCCAACTCCCTCCAGCCACAAGCAATCCTCCAATAATAGAACATACTTGACTTAAATAAACCCGAGAATATATTTCTTCCCTATTTTATCAAAAATCCGACAATCTAGCCAATTTTGGGCGAAACCAACACCCATATCATCTCTGTTTAGCCCAGTAGAGTAAGCCCAAGAAGTTTCAGCGATTAAATCTCAGTGAAACACATCCAAATCTCGAACCCTAATCTTGTTCTTATTTTCCTGCCAAACCAAATTCAAATGTAGAAGAAGATGGGTGCCCCTTATCCACTGCTAGGGTCCCTTTAGCAACTGGGGGTACAGGTAGCAATATGTGGGGTGCAAGTAGTAATTTGGGGTGTAAATAGCAAAACTCCTATGTGCCTTTAACACATATTTGGGGTGCCTTTAACAATTTTCTGGGGTGCTTTTAGTAGTTTTCTCTGAAAGTTCAAATACCACTTTTCGAGCAACTTTTTCTAAAAAGGTTTTTTTCTCCAAAAACACCTACATACACATAAAACACCATAATAAGTACAAAAATGAGCACTGTCAATATATAGAATTGAGATAAATCACACAAAAATGTGTTTATCAAATACCCCCAAACTTATTATTTGCTAGTCCTCGAGCAAATCTAATCTAGAAAATAAAATCCGAATTCACTGTCGCAGGCATCGCGATTGCACTTAGCGTGTGCAACAAGCCTTTCAACCCCTAGGTGGCCCTAAAGCCCGAGTTATAGTCTCGGGAAGGTTTACAAGAGGTGTAACTATAAAGATTTTACTCCAAACCTTAGCTACATTTGAAGAATCTAGGAACGACACTAAACAATCTCCTTGATTGGCATACTCTCATTGACTACAGGAGGAAGTACCCTAATGCGAATCCAATTCATATATAAGTGATAGAGCTCTACTCGAATAGTCGCACTATGGACATCAATATCCAGTATCACACAAATTACATGAATATATTAAGAAAAAGGAAATTGAGATAAATGGTTTGCGATTTTGACTAAGGTGAACAGTGTTTCCCATATCTTTTTGAAGGTCACTGTCAGGATGAATCTTATGAATCCTACTGGATTGAGATACTGGTATGAACTCTAGTATCAACACAATTGGTATATACAAGGGACCCAATGGTCGATAATCCTAATTCTTGATCAACTCAGCTGGTATATACAAGGGACCCAGCGGTCGATTTTATTGAACAATAATAATAATATTTTAATTTTTTTTGGTAACTCGATCACTCTACTTCATCCCGGAGGTGATAACAATTTGATGTTGGTGCCACACCAAATAACTTAAATAAACATAAAAAGACTCCGAGATACGGTGAAACTACCATGTTATTTCTAACACCTGAGCTCTGTCCTCTATTTTTGGGTTCCTCAACTCATACAACCAAGGTGTTTCCATCCACTTAGATTGGTTAGTGTTATCCTGAATTGGCACAAACTTCTAGGCTTTTGGAATTTAATAATGCAACTAAAAAGTTTTTCACATACCACCAAACTTAAATCTAAAGAATCACCAAATAAAGTGTCGTCCCAACTATGTTGAACTAAATCCTGAACTAAAGTGTTAATCATATTCACTTCTTGAAAATCATTAGAAGGTTGTCTAGTAATATTGAATACATTTAGTTCAGTGGTCATATTACCAAAGGATATGTTCATAAGTCCGGTTCTACAATTGATGACAGCATAGATGTGGCCAAAAATGGCCGACCAAAAATGGCCGACCAAAAATCACAGGTATCTAGTTCTTCGGGTCAGGGACAAGTTGGGTATCCAAGACAACAAAATCCACTGGATAAATAGACCTATCGATCTCAATAAGAACATCCTCTATAACACCACGAGGAATTTTCAAAAACCAATCAACTAACCAGAGTGTTATCTTGGTAGGTTTCAATTCACCAAGTCCTAGTTGTACGTACACATGGTACAAAATTAAGTCACACTGGCTCCTAAGTCAAGTAAAGCTTTCTTTACCCGGTGTTTTCTTATTATACTTAGGTTTTATGGTGTTCTGAATAATTGAACTTACATGACTGGATAAAAAGGCTTTCTTAGGGACACTAAGCTTTCGCTTTTGCGTACACATATCCTTAAGGAAGTTGGCATAAGACGGCAGCTGTCTAATTGCATCTAATAAAGGAAGGTTTGTGTTAACTTTCTTAAAAAACTCCAATATGTCATTAAAGTTGGACTCGTTCTTCGTTGGTATTAGTAGTTGTGGGAATGGGGCTCTAGGCACAAAGTCGGGCTTCTCAGAAACCAAATTGGAATCATCATAGACTTTATCAGTCTCCGCAGCTACTTGTGGTCATGAGGGGTGAACTACAGTATGTTCACTATCGGGCTTGGTTAATGGTTACCTTATTGTATACCACTCTACCACTCCTAAGGGTTCTAATTCCATTCACTTGATTGAATGGTTTTCCCCCTTTGGGATTAGGGTCGGTCTGACTAGTGAGCCTTCCATTCTCTCTCTCACTTAGAGTTTCAGCTATTTGACCTACTTGAAGTTCTAACTTAGCTGGCGTCCTTTACATCCCAAGAGTTACTTCATTCGCAATGAAGACTTTTGATACCAATCTGCCTCCAACAGATAAGCCTATTTGATTTCGTTTAGATCGAGGGATCAAGGTGTGGAAATCTGTTTGTAATATACAAGCTAGCAAACCTCACAAATCCGGAACTTACGACTCCCGAATAGCAGCCTAGATTCTTAACCGCCTCTCAAGAACAATCTTCAAAAGATCACTCAAGATCAATTTTCAGATATCTATATTGAGAAATCACAAAGTTTGAGACGAAGAGAAGTTTGTGATTTCTAACTATCTTGCCTGAAAGAGATTACGAAAACCTCGATAACAAAAAAGCAAGATAGTCGTACCTGGCTTCACGAATCCCCAAAGCGGAGTCTTTTAGTCGTAAATATAATTATGTTTCTCAGAGGAAACCTAGATTCATAAAGGACGACTTTATCTATCAATTAGGACACAAAGTATCATGGATTGAATTTCCCAGCTGAAAGAGCATCTCTATTTATAGATTTAATGCTGGAGGGTTGCTTAGAACTCAAAGTAAGATAACTTGGTAATCAAGCAAACACTTTAGGTCTTGAAAATACAATAGAAGAATATATACAGTAGACCGGTTCTGGAACCGTGTGTAATGACTTGTTCGGTTCGGCAAATATGTCATGTGAACAATAAGCAAATTAAATTGATGTTCATTAAAAGTTTAAAACACTTAAGAGTTTTATCATGATGCATACACATAAGTTTTTAAGTGATCAATGAAGTCTTAGAAGTGTTTAAGAGAGCCATAGCAATACTAGACATATTAAAAAAAAATAAGTCTTTGAGCATCTGCCAGGTTTTACTGGGACAGTTGGTGAGAAGGTTCGTGAACCGTAAGGCTAGTTCACGAGTCAAGGAGCTACAGTTCGTGAACTGAGTTCGCCAACCCTTAATCAGCTCGAGAACTCAGATGTACAATGTTCGCCAACTGGGTTCGCCAACTATACTTGGTGTATGAACTCAGATGGACACAGTTCGCCAACCGGGTTCGCCAACCATAAGCTTTTTATACCAACACTGAAAAATCAGTTCACCACGATACGTGAACCGGATTCGTGAATTGTTCCCCACCGAACTTGTGGTTCGCGAACTGGTTCGCCAACCTTCCCAGTATTTCTGAAACTCGGATATCTATGGTTTGCAAAGTGGTTTGCCAACCTACCCTGAGAAAAAATATCATAAGTTCATGAATTTCTCTCTTATGATGTTTGAAACATTTCTAAATGATAAAGTCAATTGTATGGGATATTTTCAATTGATCCACAAATTAATTCTCAAATATTGTTTTGAACTACTATTGTTAAGGACCGTTGAACATCTGTGCTAGAATCATATTTCGAGATTTTTAACAGGACAATCTTGACTAGAAATTTCTTCTTTGTAAATCTACTAGAAGTCATACGACATAGTCTCAATAGATAGAATGGTAAGATAATGAGTAAAATAGAATGGTCCTGTCTTCACAAACCTGATACAGAAGTTCTTCAAATGTCTTCGTCGATTTTCAGTCTTCGAGGGTGATGTTTGATACTCAACTACCAAATTCTAACCTAGTCCGAGACTTGACTTAGTATACTAGAAATCAAGAAATAGTTTTGATCATCTAACATTAACAACAAGCTTGAGATAGCAAAACTTGTGGGTTCAACCGAGCATTGCTCAACTCTAACAGGTACCTAATGGTACAATAATCCATATTCATGATGCCTTATTTTCAACAATTTCTAACAGAAACTTGTTAAGTTTTAAAGACATTCGTCTTAATAGGTATCATATTGAGACAACAAATGAGGCCAACATAGAGTACCTATGTATTACTACTATTGTCTCGGGAACCAAACATATACTCCCTCCGTACCACATATATAGTGGAGGGGGTCGATTCTCGTGGATTAAGAAAAGTGCCTTGAACTCATAATTTTTTATGTTTTTTCATGTTTTACCCTTTGTCCTATTCATAACACTATTATCTATATATCATAAATAAGGGTATGTCTGGAAATATTTATCTACAAAGTTGGACTCCGCCTATATATTGGTACATGGAAAAATGAAAATTCCGCCTATATAATAGGTACGGAGGGAGTATGTATTAGAAAAACTTCCTGCTTTGTCTTCTGGATTATATCATATTATCCTTTTTTTACCAGATTTGTTTTAGTTGGACCCAAACTCTATTTTCAAACTTTTTGGGACCCAAATGCTACACTAGTCACAAAATAGGGACCCAAAGTCTAGATATCCCTTATTTATATGAAGTTGAAAAACCAAATTAAGGGGATCCTAGTTAATGCCTTAATGCCACTAGAGCAAGACTAATTATGGCCCAATGCCATTAGCTGAGCTGAGCATCCATATATATTTGAATATTTGGAAAACTAGGAACCTGGCGGAAATGATTAACTTCCCGCGGGTTAGACCCCGCGGGCCATCCCGAGAAGAGGGATTATGAAGAGGGAGTGGGTCCCACACTAAGCCCACCTCTACAAAACCGCCGAGCCATTAGGATTTCCAAACTTTCTCCCTTGTGGGACACCGCGGGATCCAGTCCACGGTGAGTCTATCACTTCTGGGAACCTGGTGGGCACACTCAAACAAAATCTGATGTGGCTAAGCTACGTGGATTATTGACTAATCGGAGCGTCTAAAATAGCTGTTTCCACCATCTAACAAAAAATTGAAACAATTAAAAACCTGTAACGTCTATATTTTCCTCCCAACGGTCGAAAAAATTAATAATACTCAGAACCGTAGAAACCCTAGATTTAGCATCATCTTCTTCAAGAAATCCTCACAGACAATACGAAAAACTTCAATCTTACAGATTTCCCTTCGAAGGTTTCTTCAACACAACACTAAAAAATGAGTATTCTTCAATACCCAGAATCAATTAACACTTCAGATCTTCAGATATGGAACAATGTTGCCTTTGATGAAGATGCAGAAACAGATGAATCAATCGCCATTAAAGATTCTTCTTCTTGGTATCCTCTTCAATCTATACTCATGAATCGATCTAAAACCCTAGAAGATTTTGATTCTTTAAAAGAAAACAAATCTCCTGTTTCTTTGATTTCTCCGTCAGCTAAAGCAGTTGAGTCTAAAGGGAAACCATTAAAAGTTCTGTTTAAACAAGGTCTTCTTTCTCCTTCACTATATGTTTCTACGGATGATAATAATCAAGGTAATCTTGATGGTAATAATGTTGATACAGAGATTGAAGAGATTGAATTGGAAATTAATCGGTTGTCATCTAAATTAGAAGCACTCCGACTTGAGAAATCAGAGCAAAATTTGAAAACAATGGAGAAACCAGAAAATTTTCAGAAGAAGATTGGAAAGAATTTGATATTAGCAAATCCTAATTCGACGATCCTGCGCAGGGGTGTTAGTTTAGGGCCGATAGAAATCATAGCTAATGAGAAATCAAAGCGAAGTCAGAAGAACATTGAGAATCCAGAGAATTTTCAGAAAAAAAATGGGGGAAATTTGATAGTAGCAAACCCTAACTCGAGGACTCAACAGCGTAGGGGTGTGAGTTTAGGGCCAACAGAAATCATGACGAGCGTCAAATCTCGACCACCAATCAAGCCAGAAATAACCCCACAACAATCTCGTAGGAAATCTAGCGTCTTTAAGCTTCAAGAAATTAATGAAGAGAAGGTTACAACAGAAAGAGGAGGAAGAAGTTTAAGTCCGGTGTCCCGCCGTTCTGTTTCGAAACCTCAGTATCCGAAACAAGGGTTTGCTACTACTGGTGGATTAAGGAAACCAGCAAAGAAGGATGAGATGTTTCTCTCAAGTATACAGCCAAAGAAGTTATTCAAAGAAGGTGAGAAATTTGTTAGTCCTAAGAAAAATGGAAGAGTTGTCGCGAGTCGGTATACTCAAATTCCTGGAACACAGTATATTGGAACTCAGAAACAGATTGAACAATGGAAGAAATTGTGGCCTGAAAGTGATAAGAAATGTGCTTCTTCTGTTGGGAAATCGCCAAAAGTTGTTGTGCCTGCTACAAGTGAAGGGCGAGTTAAAAAACGATGGGAAATTCCAAGTGTGGTTAGTCCTACATTTTCAATTTTGAAAAGGGCAGAATTGCTTCCAAGGATTAACACGATTCGATGCAATGGTGTACTTAGTCCACGGGATTCAGGAGCTGCAAAGAAAGTTGCAGATTTAGTAGGAAAGAGAACTTTTTTTAGCTCGGAGTCAGTTGAGTTGGATGATTCAGTATGTCAAGCTTTGGAGTTTGATGAAATCTTATAGATTGCAGAGCTTAGTGTAAAAGATTGTGAAATACAAATTTGAAGTGAGCAGCAGATGTTACTTTCTTATGTTGTTCTTTTCACTTTTCTTTGTTTTTCAAATTTAGGTTGGTTCTCATACTGTTAATAAACTGGGAAAGCTTTCTCCTGCTTCCATACTGTAATTTGTTGATTTTAGTTCAGTGGAAAGTATATTAAAATTCAAACTTTTGCATCATAGCTTTCTACTAGTGTTTTCCTCTCAGCTTTAACTGTAGAGTTCCTGGCCCTTTTGAATGGACCAAGTATCATTTGCTTGTTGGATCATAATACCATCTGTGGTATAAAAATGTCATTTGCACCTAATGTGTGAGTTGACGCACTATAAAGTTGTAGACGTTTCGGGCTATACTGTTGAATCATTATCATGATTCACGTATCTTTCTGGAAATCTAACTTTTGAACATTTTTACAAGAAAAAAAAATAAGAAGAGGCCCACTCCGGTTTTGCCCCCACTTTCTGGTGGAGTTGACAGTGAGAGGAGCCAAAGTATATAAGCAAAAGAAGCCACTTCCACCATCTCAAAAGAAAAGAAAAGTTCAAAGTGTGCAGGAGCAAGAAAAAAAGGGGAGTTTTATCCATCATTGGAGAAATATCCTGACTTTTTTTCCCCTACCATTTTTAGGGGCGACCCCAAAAGAATTAGGGGCGACACAAAAGACAAAATAAGTTGAAAATACTTATATGCCCTTTCATAATCGGTAGTTTAGGTTTTTTTTAGCTACGATTGCAAAATCTCGTTTTTGGGGAAACTCTATATTCGGTAGTTATATGAACTATTTTGTCTACCGATTATAGGCTCAACCAAATTAAAAAAATAGAAGATTTTCGCAAAATCTCATTTTGGGGCAAGTCTATATTCGGAAGTCAGGATACCTTCATTTACTACCGATTATAGACTCAACCAATGCAGTTAAAAAAGCTCGGTGCGGGCATGGACGTGGTATGAATACAATGCCTAAGACACTATACGGGGGTCTAGGGGGTCCGGGCGTAGCCCTCCTGAGCGTGTTGACCTGACAGTCGGAGTCATGCGCGGTCTAGGGGGCGCGCCCCTGCAAAGTGCGAGACAGCGTCTCGTAGAAAAATATTTTCTACGAGAAAATTGAATTTCAGTCCGTTTTTGCAAAATCTGATTTTGGGGCTACTCTATATTCGGTAGTTATATGAACTATCTTGACTACCGATTATGGTAGGATATTTGCAAAGAGAGCCACTGTATAATCGGAAGTCATGATAACTCTTCCTTTCTTACCGATTATAGGCTCAACTAAAATTTCAAAAAAAAAAAAAATTTTTGCAAAATCTGATTTTGGGGCTACTCTATATTCGGTAGTTATATGAACTATCTTGACTTCCGATTATGGTAGCATTTTTGCCAAAGGTCTACTTTAATCGAGAGTCAAGATAATAACTTTATTTACAAAAGGATAGTCAAAATTCAAAAGATTAAGGATTTTATTTTAGGGATACTTTATATGCGGAAGTTATACAAACTAAATTTACTCCCGATTGTTGATTAACTACCGATTGTAAAGGATAGTTTGGCCATTAAAAAAAACGCCCCGGAAATAACCTACCGATTCAGAAATAAAACCAAGACCAATTTAGTTCCTTTGTGCCGACCCCAGAGAAAGATTAACTACATGATAACTAAAACATGGCAGAAATAGGTGTACAGTATTGAACGTTTACCGACCCCAGAGAAAGATTAACTACATGATAACTAAAACATGGCAGAAATAGGTGTCCAGTATTGAACGTTTACGTGATCCCCCTCATAATACAAGTTTAATCAAAAACAATTAAGCTTAGTGGACAATGAAAGCTAAGTGTGCCAACAAAGACAAGATTGAGGACCATCCTCCTTGGGAACGATATGTGGCAATGTTACATCTAGAACACAACCACAAAATACATGTGCCCAGGATAAATCCAGGTCCCTTATTTTTGTCTTTTGTGCCGCCCTGTCTTAATGCTTCCAAAAGAGAAAATGTCAAGCTGTGCTGTTCCCATGGCATAGGTATTTGCCACAGTAGAGTTTACAGGTCCCCTCCAGAAGGATGGGATTGCTACCTAAGACTTGTAGACATCTGGTGCAAATTTCAGACCATGAGTTAAAGATTACGTGGATGACCTGAACCCTTTCTTTCCAATTCGACCTCAATATAATCCTTACCAGCAGCAACCACTACAGCCTCATCTCAACCAGCGCCTGTTGGCTTCATCTCTTCTTCACCACTACAACAACCAGTTAACTCAGCAATCTAAAAGTCCCTCCTCAAGCTCTCACCATGTTGGAAGGCAAGGCAGTCATCGGTGAGACAGACATGCTTCAAACCATGCAGCAGAACGCACTTAGCCTTGCTGGTAAGGCACTTGACACCTTTGATGTCACTGACTCCACTGAAATTGCTCGCTTTATCAAAAAGGTAATGCTCGATGCAGTCTTGCATATACACGGTTCTCAACCCATCTGCTTCATGCAAAGCTTATATTGTTTCTAATTCCATCATCCTTGCAGGAATTTGATGAGTCGTATGGACCAGGGTGGCAATGCATCGTGGGGAGGGATTTTGGTTCCTTTGTAACCCATTGTCATGGTTGCTTCATCCACTTCTGTATAGGCAGCCTCGCTATCTTACTCTTCAGGGGAACAGCAGATCGTGAAATGGAAGTTAACCAGTTTGTCCCATTGGAGCCACTGAAGGCCTGAACATTTCTTCCCGTCTCTACTTCGATTTACTTTCGGTAATATGCTTGTAAAAAGAGAAACAGCAATTCAAAGTCATTTCACGAGTTATAGTATCTCATTGCTCCGTCTTCCTGTTTTTTCCGCACTCCCTTCCAAGGGGAAGAATCTTTACTCCCATTTAGATGTCAAAATTCATCCCATCGAGAGAGCCTTTTCAGCCTGAAGAGATAAATGAAAAGTTAATAAAGTAGTTAGTAACTGAGCAGACATGGGCTGCTACATGTGTTTACACTATTATACCACATGCTTATGTATAAGGCCACTGTAAGCAACACTATCTTCATTATGCACGCCCCAATAAAGCGAGAGACAAGAGAGATAGGCATAGAGACGAATAGAAAGAGAAATACCTAGAGTAAGTTCATTTTCAGAGGGTGTGAACGAAAGATGGGGCATCTGTTCTTGGCCCAGCAACAGAGCGGTAAACATAAACTTTCTCTGCTTGAAGTTCATCGCACTCGTCTTGCTTAATCACCTCTACATTCAGCCTTGGCATCTTCCCGGCAAGAAGCCTACAACCATTCATTGTGACTTTGCAGGCTGACATCCAAAGGGACCTCATGGACTCATATTTCTCAAACCCTGACAGTAGTGCTTCATTCCCAAATGGACAATCTCGTATCTCTAACTTGCGCAGCTTAGGGCATCCTTCCAGAACACACTTCATACCCAAGTCACTGCTGCCTGCAAATGCAACAGAGAGAGTCTCCAAGTTCTTGGCATACTTTCCAATGTACTCGAATGTAAGATCTGTTAATAGGCCGGATATCGAAAGCCTCTGTAGCTTGGTGCAGGTCTTGACCACTGAACCAAAAGCCTCATCCATAGGTTCCCCAGTCAGGTACTCAGGCTCATGTGGAGTCATAATGCATAGGCGGAAGTGGGTGAAGCCTGGGCAATTTTGTACCACAGTAGCGACAGCAGCATTTGTCATCTGCCGGCAGAAGAAAAGGACATAGTGGAGATTAGAGCAGCCATAGGAAACAGCAATTAAGCCCTTCTCTGTAACCCCAATGTGTTCCATATCGAAGGGATCAAGCTCAACTGGAAAGACACGGAGCTCCTCAAGTAAGGGACAACTTGAACCTACAACCTCCAGACCTTTGTCTTCAATCGAGTCTAAAACCTGTACCAATATTGGATAGAGTTAAAAGGCGCTTTCTGCTATTACATGAGTACCCAACCATAGCTTCTCTACTTTTTTTTCGTGATATCACAGCCTATCCGGATGACTCCACTAGCGTAAATTTGAAAGCAGTTAATTCATATAGAAAAATAGAAAATATGACTCGAGAATAAGCTCCTTACCCAGAGTCGTCGAAGATTAGGGCAATTTGGGAGCAGCTTAGAGAGTTCTGTACTTTGCACACATGCCTCACTCAAATTCAAGTAAGTTAGACTGGCGCAGGCAGGATACAGTGCTGGGAGGTGTAGAGAACTAACATCCCACAGACCAGAGAGCGTGGTTAGTTTCTTGCAGTTGCTGAACGCAATTGCAAGTTCCTCATACCGCTGAGGAGCAAGCTCTTGCGAAAACGAGCCAGTCCCAAGCTCAGTAAGTCTAGAAGCTCGCGCAAGCAGCCTCTGTAGCTGTTCCAAGGTTACACCTCTATTAACCTTTAAGACCCTCAGTGCTTTGCACCTGGCCACTAGCGCCTCCAGAGCATCAAAATTAACTTCACTTTGGAGACTTGCAAAATTGAGTACTTCTAGAGATGTGAAGCTTTCGGGAAAGCAGCTTAGCCACCTGCCTTCAGCATCGTCAATGGCATTCTCTTGAATATCAAGCTCAGTCAAGTTTCTGAAAGTCAGAGAAATGAAATAGATGATAAATTATTCAATTAAATCTATATGTGAGACTAAATTATTTTCATGTATAAGCTGAACCGAAAATAGAAATTGAGGACTCAACTTTGAAAAAGATTAAAGCAAAAAGATAGGAGATTATCCCAGATAAATCATTAAGATTATTTTCTTTAGAAGAAATAAATCTTCTAGAAGTATAGCGAAACATAGAGCATCTAATTGGCTGTAAAGCATTTATGTTTGTGCAAGAAGAACTGCGGTGTACCATAATTGCAAAAGGCAGATGGTTGAAAGCATAAATCGTACTGTTAAATTAAATCTAATATAAAACGATTATGCTTGATTCCATGTTATAGATGGTAGCTACGTTTTTTTAAACGGGATGCACCTAAAAGGCTCCAATAGCTTCCACTCACTAGATTCTCAGGCTGTAAAGGTTTTCAAAATTAAAAATAGTTCAAAAACAAAGTATACAATAACGAGATAGAAAGCAGTTCTGATAGGTTATCCTTAAACATTTTAGAATCAACCAAAAGATGATATTTATGCCGGTGTGGGCAATAACTTTCAGCTGTACTGTCGAGGTGATAAAGTTGTGCAGAATAAGTCCACCATTCCCTAATGATTGTCAGTAACTGGATCAAATGCGAAGGGAATATGCCTATTTGAATAAATAGCCTAACCAATCAACACATCAGTTAAAGTAATAAATGGTCTCAACTCTCAACTAGTCCTAACTTTTCATAGGAGGCCCTGAGATAAGGTATTTAGAATCCCTTGACTCTTGAGGATAAGACAGAAAGATGGAACCAATGCCACCATCAAACTTTTAACAATCCAAAGATCATTCCACCATGGTTGCTCCTTTATAATGACTCTTTACAAGTTACCAGCATCATTCCCAGTACAAAATTGGCATCTACTCTGCATAAATCGTCACCATTACTACAACTATGTTGGGATGTAAGAATCGCCAACCATTCTGGCTATTAACAGCTATGAAACAAGGAGTATTTTGTCATCATTTCCACAAACTTTAGACTATATTGAAATGAAAAAGCCGTAAGTTACCATACCACAAGGACATGGGATCATTTGTGATGAGACATTATCAAGCCATACAAATTCTATTATAGTTCAAACCTCACTTCCAGTGAGGACACTGAGGAGTGGACTGGACAATAAGAATTTTCATATCAAACTAATGAACCTAATCCCAGATTAGAGATGCTCATAAGATGAAAGTGATCAGTATAAACAAGAAAATAAAGAGGAGCTTACTTGCAATGAGTAGCAATGGCAGCTAACCCATGAGTACTGAATCCATCACAGCTTTGTAAAGAGAGGGCTTTAAAATGTGGAAATGATTGAGCTAAAAACTCCAAACTTTCATCACTTACTGTCATTCTCTTCAACTTAAGCTCTTCAAGTGAAGGATAAGCTGATGCAAAAACAAGTAACCATGAATGAATATTAGCACCCCAATCAAGTGGAACAAGACTGAAATCTGAGAATCTCGGCTTTCCTTTAATAGTCACACTTTTAATGTTGGGAAATCTTCTAATCAGTATTTCAGGTGAAACAGAATAACAATTTCCAATGAATACATGGGTTCTGCTCCATCTTTCTGCACTGTACCAATCTTTACAAACCAAAGAAACAGAACTTCTGTCTTTGTGTGATTTCACAAATACAAGAACACGCTCTATAACCTCATCAGGAAACGAAGATACCATCCTATCTTCTTCCTCTGGAGGATAATCCTTTTTTCTCTTTGAATCCATTACAAAAGCACCCAAAATCTATCCCTGGGATTTCATTTTGAAGTAAAATAAAAACTGTATCTAAAAGATATTGTTTATCAAGTTAGAAAAACACATACTTGACTAAATACATCAAGAAAAGAGAAGAATCTCAAAACCCCACAGAGTAGAAACAAAGATCTCTCCTTCCATGGAAGTCACTCTCAAGGATTTTCTCTCTCTCCCTCTCTAACAATAGAGACCCCTCAGAGATTTCAAAAAAGAAATTCAGAGAGATCAGAGAAAGGAGTCCCTTTTCTCTGATTTTTTTTCAATGAATGGAAATGAAGAATCTCTATTTAATTAACTCTTAATAATAATAAAGTAGAAACATTAAATAAACCTATTTCCTTTTCTTCTTCTAACATAATTCACCAAAAACACTCAATCAGAAAAAATCACCACAAATAAAAACAAACCCATTTTTGGAAGATTCAATCCAACAAGCAACTAGAAAAGTAAATTAAAATAAACAATCGGACAAGCAAAAATGTAAAAAAAAAAAAATGAAGATTTTTCACTCTCTTCGGTGTTTTGTCCAGTGGTACATGACGGGCTAGAAATTTAAGCCCAATACGAAAAGAATGGTTTATCGTTGTGCGTAGTGCGCACCGCGTTTAATTGACTGACACGTAATGCTAATGTGCTACTCCCTCCGTCCCACTATTAGATGACCTAGTTGAAGTTTGCACAATTCTTAAGGCAATGAATGAAATGAATGTTTTTAAGTATTTTTTAAAACTATGCCCTTATGGATAATAATTTTTAAAATTTAGAAATCATTTATCTCTCAAACTATACCATTTTTAAAGTAAATTTTGTACCGTTCAAAATCATTTTAAAACACTTACGTAACGAATATAAACATGAATATCAAATTATACATATTTCTTATGATACCGATAATCAATCAAAAGAGTAGTTTTAGAGATATCCCCTTGATTAGTGAAATAGGTCAACTAATGATTGGACAAGATCTTAGATCAAGCAGGTCATCTAATGGTGGGACGGAGGGAGTATATTAAATGGTCTTGAGATTTACGAGGAGGGTATGCGTACAGCAGAACAGGCGTAAAGTAAAAAGAAAGAATCTTTTTCTTATTGCCAGATCATTGACGTAAATTTTTTGTTAATAGCAGTACGGTCTGAGCGAATTGGTTTTTTAAGATTACTTTTACTGATTTTGACACGATAGGTCTAAGGATGAAAACTGTACGATTTACAGTTTTTTACTCGTGATTATAAAAGGTTGTTACCCATTAAGTCATCCATTAGAAAACCTAATAGGGTTGCCGTGAAAGATCCAGTTTCGACTCAAGTGGATGGTAATTTGACCTCCTCTTCTTTTCGTTTTCTCTCTCTTCTCCGTCGATTGAAAACTCTCCCAACTAAAATCTCTTTTCTGCTCAGATCTTCTTTGGGGTAGGTCTCAGCAGATCCAAACCCTTTTAATTCATCTCTTTCTTCAAATCTATTTGATATTTTTGAAATCTCTTTAAGTTATTAGGCTAAGTCCTACGGACTAAATTGGAATGCTAGATTCGCCAAAAAGTATTGCAAATCATGAAAAAAGTGTGGGAAAAAAGTTAACACTCTTTCTGGCTACTTCTCTCTCCTAGCATTTGCTCGCAGTCCCACTATCAGCGAGATTGAAACGCCGAACCGTTCGGCGCTCACAAAAATCATAAAAATCTAACGGCTGAGATTTAAGCGCCGAACCGTTCGGCGCTCAGAAAAACGTCGAACCGTTCGGCGCTCACAGATGACGTGGATGGCCAAACTAGCAGCTAGATATCTAGCCCATAGGACTTAGGAGGTTGCCCAGGCTGACGTGGATGGCCAATCTAGCAGCTAGATTGGCCATCCACGTCATCTGTGAGCGCCGAACCATTCGGCGGTTTAGTTACTTTTTGAGCGTCGAACCATTCGGCGTTTAAATCTCAGCCGTTAGATTTTTGTGATTTTTGTGAGCGCCGAACCATTCGGCGTTTTGAACACTTTTTGAGCGCCGCACCATTCAGCGTTTCAATCTCGCTGATAGTTGGATTGCGAGCAAATGCTAGGAGAGAGAAGTAGCCAGATTGAGTGTTAACTTTTTTCCCACACTTTTTTCATGATTTGCAACACTTTTTGGCCAATCTAGCAGTCCAATCTAGCCCATAGGACTTAGCCTTAAGGCTAGTTTGGTATTGCTGTGAGTTTTAGAAAAGTATTTTTCTGTTATGCTGTGTTGTGGAAATAAATCGTCATGACGTTTGGTAAATTATAATTTAAAATTAAAAAGCATTGTGAAATTAACAAATTGTAAATTCTGTTTGGTAAACTGGTATTTTAAAGTGCTGGTGATGTAGTTAATGACCAAAATAATTATATTTCAAAAAATTAGTTTTAGAAACACTGTAATTATATTAAATTATATTTTTAATTCTAATATATTTAATAAAATATAAGTAATATTTATTTTTGTAATTATGTTTATTATCTAATAATGAATTTTGTAATTATGGTTTGCTTAAAAAAATATTATATTTATGTCATATTTAATTAATATTATATTTAAAATTACAAAGGAGTGGTTGGTAGCCTAGCAACAAGCCGAGCACCAGTACCTTTCTGAATAACCAAACCTAATCTATGAAAAAGGAAGCTACCATGACTAGTACTAGCATCCAGGTTAGCTAAACAGTTCTTAAGCCTTTTTAAAAGAGCTACAAAATCCTCACCAAGTTCCCCTAAGGAAGTGAAAACCAAAACCCCCAAACCGTCTCCGGAAGAAGTGCATACATCCGAGTATTTGGACCGTTTACGAGAAACGACATTGGAAATGGCCTGGCACAGTACAAAAGCATTCCCAGCTGCGGTAGTGAATGGTGAAACACCAGTAACATCAAAACACACATCCTTCCCGTTCTCCCAATCGTAGACAAGGATGTCCGTAGGGTTCATGGCTTTGCCTTTCGAAATAAGCCCCAAAGACACTTCCTTCCTAGCATGCACACCAGCTTTATAACACATGTCAGCAACAACATCTCTAACGAGATCATGACAATACTTAAGCCCAACCTCACTGGCACAGTGAATTGCATGATCACCAAAAATATCCATATCTCGCTTACAACATGAACACAAGCCACCTTTTGGAAAGAGGGGGATTGCGAGTCGATAACACAAAACAGCTCTAAACCGTCAATGGCCCAATACTCGTTGAAGCCCACTAATAGGTACCGAAAAGGTAATTTTGTGCATGCTTCATACGGTTAGACCCCACAAAACCGAATCTCTTGCAGACATGATGAATTGGCTTGGAATATTCTTCTTCACAACATCAAAGTAGGTAAATCCGGGTATGCATGGATGAGGGGGCAGTTCCTTCAAGGCTAAAGGAAGAGGGTAAATCACAAACCTGAATGAAGGACTGTAAGGATTGCTGGTATGTGTGGTCATTCTCACGACAAGCAGAGTACAGGTCATTGAGTATAACATTCTGCACGGACCTGGTTATTGTGATTATTATTATTTTATCATTTTAATATTAATATAATAAAAAAATGAAAAATAAAAAAATTGAGAAATAAATAAAAGTTAAAATATTATTTTATGATAAGTGTACAATACTTTAGGGTAAAATTTGCCTTTATAATAAAATAATAAGGTTAAAATAGAGAATCAATTAAATCAAATTATGTGGGTCTACAGCTTCTGCTTTTCCAGCTTTTAAAAGCTAGTGCTGAGTAGCAGACCTAAAATAGAAGTGCTTCTCTCCAAAAGCACTTTAAATTTTTTTTACCAAACACAATTTTTAGTAAAAGTTTGTTATAAGTTTATTACAAAGTGCTTTTGGTAGAAGAAAAAAAAGCAATCCCAATCGGGGCTTAAGTCTTTTTTATTTTTTCTAGATCCAGTTAAGTTTCTTATTTCTATTTCTTGGGTTAGCTTTGATTACGGGGTTGCTCAGTTAGAAAATTAAATCAATGGGTTTTGTTTATCTAGTGTTGATGATCAAGGTTAGGTTTTTTGTTCTTTTTACAGGAACAAAATCTTCAGTAACAAAAAGAGCAATACTAGTCACAGCAACAACAACACAAAGTTCAACATCAAGATCAATATCTTCAACAACCTGTTCTCAAAAGACTCCTTCAGCAACCATGATACTAAATACACATGCACCATACAGTTTCAGAAGACCGATTCAGACCGATTCCGCCCTATGGATAACGATTTAGGTTATCCCTGTTAACTGTGTTACTTTACTTTTGAAAAAATCATTGACAAATAGTTGGATCTATGGATCCTTTTATACCTATGTCATTTGTTCTACTATGATTTGAAAAAAACTCTTGAGAAATGGTTTGATCTTTTGATCCTAACAATCTTACAAACTGTAGAATTGTTATGTGGTTTGGATATGTTACATTTAATCCATACCAGGCTGTTTGAACTTGTCCTGCTACATAGGAATCGGAATGAAATGGTTAGGCTTCTTCTTCAAATCAAGTCATGTAACTGTGTTGTAATATGTTTTAGATGTGTGTGTTGTATGTTGGGTAACTCTGTGATTGTTGAGAACTTGCTGGTCAGTTATGAAACTGTTGTAACCGTTCCCGATCATGTATCGAAAGAATATTATCAATATATATGAGGTTCGCCTCTTTTTCGAAGAAAAAAAAAGACTCAAGTGGATGGTTGGACAATCCAGCGGCCCCTTGGTTGCATTCTTTGTAATTGTGTTAAAATGCGTGGAGAAGAGTCGGTCGCATTAGCTGCTTGATCATACAGGTACGGGTACCAAGGCGGTATTGTGGTGCTGGTGGTGATGAAATGCGTGAGGTGCCACCAAATTAGTTTCGTAACAAACCCGCTGATGCGATGTTGTTTGTACCGCTAGCTTTCAGAGTCCCGTTATGGGGGTCTTATTTAGAGATTTTTTTTTTATACTAAAAGATAGTTTTATTGATTAACTGTTATAATGAACATAGTCTTCCTCAATACACTTGGGAATATTATGAGGAAAATTGGAATCATAAAAGAAATTTAAAGCTTCAAGTCGTGCTTTTCTTGCTAGAGCATGAGCAACACTATTACCTAGTCTATTAACTAACTTGCAAAACCAAAACTTATTACTTAAAAATTTGTTCTTGATTGCAGAAACTAAATGTTGATTAAACCAGTGCACTTGGGATTCTCCACTGTTAATAGAGTTCACCACATTCTCACAGTCCATCTCAAAGATTACTTTGTTGAAACCACACTCCTCCATCCAATCTACTTCCATGAATAGAGCTTTGCATTCAAAATGTTCAGCTCTCATCTCTGCATCCACCTCTTCCTCCAAATGAAAACCTTTAACTCCTACTACATTTCCTACATGATTGCGAACAATTAGTCCAATGCTACCTTTCCTAGTTTCAGCCATGTATGAAGCATCAATATCCAATTTAAGAAATCCTTCCTTTGGTGGAATCCATTCCTTAATGAGAATGTTGCATTGCCTGTTAACATTAGTAGAAGCAATTGCAGAATTACATTGTTGAATTAAATGATGTATTCTAATGAGTGTATTGTTCTTATTAGGAGGGGTATCCTGAAAAATCAAATTGCACATGTCCATCCAGATATACCAAACAGTGCACATTAACTTAATCACATAATTCTCATTTCTGTAACCATTCTGAAGCTCTTCACCTGTAATGAACCAAGATATTATCCAATCCTGGAAAGAATTAAAATGCTGAGTAATAGCAATAATGTCTACATTTAAAGCATTCCATATGGCTCTAGCATAGTCACACTCAACTAGCAAATGATCAATAGTTTCAAAACTATATATGATTACAAAACTTACAATGGGGTTCCACTTCAGGGTTATAACTAGACAGTTTGTCCCTAATAGGAACAATATTTCGTAAGCATTTCCAGACAAAGAGTTGGACTCTATGAGGAACTTTAGAGAGCCAAATTTGCTTCCAAACATCCTTAGGAATGTTATCACTTGTAATGGAATTGTTAACAGAATTTGCACAAAGAGTATTGTAAGCACTCTTAACTGTGAATTTACCTTTCCTGTCAGGTTTCCAAATCAGATAATCTTCACCAGTTGAAGGAATAAGCATATTTAGGATAGCAGTAGAGGTATCTTAATTAAATATAAAACAGATAAGCCACTCATTCCAGGTTCTAGTACCAGGCAAAAAAAGATCACAGACTAAATTGTAAGATAACAAGCTAGAAAGACCCACAATTGGGACATGTGGCCTATTGAAACCAATAATCCAGTTATCAAGCCATATGTTAATTTCAGTGCCACACTGAACTATCCAAATAGAGTATTGTTGCACAACCTCAATACCAGAGAGAATAATCCTCCAAAGCCAAGAAGAATCATCTTTTAACTTATCTAGATGGAGCAAACTGCCATTTTTACCATATTTGGCTCTAACAATTTGCATACAAAAAGAATTTTCATCATTGCAAGCTTTCCATTCAAATTTAGTTAACATAGCAGTATTAAATTGTACAAGGTTTCTAAAACCCAGACCCCCCAAATATTTAGGTATACTTAGATTATTTCATCATATCAAACAAAGGCCTCTATTACTACTATTCCCCCACTAGAAATTTTTTTGAATGCCATCCATCTGATCAATCATAGTCTTAGAAATTCTAAAACAAACCATCTGGTAAGTAGGCAAGGCATTTAACACATGTTTTACTATAATGGTTCTAGCAGAGTGATTCATAGATTTACCTTTTCAAGTATTAAGTCTAGAACCAAAAGATTGAACCAGTGGTCTAAAAGCTTTGGTTTTGTTTTGTTATGTTTTACTATAATGGTTCTATCTATTTCTCGAAATATGTGTTGGTAAGCTTTAACTAACTCCATGCTTTATATCAAATTTTTTCCTAACTTGAGTGATTCATAGATTTACCTTTTCAAGTATTAAGTCTAGAACCAAAAGATTGAACCAGTGGTCTAAAAGCTTTGGTTTTGTTTTGTTAATGCACTGCTCGGTCGAACTCGCAAGCGTTTCTATCTCAAGCTTGTTTTTCAAGTTTAGTTGCCAAAACTATAAGTCTTGATTTATAGTCTACTTATAGCTAAGTCTCGGATTAAGATAGTAAGTGTAGTTGAGCTTTAGACTCCACGGCATTCATCGAATGAAGACGAAAAACTACTCAAGGGAACTTGTGGAACTTCACCAACAAAAAGGTATGTGGAGACTTGATATATCACTCAAAAGTCTATCTACTCTATCTCCTATTTGAGACAAAAAGTCGTATTGCTATATAGACTTCAATTATACACATTTGGTATTTCGAGTCGAGTTTATCTCGCTTATCTATTTCTCGAAATATGTGTTGGTAAGCTTTCGCTTTAACCAAGTTCATCTTTTATTCTTGACGCAAGTCAAAATATGATCATGTGAAAATCGCCTTGTAACATCTTACATGATTTGTGTGAGACAGTCATTTGATGTAGACTCAGAATGTTTCGTATTGATCATTCGATCACTTGAAAATTGCTTTGAAGCTAATAGTTTGTGTGAGACAGCTATTGTCGTCTTCCAAGAATGTTTCAATGATTGAAATGAGAGTTTTAAACATGTAACCATGATTGTATATAAACATAGTGGGTATTCACATTTATTTTCTCGAGATTTATTCTCCTATAGGCAAGATTGAAGAGTAGTCACAAAAATCTTTGTCTCATCGTTTGTGATTCCACAATATCTTGTTTCGTTAATCGATTAAGATTATTGTGAGGTGATTGATATTTCTAGGTTGTTCTTTGGGAACATAAATCCGGTATATCAATTGGTTCTAGTTCACCTTGATTTATCAAAAGACAGAACAAAACTCGTAGGTATATTTGTGGGAGAGAGATTTATCTATTCATTAGACTTTTCTGTGTGATACAGATTTATTTATCAAGTCTTCGACTTTGGGTTGTAGCAACTCTTAGTTGTGGGAATCAAGTGCGCAGAATCCGGCATGGTTCAAGAGGCGTAAGGAACATGACTGTACCTTGATCAGTGTGAGATCTATTAGGGCTCAACTAGATTCCAGACCGAAGTTAGCTTGGTAGTATGCTAGTGTCTGTAGCGGCTTAATACAGTGTGGTTTTCAAATCTGGACTAGGTCCCGTGGTTTTTCTGCATTTGCGGTTTCCTCGTTAACAAAACTTCTAGTGTCTGTGTTATTTCTTTTCCGCATTATATTTTGTTATATAATTGAAATATCACAGGTTGTGCATTGAATCGATCAATTGGTAAATCCAACCTTTGGTTGTTGATTGAAATTGATTGATCCTTGAACATTGGTCTTTGGTACCGTTCAAGTTGTTTCACATAATAATCAGGCTCACGGATTTCTGTCTCGTCTGATTTGCTTGTTTGATTTGGATATACTGATTACATTGTGATTCTCTCAAAAGTATATTGGATACAAACTCTTGGATATACTTTTCTTGAGATTGAATCATCAGATAGGGTCAACCCTACCCTGCTCTAGTTGATTCTCTCAAAAGTATATTGGAGTTTGTCCATAAAAACTCAAAGGGATTGCTATACCACCTTGGTTCGAAATATTGGGTGTGTTTGTTAGACCCCTAAGAAAGCTTTTAAATCAATTGGTTGTCATTTAAGGAATATATATGAACTTTGATTTCTAGTAAACACGTTTAAGACCTCATAAGTCACGTGTTTGTAGAGATCCCTAGACTCTATGGACAACCCTAACCCGATTGTTTAAAGTCTCTGTAAACGCTTCACCAGGATTTAATTCTAATCTTAGAGAAAGTTCTGAAACTCTTGTTATTCTGCAAAAAAAGTTGGATGAAAAAATCCAGATCAACTCTGATCTTGTTGCAGAAATTGCAATGTATAAGGATTTAAAGTATGTCAAAGTTCCTTCAATGGATTTGAATAACTCCTCCATTTATTCTCTGAAGAATGGTCGCAAGTCAGGTGATAAACGAGGTTTAGGCTTTGTGAAACCTGATGGGGTCAGAACTACTCAAACAAGATTAAAGATGTTGGTCCATGTATATTCTGCGACTCTTACAATCACTTTCAACATACATGTATATCTTTCCATAAAAGTTTAAAGGTTGCGAGTAATCTTCATAAGAAAGATGAACAATTGTTTACTTCTCTAGAAAGGTGTACAAAACTAACAAGAAATCCTAAACGGGATAGTAATGTTAGTATGTGAGCTTTTGCTTTAAAATCAACATCGCCCTTTCAATGGTTTCTTGGCAGTGGATGTATCCGACATATGACTGGTGATCTCTCGTGGTTTGTAAACTCAAGCGACTTTTAAGGAGGTCCGGTAACATTCGGAGATGGGAGTTTTTGCTATATAAGTAAGAAGGGGACGATCAAACTTCCCGAGTTCCTGAAATCCATGATGTAGTTTACGTTAAAGGTATGACTGCAAACCTTCTTTCTATTAGTCAAATCTGTGACAAAGGCCATAGAGTTGTCTTCAATGCGAATGGATGTGACATTGTAGACAAAACTGGAAAAGTAATTTTTTAGGGAACTCATGGTAAAAATAAATGTTATCTTCTTGATACTCAGTTTAGTAACTGTTGCAATTTGACTAAGGTGGAATCTACACATCTTTGGCATGAGCGTTTTGGTCACATCAATTATCGTCTTCTAACTAAGATTATTAACAAAGAACTTGTTAGAGGCGTTCCCAAAATCAATGCAAAGATTGATGGTGTATGTGGTGCCTGTCAAAAGGGTAAACAAACGAAAGTTCACCATAAATCATCTCGAGATATTCTCACTAAAGATCCACTTGATTTAATTCATATCGATCTCTTCGGACCTATTCAACAACCTACGGTTGCGGGTAAGAAGTATGCTTTAGTTATGGTAGATGATTACACCAGATTCACTTGGGTAGCATTTCTAGCTCATAAGAATGAAACCCTTGATGAATTCAATATTATTGTTAATAGAATCCAGAATGAACAAGGTCGCAAACTAAAGAAAATTAGAAACGACTGTGGAACTGAATTCAAGGACACTAAGGTGTTTGAATTTTGTGACAAACTGGGGATTATTCAACAATACTCACCACCTATTACTCCTCAAGCTAATGGAGTTGGAGAGAGAAAGAATAGGAACATTCAGGAAATGGCCAGGGTAATGCTCCATAACAAAAACTTACCTTTAAGGTTTTGGGGAGAAGCTATTTTCACAGCATGTTATTTGATCAACCGTGTTTACCTACGGTCTAAAACCCTAAACACTCCTTATGAGTTGTGGTACGGTAGGAAACCCAACTTACACTATCTCAGAGTATTCAGAAGTAAGTGCTACATTCTAAAAGATCGAGAACAGAGAGGGAAATTTGATACTAAAAGTGATGAAGGTATCATCCTTGTCTATGCTTCTGATAGTCGTGGTTTTCGAGTTTTCAATCTCAAAACCCAAGTTATGATGGAATCTGTTAATGTTATCATTGATGATATAAGCAATTTTCATTATGACAATCCTCCTGCTGAATTGCCTCCAACTGAGATAATTGAGAAAGTCAAAGAAATCCCAGAATCAGTTGAAGTCGTCCCAGCTGTTACTGATCCTGATATTTCTAGTGACGAGGAGAAGAGCACTGATCAGGCTACTCTTGTTGAAAAAGAAAGTGTCCCTCCACGACACCTCTGGGTTCAAAGGAATCATGATCCCAATAGTATGATTGGAGGAAGAGATTCTACTGCTAAGACAAGAGGACAACTTCAAATATTTGAAATTTTGGTTGTTATCTTTCACAAGTAGAACCAAGAAATATTAATGAAGCTCTTAGCGATCCCTTTTGGGTGAATGCAATGCATGAAGAGTTAAATCAATTTCAAAGACAAGATGTATACGAATTAGTACCTTGTCCCTACAATATCAAAATTGTTGGTACAAAATGGATATTCAAGAATAAGTTTGATGAATTTGGTACAATTATCAGAAATAAAGTCAGACTTGTCGCTCAAGGATATTCACATATCGAAGGTATCGACTTTGACGAAACCTTTGCTCCTGTGTCACACTTTGAGTCCATTCGGTTGTTATTAGATCATGCTTTTTTTCTTAAGGTTAAGCTGTTTCAAATGGACATAAAATCCGCGTTCCTAAATGGAAATTTAAAGGAAGAGGTATATGTTGCTCAACCTAAGGGTTTTGAAATCCTGATTTCCCAGATCATTTCCTTAAGATTAAAAAGGCATTATATGGGTTAAAACAAGCACCTCGTGACTGGTTCGAAAAACTAACTACTTCTCTTCTTAGGAAAGGTTTTTCAAGAGGCGGAGATGATAAAACCTTGTTTACCAAATGGAGTGGGAAAGATGTTGTCATTGGTCAAGTCTATGTAGATGATATCATCTATGGTTCAACTTCTGAGAAACTTGCAAAAGAATTTCAAGTCTCTCTTAGCAAAGAATTTGAAATGAGCAATGTTGGAAACAAATCCCTTAGAGAGCGTGAATTAAAGTTCTTTTAGGATTACAAATTAAGCAAAATAAGAGGCTCGACTATCTCAGAAGAAAGGCAACTGTTTTTCTAGGCAATATGAAACGATGATAAAACCTTGTTTACCAAATGGAGTGGGGAAAGATGTTGTCATTGAAATCAAGTCTATGTAGATGATATCATCTATGGTTCAACTTCTGAGAAACTTGCAAAAGAATTTCAAGTCTCTCTTAGCAAAGAATTTGAAATGAGCAATGTTGGTGAATTAAAGTTCTTTTTAGGATTACAAATTAAGCAAAATAAGGATGGAATTTACTTATCTCAAGAAAAATATGCTAAGGATCTTGTCTCAAGGTTCGGACTTGATAAGTCAACTCCAAAACTGACGCCTATGCCCACCACTGGTAAACTACATAGAGATGAGAAAAGAGTAAATGTGGATCAAAAACTTTATCGATCTATCATTTGTAGCCTTTTATATCTTACAACTACTAGACCTGATATTGTATTTAGTGTTGGTTGTTGTGCTAGATTTCAGGCTAATCCGAAGGAATCTCATCTTTCAGCTGCGAAGAGGATCATGCAATATATTCAACATATTAGCGGGTATGGTCTATCTTATACTTTTGATACTAACACTGATCTTACTGCCTATTCAGATGCTGATTGGGCAGGATGTGTGGAAGACAGAAAAAGTACTTCTGGGGGATTTTACATGTTGGGTTAAATCTTGTGGCTTGGCACATCAAGAAGCAAAACTCACAATCCCTGTCTACATGCGAAGCAGAATACATTGTTGCAGGTTCGTGTTGTACTCAGCTTCTATGGATGAAACAAATGCTTTTGTGATAACTCAAGTGCGATTCGCATCACTGAGAATCCTGTTGAACACTCAAGAACTAAGCACATTGATATAAGGTATCATTTTATTAGAGATCTCTATGAAAATGGTATCATCAATATGGAATTTGTGCCTTCAGAACAACAATTGGCTGATATCCTCACCAAACCTTTAGACACTGCTACGTTTCAACACTTACGGCTGTCTATAGGTGTTGTTTTGGTTCATTAGTTCTCTAGCCTTTTGCCCCTGAACTCATTAATATCTTTTGGGAAATCAAGGCTTCGAACGCCAATGTAGTGTTGTTTCAATTTCATATTTGTTTCTACGTAGATAACAATTCTGTTCGGTATCAAAGTATTCTTTTAAATCCTTTTTTCTTGTGAAAGTAAGGTCGCTCTTGTTGTTCTTTCGAGAATGAAATTTTATGAGAGTTCTTTTTGAACTTGTGCTTAATTGCCATATCTTTGTGGGGAGTGCAGCTGTGGAATATTATAGGGGTTATCTTTTATCTTTATAAACTCCTTGATGAGTGCATTTAGCTTCGGCTATATGATTGCATCTAAAAAGTTGATATGTTGTTCTCTTTTGGTCATGAAGTATCTCTATGAAAATTTCATTAGGATCCCACTAGTTTTCGTACCTTTGCCAATTTATATTGACAAAAAGGGGGAGAATTAATGTGTAGTTCACACTACAAATACATATGGTTTACGGATCATTATGTAAGGGGGGTGGTTTTCATGTGAGATGAAGTATTGACTAAGGGGGAGTGATACATATCACCATAGTATTGTTGTCAAAGTTGTGATAAAATTGAACTTTGATGTTGTGTATAATAATACTATGACACTGTATAACAATGATTGAGAGCTATTGTTTTCTCATTGTTATAGCTACGGATCTTCAACAACGATGATGATGAGTTAAACACATTTGGAATCATAAGAGTACTTGGAAGTGACGAAGATTTCGAGTAATGTTGAAGAACCAAGGAGATCAAGCATTTGGATGAGAAGCTATAAAGTTTATTTATTTTGTAATCCATATATATTGATAGTTGTGTCACTAAAATTGACAAAGGGGGAGATTGTTAGAGCACTGCTCGGTCGAACTCGCAAGCGTTGCTATCTCAAGCTTGTTTGTCAAGTTTAGTTACCAAAACTATAAGTCTTGATTTCTAGTCTACTTATAGCTAAGTCTCGGATTAGGATAGTAAGTGTAGTTGAGCTTTAGACTCTACGGCGTTCATCGAATGAAGACGAAGAACTACTCAAGGGAACTTGTGGAACTTCACCAACAAAAAGGTATGTGGAGACTTGAACTCATCTATCACTCAAAAGTCCATCTACTATATCTCCTATTTGAGACAAAAAGTCGTATTGCTATATAGACTTCAATTATACACATTTGGTATTTTGAGTCGAGTTTATCTCGCTTATCTATTTCTCGAAATATGTGTTGGTAAGATTTCACTTTAACCAAGTTTATCTTTTATTCTTGATGCAAGTCAAAATATAATCATGTGAAATCACCTTGTAACATCTTACATTATTTGTGTGAGACAGTCATTTGACTCGGAATGTTTCGTATTGATCATTCGATCACTTGAAAATTGCTTTGAAGCTAATAACTTGTGTGAGACAGCTATTGTCGTCTTCCAAGAATGTTTCAATGATTGAAATGAGAGTTTAGAACATGTAACCATGATTGGATATAAAAATAGTGTGTATTCACATTTGTGTAAAGTCCAAAACCGGGAACCATAGTATGCTTACACGTATGCGTACTGGTTGGTTGATGGAAGTCCGGGAGCTAAGTATGCGTACCCGTACGCGTACTGGCGGAAGTATAATTCCCGTGAATTTCTGCTGGAGTTTGAAAGGTGAAATGGTATGCGTACACGTACGCGTACTGGCGTAACCAAACCCAGTCCGGCTACTTTGGTATGCGTACATATTTGCATACTTAAGTAGGTTACATTCTAAAATCGTTTTGTTCATGAACTAATACATTTATATATTAAGGAATGCAATCTTTTGCAAACCGTGGATATAATGTTTCATGAAATGATTCGAGTGAATCAAAATCGATTTTGCTTCAATTGTGTCTTGTATACTTCTATGAGAATATAAACAATTGAACAACTCTCTAACTAGTTTCATTTGAGTCATTTGAACTAGTTAATTATCATAAAGATGAATAAGGTTGATATGAAAGTGCTCAAATGGATAATCATTGGTTAACTATTTTTGAACCAACTAAGTGTGCACGTTTAGGTACGGTTACCTTTATCTAAATGTTGGTACATTTCATTTGTGTATAACAAGCTAAGTTCGATCTAACAGTTGAAAGATATTAGCTTGTATCTAATAAGGTTTTCATCTAACGGTGAATATTGAATGCTTTGTTACCAAGGTAGCATTGATTGCAAACCCTGATTTGGAGACTATATAAAGGAGAACTCTAGCAACTGGGAAACCTAATCCCCACACCTCCTATGTGATACTAGTTGCGACTAGAGTCGATTCTCCTTTAACCTTAGGTTTTTCTAAAACCCTGTAGGTTAACGACTTAAAGACTTCATTGGGATTGTGAAGCCAAACCCAACCATTTCTATGTAGTTGCGTGTTCTGATCTTGCTGTTTTCTATCGTGATTGAGTACTATCTTCTTAAATATTTGCTCGAGATTTATTCTCCGATATGCAATATTGAAATGTAGTCACAAAAATCTTCGTCTCATCGTTTGTGATTCCACAATATCTTGTTTCGTTAATCGATTAAGATTATTGTGAGGTGATTGATATTTCTAGGTTGTTCTTCGGGAATATATGTCCGGTATATCAATTGATTCATGTTCACCTTGATTTATCAAAAGACGGAACAAAACTCGTAGGTATATCTGTAGGAGACAGATTTATCTATTCAATAGACTTTTCCATGTGATACAGATTTGTTTATCAAATCCTCGACTTTGGGTCATAGCAACTCTTAGTTGTGGGTGAGATCAGCTAAGGGAATCAAGTGCGCAGAATTCGGCGTGGTTCAAGAGGCGTAAGGAACGCAACTGTATACCTTGATCAATGTGAGATTGATTAGGGCTAAACTACATTCCAGACCGAAGTTAGCTTGGTAGCAGGCTAGTGTCTGTAGCGGCTTAATACAGTGTGGTGTTCAAATATGGACTAGGTCCCGGGGTTTTTCTGCATTTGCGGTTTCCTCGTTAACAAAACTTCTGGTGTCTGTGTTATTTATTTTTCGCATTATATTTTTTTATATAATTGAAATATCACAGGTTGTGCGTTGAATCGTTCATTTGGTTAATCCAACCTTTGGTTGTTGATTGAAATTGATTGATCCTTGAACATTGGTCTTTGGTACCTTTCAAGTTGTTTCACATAATAATCAGGCTCACGGATTTCTATCTATTTGATTTGCTGATTACATTGTGAAACAGAGATACAAACTCTTGGATATACTTTTCTTGAGATTGAATCTGACTGTCTAGTTGATTCTCTCAAAAGTATATTGGAGTTTGTCCATACAGATTGCTAAGCGAAATATTGGGTGTGTTTGTTAGACCCTCGCTTTTTCATGTTTCTCCCTAACAACAAAGTAACTCCCACATAAGTATCATTGTCCTTCATTTCAGTCATTTTAAGTTCTCTAGCAAGAATTTCTCTAAGTCTAGGACTAAGATTATGACTAAAATAAACACTTGACTTATCCAAATTGAGCATTTGACCAGAAACACTACCAAAATAGTCAAGCACATTCATAATACCATCAATATTGTTCATATCAGCTTGTGCAAAAATAAGAATATCATCAACAAACATTAGATGTATAATACCTGGAGCATTCCTAGATGCTTTATCTCCTGAAATTTGATGATTAGTTTCAGCATTTAATAACAGTCTAGATAAGAATTCCATACAGATAATAAAAAGATAAGGTGATAAAGGATCACCTTGTCTAATACCTCTAGAGGGGTTAAAACCATGAGTAGGAGAACCATTTCATAGAACATAAATGTGAGTAGTAGAAATGCACTGATTTATGTAACCACATAATTTCTCATCAAAACCAAAACTTCTAAGAATTCCTAGCAAAAAATGCCATTCAATTCTATCAAAAGCTTTGGAAAGATCAAGTTTTAAAGCCATAGTACCACTGTGTCCTTCTTTATGCTTCATAGTGTGAATCATCTCATGAGAAACAATAATGTTGTCATGGATATCCTTCCTGGTACAAAGGCTGCTTGATAAGGAGAGATCAGATGTTTTAGGTGAGGCTTAATCCTATCTTCCATAATCTTAGAGATAACCTTATAAATAGTATTACACAAACCTATTGGTCTAAAATCCACAAGTTTAGTAGCATTATCAGTCTTAGGAATCAAGCTAAGAGAAGTTTTATTGAAAGATGTTGGCATAAAACCTGTTTTAAAAAAACCTTGAACATCATTAGTAACATCTTGCCCTTCAATATCCCAATTGTATTTGTAAAAACCTAATTGGAAGCCATCAGGGCCAAGAGAACTCCAAGCACTCATATGCTTAATAGTTTGAAAGATTTCATCACTAGTAGGAATTCTAGTGAGCTGAGAATTATCTTGAGCAGTAATAACAGTGGGAATGATATCAAAAGTTGTATCAGTAAACTTAGGATTAGAAGTCTTACTTACCTACTCAAAATGGCTAACCAGCATGTTAGCAATATCCTCACTATCATTAAACCAAACACCATTATTATCACATAAGCAATCAATATTTTTCCTAAACATTCTTCTGTTAGCCAAAGTGTGAAAATATTTGGTATTTTGATCCATATCAGTAATGAAAGTGTCACCAGATTTTTGTTTATAGAACTCAACCTTAATGTTAAACAATCCATCTAGTTTTCCAGTGAGAGTAACAATGTTATCATGCTGAGAAATAGAAACTTGATCATTTTGAGCTGCCTCAAGTTGAGTTTGTAAGTTATTTATATTTTTATCAATATCTCCAAACCCAATTTTATTCCAGTGAAAAAGTCTTTTCCTTGTACTATGTTGCTTAGTAATAAGTTGAAATCCTGCAGAACCAGAAACATTAGTAGCCCATGCTATAGTTAATTGAGTTTTAAAATAAAAATGTTTCATCCACATGGCAAATTTTTTGAAAGGCCTCCAGGTATTTCTACTAAGAACTTGAGGAATTAGTAAAATAGGACAGTGGTCAGAATCAGCCTGTACTAAGTGCATAAGTTTAGCTTGAGGAAAAGAATTATACCAGTAGATGTTACCTACAACCATATCAATTCTAGATTTTCTACTACCAGTTCCAAAACTATTACTAGTACAAGTGTAATGCTTACCACTATAACCAATATCCATAAGGCCACAAATATTCAGATAAATCATGAATATGAAAGTTCAAATCACCTATTACTAACCAAGGTTGCATGATGTTTTCACTAATCCTTAACAGAAACTCCCATTGTTCTTTTTTCTTATCAAAATAAGTGGAACCATACATAAAAGTAATAAGGACATCTTGTTTACTAGGATCTATTTTGGTGACTACATGCATCATATTTTTTGAGACATCCTGAACTTCACATTGGATTCCATCTTTCCACATTAGAATTAGACCTCCATCCAGGCCAACTCTATCTATATAAACATAATTACAGTAACTTAAAGAATTTGCTAGGGAGATCATTTTATCACTATCTACTTTTGTTTCTGAGAGAAACAAAAAATCAGGAGACTGTTTATTAACAAGAAAAAAAAGTTGATCTCTAGTGAATTTTTTTGCCAAACCTTGAACATTCCAAGCTAAGACTTTCATATTTGCAGAAAATTGTGAAAATAAGAATATGTATAAGAAAATTTAGAGTGCAAAGTAAAGGATAAACTTTTAGTTACCAGAATTGCAGTAGCCTCAGTCATTTGATGGGAGTACTCTTTTGAAGGTAGCTCTCCTTCTTCAACCAAGTCATACTCCATCCCATCAAAATGTTCCAATCTATCGGTAGTTCCAGTATTATGACCACAATAAAGTTTTTGTGAATTTCATTAGAGTGTAAAACATGAGTGAGAGAAACTCTAGCACTAACATCCTCCTCTTGATCTTCACTTCTTGATCTCTTAGCTTTTCTTTCTTCTTCTTGTTTCTCATCTTTTTATTTTTCTTCTAGTTGCCTTGGACTAGCTTCACACACCTTCTACAGCAACTAATCTAGGTCTTCAGTAATTTCAACACCATAAGCTTTTATAAGATTGTGACAATAAGCAACATATTCTTCATTTGTATATCTTCTTATTTTTAAATCCAAAGCAGTATTCTCACATTTCTCATCATCATGATCTATTGTGAAACAGTCTTTACAGAGAAGATGTGGCTACCTCTCCCAATGATATCTAACCCAAGTAACCCCACCAGAATCCGTATTCCACCAACCCCCTCTATACATAGGTTTCTTTAAATCAATCTTGACTATTGCAGTAATCATTGAGCCAAAACCAGGACGACAATTTTCTGGTTCAGTCAAGATCTTTGGACCTAATTATAATTCAACTAGAGCTTCATCAATAACCTGCACCGAATGATGTTCAAGAAGTATGTTTTTGAACTTGACATTCCATTCTTGATGAGAGAATTCTTGATCCTTAACAGCAATGGATGGATCATAATTTTTAAGATTGAGATGGCATATTTTAATATTCCATGGACCTTTCTTGAGAATAGCTTCAACTACTTCATTAGATGTGAACTTGAAGAGAAAAATATTCTTGTCCAGAGCACGCATATTTTTAATCCTATATTGCTTCCACAGTTGAGTTATTTATTTTCTAATGGCTTCTGTCTCAAAGGTATCTTTAGAATACAGTTTACCAATAAGAGTATTACTCAAATCTTCAGTTGCTGCCGAAATATCCCTATTTGAACCAACTGATCTTCTCAATTGTCGAGTATTCAAATCACAAAGTTAATTTGGTTGCTTGCATTTGAGAGGTGATAATAGTAATCTGTGAGTTTGAAGAAGAAGCCATAACTTTAGGGTTCCGAGCTTGAAAACTGTCTTCAGTAAAAAGGATATGTATAACCTTCAATTTCTTCACATTATATGGGTGAAATCCATATACAATATAACTAAAATTAGGTATTTTGGTATAACTAATATGAGATAATTTAGGAAAGGATATATTTTCCTGAGATGGAAGAGCATATTTAGCATTGAAAGAGATAGAAGTCAACTGATACGTATTCAATAAGAATCTCCATGTCCACCATTTACGCTGAGTAATAGGGGGAAAGTTTGAAATTTCAAATTTCAAATTCCTAGTCTTGAATCTCTGGATCGGAATATTCAAACCATAAAATCGGAATCACTAAAACTTTTGTGATCATAAACATGATCTAAACTATAATACTGGATTATACTGATAAAAACCATCCTTAACGTGATGGGATGCAAAACTGTTGTCGAAGATGAAATCAAAACTATCTTTGGCTGCAACAATAAAGTTGACAGAAGGAGATAATACCACACCAAAGTCCAAAAATGGATGCCTGCCATGATGGGTGAGTGAGGCCCTGCAAAGAATCTAGAGAGCCATTAGAAAGAAGAAGAAGAAGAAGATTAAGAAGAAGAAGAAGAATGCAATTCTTAAAGAATTAATCTTAGAAGCAAAAAAATATCAAAGAATCATATGAAATAAGTAAATTTTAAAAATAACATGAGGAAAAACCTGTGAGAAAAACCAAAAGAATCCAACAAAACAACCAAAATCAGGTTGATAGGATCATGACAATCAAGATGAAAAAACTAGATAGGAAAAGAAATCAGATTAACATAGCAATGCAAAGAAAACTTCTCTAAAATTTAAAACTGAGTCGACTCAGTTTCACCGATTCGCAGAGCTCTCAAAAACCATCGTTGGGTAACTCCAAGAGACTGTTATTTAGAGATTAACTCTATATAATGAAGGAGGACGAGCTCATACGAAGGATGGATGCAACTATGCAAAACTTTTTGGACTCGGTAAATATAAGACTACACGAGGATTGTCCAAAAAAAATATATACGGGACTTGTCCACCGTCAAAAGCAAAATTTCCATATACAACCATATTGTATGCTCATATGGGGGATAGTTTGTCGTGTACTCCTATTTTTATGCCTACACGGGGGATAGTCTGCGGTTTATGATGATTTTCCCATACGGTGGATAGTCTCCCATCTAGTGCGACATTACCAACCACTCCTTCGTAGAAGAAGGAGTGTATGAAAGAGTTCGGACTAAAGGAGGGTTGAAAGAGTACCATAGTATAGGCAAATTGGTAGTAATTTTATTCGTTTTGAAGGAGTGACACTACCCACAACATATGCTCTTAGCATAGCCCACCTCTCCCATTGATAGCGCAATGGTGATTCCTAGATGTTGTGCCCATTGCTGTAGTTTTTATCGCCTTGGAGTCTCTGCAGATTAATTCATCTCCATCATACCACAGGTGTCCCCTATCCGTTCAACTTGTGTTAATTTTAATTCATGTCATGTTCGGTCTTATCCAGACTGTTGAGATGATTATAGCGGTCCGAATGGAAGTGTTCAGGTTCGCAGTTGGTAGCATGTCTGCTAAATGAGGTGGTACCACCATGTTAACCAAGGTGAATTACGTTTGAAAATACAGGGCTGACACATAAAGTTTGTCCGTGTTGAGGTTTTCAGTGATATATAAGTTCATATCTAGTGAACCAGGGTACCGGAAGAGGAAACAAAATTCATTGGTGATGTAGGAAATATATAAGTTCATATCTAGAAAACCATGTTATCCACCTCAAAGGATTTGTCAGTCCTAGATTTGCCTGCACAGTGCTTCATTCTCTTTTGAGCTTTGTGGAGGGAATATTTGAGTAGGTCAAGCATTGCATCTTTTTCCTTTAGTTTTTTTCAACTGAAGTAGTGACCTTGGAGGGAAATGCCATGTGAGGTAGTCACAGAGAGCCTTGAAGGGAGAGAGCTCCATACTTGTATTGTACCACCACTGAGCCAGAAGAAGCCATCTGTACCATTATCTTGGTTGATGTCTTGTCATGCATCTGACATAATTCTAAAGGCATGCATTAACCCTCTATGTTTGCCTATCAGTTTGGAAGTGATATGCAGTGATGATTTGAGGCTAGTACCAAGTGTTTTAAAAAAATCTTGTTAAAAGAGACTAGTGAAGACCTTGTCTCTATCAGAGACAATTGAATAAGGGCGGCCATGTAGATTGAATACAGTGTGTAGAAACTCCTTAGCCATTGATGTTTGTAAGGATGTTGTAACCCAATGAAATGGACATATTTAGTGAGTCTATCTACAACCACCAAAATGACACTTTTCCTATCACTCATAGGTAACCCATCAATCAAGTCCATGCTTATATGTTGCCAAGAATGTTCAGGGACTGGAAGAGGCTGAAGTAATCCACCAGGAAAGTTGTGAGACACTTTATTTCTTCGATAGATGTTACAATAGGAGACAAACATCAAGATATCCTGCTTCATTTTAGGCCAATAAAAGTACTGTTTGGCTCTGACATATGTTGCTTGAATACCAGAGTGGCCTCCAACTGAAGATGAGTGAACTGAATAAATTATGATATTTATAATATTATTACTATTTTCTACATAAATTCTAGTCTTGTACCCGAGGACTTCATTCTGTTAAGTAAAGTTAGACATTGTTGAAAGGGAGAGCACCAAAGTGGTGGTGATGTTTTGAGTCTTCTCATTCTGGTTGTAACTAGCAATAATATCTTGAACCCAAGTTGGCTTGGAAAGTGCTAAAGAGCTGAAAGAAGCCTCTGTAGTTGGTC
Organism: Papaver armeniacum; assembly: GCA_023531295.1. Lineage (NCBI taxonomy): Eukaryota > Viridiplantae > Streptophyta > Magnoliopsida > Ranunculales > Papaveraceae > Papaver > Papaver armeniacum. The sequence continues at coordinate 48,648 of JAJJWW010016939.1, read as the reverse complement.
TTCTAGATAGTGCATCATCAACTACATTGTCACAACCTTTCTTGTATGTGATCTCATAGTCAAAACCCAACAGTTTCATCAGCCACTTTTCTTGTAAAACAGTTTTGAATTTTGTTCCAAGAAAATTTTTATACTCTGATGGTCTATTTGTATGATGAACTTACCTCCATGAAAGTACTTGTTCCATTTTTCTACAGCTGTGACAACAAACTTAAAGCTCTTTCTCATAGGTGAATAATTCACTTGCCCTTGGGCCTAAACCTTTGGTGAAAAAAGTTATAGGTTTACCTTCTTGAACCAACGCTTCTCAAATACAATTTGCACTTGCATCAATTTCCACTGTGAAATGTTTATTGAAATCTAGAAATGCCAAGATAGGAGTCTGAGACATAGCTAGTTTAAGTTTCTCAAAGGCAGTTGTAGCAGCATTACTCCATTCAAAGGATTTTTTTTCAAAAGATCTGTTAATGGTTTGCTAATAGAACCATAGTCATGCACAAATTTCCTATAATAACCTGTTAACCCAAGAAATCCTCTAAGCTCCTTTATATTTGTTGGTAGTGGCCATGTAGTAATGCTTGTGATCTTGGAAAGGGTCGGCACATACTCTATCTATTGAGACAATATGGCCTAATTACTCCAACTCATTTTATAGCTAGTGTTGTCTTAGAAGAGAAAAAATAATTTTGAGATGCTCTAGATGTTCCTCCATATTAGTACTATATATTAAGATGTCATCAAATAAAGCTAAGACAAATTTCCTCAAAAATGGATCAACAACCTCATTCATAAGGCCTTGGAAGGTTGCAGGGGCATTGGTTTGCCCAAATGGCATAACCTTGAACTCATAATGCCCATTATTGTGTATGTCATCTGTGTACACCCATTATTGTGTATGTCATCTTTGTACACCCATTATTGAGTTCAAATCAATTTTTAAGAACATTGTAGAGCCTTTGAGTTCATCTAGTAGCTCATCCACAATGGGTATTGGAAATCCATCCTTGATAGTAATGTTATTTAGCCTCATATAATCTACACAAAACCTCCATGAATTATCATTATTCTTCACTAAGAGCATGGGAGAGGCAAAGGGGCTATGGATATACTCAACATAAGTGCCTCAAGAGCTTCGAATTCTTCAAAATAGTCATCAACAGAAGTAATCTGGGATAATTTATTTATTAAAAGTGCCCATAAAATTCTCATCCAATAGATTCTCAAATCTAGCACACAAGATTACTAAACTCATTCCAAGTAATGAAATGTTTCCCAATCTTTACATTTAAAAATCATTTGTCTGCTTTATTATCTAAATACAGTAAAGCCGTACTTACTTGTTGATCGGCCAGAACATTGTGTAGCTGAAAGAATCGTTCACCCAACCCGTTGGAGATTAAGTTTGGGAAAGCGATGTAAACTTCCTCCTGAAAACTCTAGGATTGCACCACCAGAGTTGGAAATAGGGGGAGTATTATAGAGAAGTCACCCTGGATATCTGGATTGTCAAAGATTTTGCCTCTAATCCGTTGAATATAAGTGACAACGGTGGCTAGATGAGAACGTATCTGATCAATCTTGTCTTGTTGTAGCTTTTGTGATTCATCAAACTGAAGACTAATTTTAACCAGTTTCTCATCGACATCAATTAGCTTCGATGAATATTTTTTTGGATATCTTCTAACTGTTTAGTAGTAGGATCACCAGAACCACCCATCGGAAAAAAAAAGTTGAACGGCTCTTGATACCAAATGTACTGTACTAGTACAATTGAGAATCAAGAATGATAATTATGGGGAGATAGAAATATAATTCTAAAGAACGCATCCAAAGTAACCTCTGCTTCCAAATTAAGAGTGCAGCCAAGAGTTCATTCAATTCGGATATATACCAATTTTAGAGTTCTTACACTTTTATATCTTCACTAACCCTAATACAAATCAACCACCCTCTCGTTGAAAAGTGTCGTGATCTAACATACTCCCTAGTTATAACATCAAACATAATTATTTTGATAATGGATAATGGATACCACCTAAATAGGGCACCCAGGTACATATTACAAATTAGTCCTTTACTGTTTCGGAATACGACCCAAAGGAGTTGAGTTCTAGAAGTCTTCACAGCGGGTGAAGCAACTTAAGATAGTAGACTATATCTTAGGATTTACGTGCTTTGTCCATATTTATAGTAGGCGCAAATATACTGAAGGAACTGAGCAACTTGGAGTTAGTTTACTTGGTCTCAATTATACGAAGTTGGTAGTAGTCTTTGTACAACGTCTTAATTCTGAGAGTATTCAAAACTTGACTAGGTCCCGGAGTTTTTCCTCGTTAAAAAAATCTTGGGTCGTGTTATTTACCTTACTTCCACATTATTTAGTTTGCCTTTATAATTAAAGTAAATACACTTGTACGTTAATTAACACTTGGTTTCATCCCATAATTGGCTCAGTTCAGGAATCTGACTATATACCAAGTATACATCTTGTGGGTTCTATCTTTTTTACAGTTTTTGTCTATAGTAGATCACGCAAGGCGTGTCTTATATAGGTTGAGATACAAAAATTATGGTGTACTTGGTACCCTTATCATTTCAAATATGCACTATGGTCCACACAGTAATGGAATCGTGTACAAGGACTAAGCAAGTCTGTGAACGTCCAAGAAATAGTGGTGTTCATGGAAACTCTAGACTAGACAGTAATCCACAAGCCCAATAAAAAATTATGAATAAAGTTGTCTTAGAAATGTTTATGAGAGGTATAGCAAAAGTGTAATATCCCTTAATAATTATTGTACAAAAGTACAAGGGAACCTTAACAAATAATGTTTTGATTTCTCAAAAAGTATAAGGAGACATGTCAAAAGTGACATGATATGTATACTGGGTTTACATACACTTGAACATTTCGTGAAATTTTGATTTTGCTAAAGACAAGGTATACATACATTTAGGAAGTTCACAAACTTCTGCCTTTTATTAAAAGTTACAGAACTATGTCGAAATTCATATGTTTTCATGGTGGATTTTTGACGAACAAATCGCCTCTGCTCAGCTGTAGAAACACGAGGATTTTATATATCTTTGACCCGGCATCAGAAGTACGAAATTCATATTTTACATTCCATAATAGAATTGAAATAAAATCATTGTTACATGCATCTCCTACTGATCATGTAACCTCTTCAAAGCATAAATATATACGACAATATTAGAGCCTCGCCCGGCCGAGCTTTCAATATTCTATATATTTTATTATTTATGCAGTACGAATCAGTATTTGCTTCTGTATCCAAAACTCGCTAAGTTTTTTAGTAAATAGAAATTATTATTGAAAATTAATGAGGTCCAGGCACAAAGTGCCTTGACAACACTGACTCAATCCAAGGCGAGTAATCCTTGTACTCTTCTATAATAAGTTTATCCGTCCTAACTTTTCTAGAGATGATATCTGCCAAATGGTTATCATCTCTTTTGGTATAAGAAAGTTTCCAAAAATTAAAACCAGACAAAATAGTTTTGATCTCTTTTATGATCTTATTATTCTCACATCTGACATGAAGACAATCAGTGGTTATAGAATTGATTACGACTTCAGCATCGGTTATCAAGTGAACGTTGTCCATCCTTAGGCTTTTGATCCATATCAGAGCTTCTATAATAGCCACATATTCACTGGTTTCAGCATCAATTACTCTAGTTGCACAGTTTCCCTTGACTCCTTCACAACTTCCTGCAATAGAAAATAGCAACATACCAGTTCCAACTTCATTAGTTAAGTGATTAAAAGAAGCATCAACATATAATGTGTACCTAACATCTTCATTTTGGCATACATTATTAGTATTAATTAAATTCTTAGGGATAGGTTGCAAAAATAACTGAATATTATGAAAGTGATGATTAATTCTAGAAGCAGTAGAAACAGGTTTAGAGATTTAACCTGGAAGATGTATTCACATCTTCCTTTCCATATCACCCAGCATCCAACCATCAGTGTGTTTCTCCATTTAATCATTTATTCAACCCCAACATTATTGATGTCACTGAACCAAGTAAGAATCCATTCTTGAACAGTATTGCAGTTATGATTTACCTGATCAATGTCTATATAACTAACCTCCAGAATTCCCTTGCATGGGAGCAATTAATAAGAATATGAAAGAGAGATTCATTATTGCATATACTGCAATTTGGATCCATGGTTCTGTTATACTGAGAAAGCCTTAATTTAGTTGGCACAATTCCTTTTAAACACTTCCATATAAACAGTTTGAGTCTGTGAGGTAGATTCATACTCTATAGGGCCTTCAACGTCTTCTTAGGAACAATATTCAGAGCAGCTTGATTATTCACCTTGTTTTATTATAAGCACTCTTGACTGTGGAAACTCCATCTTTTGTAGGTTTCCATCTAACTACATCTTCTTCTTGCAGAGAGATTATCATACTCTTAATCATGTCAACAACTTCAGAGGAGAATACAGAATTTAATAAGGTATGTTCCAAGCAGCAGTGTCAGGCAGCATCAATAATTCATTAACCCAAATGTAAGAAAGATGAGTAGGATCACTAGGAACTGGTTTAATATCCAAACCAATTATCCAGTTATCTAACCATATTCTTGTTTTATTACCATTGTTAACCTCCATGCAATCATTTTCTTGAAGAATATGTAAACCAACTTCAATGCCTCTCCAGACCAATGAAGTATTATACTTCTTAGAATTTATATGCAAAAACTCCTCATTCTTGAAATATTTGGCTTTAAGAACTTGAATAACTAGATGATCACTCTGATAACTTATTCTCCATGACAGTTTAGTTAAAAGAGCAAGGTTAAGCATCTCAAGATCTCTAAAAGCCAAACCACCCAAATCCTTAGGAATGCACATATTTTCCCTGGAAATTAGTTTTGGACCTTTATTGTTTTTATGTCCCCACCAAAACTTTCTTTGTTGTGTGTCTAATTTATTAATCAGCTTCTTTGGAATTTTGAAAGTGCTCATCTGATACATGGGTACTGAGTTAAGTATAACTTTAATCATAGTAATTCTTCATGCTTGACCGAGATTGATGCCCTTCCAGTTTAATAATATTCTTTCAAAAGCAGTATTGACCTCTTCAAAAGAATTAACTTTAGATTTACCAATGAGAAGTGGTGAACCCAAATACTTCTCCTTCTTGCCCATATATTTAACAACAAGGATGTTCTTAAGAGTATTACTAACATTAGGATCCATATTGTTACTAAACAAAATGGAGGATTTGTCAAAACTAATGACTTGACCAGATTGTGAACTAAAATCATTCAGAATTTGCTTGAGATTATTCACACTGGTTAAATTAGCTTGGGTAAATATTAGACAGTCATCTTTAAATAAGAGATGATTGATAGGAGGAGTACTCTAGCATCTTTAAAGATGGGCAACAATGAGTGTTCTTGAGAACCATTCCATTGCAATTATAAATTGGTATGGTGATAATGGGTCACCCTGCCTAAAACCTCTAGTTGGCTTGAAATCTGCACAAGGAGAACCATTAAGAAGTACAAATAAATAAGTAGTACTTATACACTGATGAATTAGATGATTCCATTCTTTAGAGAAACCAAAACCTTCAAGGACTTTGAGAAGGAAATACCATTCTAGCCTATCAAAGGCTTTAGACATATCAACTTTAAGAGCTAGCCAACCACCTTCCCATTCTTTCTTACTCATAGAGTGTATAAGTTCACGACCAATAATAGTATTGTCATTGATGAGCCTTCCAACAACATAAGCAGCTTGATAAGGGGATACTATCTTGGAAATAAGGGGTTTCATCCTTCTTACCATAATTTTAGATATAATTTTGTAAGAAGTATTACAAATCCCAATTAGCCTTAATTCAGAAGGTGTAATTGGTTTCTTTGTCTTAGGTACATGAGAGCAATATATCTCTTGTTCAAATATTGTGGTATGAATCCAGAAGTGAAGTATCTCCTAACCATGTCACAAACCTCAGGGTCAACTGTGTTCCATTGAGTCTTATAAAAGCCTTCTTGAAAACCTTCTGGTCCAGGTGCTAACCAATCCTCCATACTTTTTAAAGTAGATAAAATTTCATCATCATTTAGAGGGGCAAGAAGGAGCTATTATCCTCTTTAGAAATTAAAGTTGGAAGAGGATTGTAATGTTGTTCTTGAATATTAGGAGACATATATAGTTATACTTATATCTTTAAAGTGATTTGTTAGCAAATCAGATAAATCATCTCTTGAGTGTAACCAATTGCCATTAGAATCTTTTAAAGAGTTGATGTTATTTCTTGCCATTTTCCTCTTATTTAAAGTATGGAAGTACTTGGTGTTATTATCCATGTCTTTTAAGAAATTATCTCTAGACTTTTGCTTATGGAAATCATGTTGTATCTGATGCCATTTATGAAGTTCTTCATTGATTGCAAAAGCTTTGGAAGTATTATCTGCTGAGTGAGGTAAATTTTGTATTTCAGACAATTAATTTTGAAGTATATCAACTTTTTGATGTATGTCACCAAAATGAAGCATATTCCATTTAGAGCAATTCTAGTGAATTGCAATTTCTTGATGAGCTTAAAACCTGCAGACTCATGTACTTCTTTTTCCGAAGCCTTGGCTATTTCAAAAGCACAAGACTTATCCTGCAACCATGTTTGAAAAAACTTGAAAGGTTTCCATAATTTTGGTTGGTTGTAATCTATAACCAACATTATTGGACAGTGATCACTACCATTTTGAACAAGCTGAAGTAATTTAGAATTAGAAAATTTAGTATTCCAATCTGCATTACCTAAAGCCATATCAATTCTTGATCTCTTTTTGCATGTACCCAAATTGTTACTTGTCCATGTATGTTCTTTGCCAATAAAACCAATATCCTCTAAACCAACTGCTTGCAGAATAGAATTTACCCACCCATCACTTGAAGAAGAAGAAGAAAAAGAAAAAGCATTAGAAGTAATAAGATGAATATTTAGATCACCCAAAAGATCCATGGCTGCATAATATTGTTGCCCACCTCTTCTATAAAATTCCACTTTTTTTTTTTTTTTTTTTTTTTTTTGTGAATTATAGTATCCATACATGCAAGAAAGAAGCCATTCAGGCTGACTTGGATAATCTTGAATAAGAGCATGAATCATGTTATCTTCACAATTAAGTATCTCACTGCTGACACCATCTTTCCACATGAGAACTAAGCCTCCAGAAAGACCTACTGGTTCACGGTATTTAGTATGTGGATAATTAAAAGAGACTAATAGAGGTCTTAGTTTAGCTTCTTCTAATTTGGTTTCACAAAGAAAAATCATATCAGGATTTTGTGCCCTAATTAGATCTCTTAGATGGTCTCTAGTATTTATGTTTTTAAATCCTTGCACATTCCAAGACAATACCTTCATTGTATTGAGTTTGTTCAGATATAACAAAGAAAAATTAGTTGAACTGTTTTTAGCTGAGGTTGAGATTACTAGTATAGGCCCAGACTAGACACCTTTGAAACATCTGATTTAAAACATGCAATGCTCTTGAATGAATAAAAGAATCAGTAAATAAAAAAGATATGCAAAAATCTAAAGTATGAAGATTATTTTCTAAATAGTTTAAGATGATATCTAAGTTCGTATTCTGTAAATTATTGAGCTAGTCCTAGTATTGAAAATTAAAAGATTGCAGTTTTTATTGAAATGAGTAACAAAAGGTACCTGCTCCTCTTATTCTGTGTTTTTAGTATGTTTTCGTCCTACTGTGACCATGTGAGTATTTTGGATGCCTGTGTTGTTATCATGGATGTTGTGATGAGAAGAAGACTCAACATCAAAAAGATTATCCATAGATTCTTTAGAACTTCTATGTCTCTTTCCAAGCCTCAAATCTTCAGAGTCTTTATAAGAGTTCTTCTTGAGTAGAAATTCCATATTGATTACTTCTCCATCTTTTGGTGGCACAAATACAGCTGTTTTAACAAATTTGTTTTAACTCTTTTTGGAAGAAGGTGCAGCACTGGAATTAGTTTTTGAAATATTTTTCATGAGATAACTAGTCTTTCCAAAGAAGTATGGCTTCTCATGAGCTTTAGCAAGATAGTTGGTTGCATCCTTACATGCTCCCTTACAATGATTAATCACATAGCATTCAGTGCTTATGCTGATAGGTTGTCTCTCATAAAAAAAAATCTGCCACTTAGTGATTCATGCATTAGTGATATACTTGATTCCTCTCCTCAATGGCATGGATAAATCAATATTGACACAAACTTTCACTGGATCACTACCTACTGGTAATGCATCTTTTGGCTCTATCCCTGTAACTTCACCCATGACTTTTCATATCTTAGTGACAGAAGCAACATTCATATGTTCAGGGAGGAGGTATTTCAATTGAATCCAGAATTGCTAAAATCCCCAATGCTTTTTTGTGTAGATCATGTCTGGAATATAGTCATGAACCACCAACAACTGCTTGTTAACACTCCATGGTATGTGCTCAATGACCTTGTTCAGAAGATCCCAGTTACAAAATTTAAAAATTATCATGTTTGGCTTAACCTCAACTATTTTTAATTCGTCTGGAGCAATGAATGGCCAGGTAAACTTAATGAATCTTTCTACAGTCTGGTAGTTCATCCTTCCTTCTATGATTATTTTTACAATAGCGCTAGCTTCCCAGTTTGATTCTTCTTTATCATCATTGTTATTTTCCTTCTGCAGAACTTCAACTTCATTGGTATCACTTAAATCTAACATAGCTTGTTTAAACTTGTTGACTAAGTCACCAACATTTTTTGCACTTCCTTCATCCATCTTGTAGTATACCTTAGGTTCACTGCGGCTAAGAAGATTTATATGTTCAATAAAGTTTGTACCAAGTTTATAAAGATTAGGGTTTTGAGAGAATATTGAACTTGAAGTCTTGATAATATTTTGACTGTAATCTAGGTAACAAAATATACGGGGATATTGGTAAGTTTGTGTTTATGGGTGAAAACTATTTCTGCCGGTTTTGGTAATTTGGGTATGTGGATGAGAAATGAATCTAAACCCTAAACAAATGCACTGCACGGGAGTGCTTGTGATTCGAAAAATCAATCTGTACAACTCTGGCCTAAACCAAGAAATGGCCATTCCAGACTTGCTTCGGTCACGAAGTGAAGGAGATGGGGTTGATCTTAGGGAGGGAAGCGAAGAAGGTGTTGAGATTGTGGAGGTGTTGGCTGTTTTATGACTTGTATCAGAAAGCTGAACTGGCTTGTAGGATGTAAGCTATCAGTTCTGGTGTTTGAATACGATTGTATCAACACTTGGTTTTCTGTCTTGTCTTCGTATCTTTGGAAATAGGGAGGAGAACCTATTTATACAAGTCATTAATCCTAACCCACGTATCTCATGGGAAGTGGAGGAAGTGGAGTGATGGAGTAGTGGAGTTGTGTGTTAGTGTCACACAACCAGTCTTGCCCACTTCTCCCGTCATCACTAACCGTCCATGACTTCCTGACACGTTCTTGTGATGGCGCGTTGTGCGTTGCACGCTGTAAACCGCCAGAACAATACCCCAGTTAGTATCCCCCAGTTTGTGACATGATTGATGTCTCGATCGTGTGGATCGTGGGACCCACAGGAAGTAGCATGTAATGCTAGGTTAAATAACTAATTAAGTTATTTGGGAAGTCGATACTTATAAAATATCGTGTGTATTCTATGCATGTAATGCATCGAATATATTCAGCACGTATGAAGCACCGCTATTTTAAGGCTTAATGGAGTTAATCACGATCAAGCGTCTTAAAATAGCACCACATCCAACCACGAGTGATCGTTTGGAGGCTGCATGGACGAGCCATGCTTTGACCGATCACTCTATGTGGAAGAGTGGTGGACGGTGATCATGGGAATGCTTCATTGGTCGCTTGACTCCTAGCCAGGGCTGTTCAACCAAGCTGGTGGAGTTGGACGAACGAGATAATTTTATGACACTCATCTGCGACCGTTGATAGAGTTTAGGGTCTTGAAGAGGTGCGCAAGCATCACTCTTCAGCTTGGTCGAAACCAAGCATGGGATGTGTATTAGGCAGGACCGACCGGGCATGCGTGTACACAGCTTGCCGGTGTACACGTCCATACCTCATTACCCCATGAAGATATAATCTAGGCCACTCAATTTTTCTGGCAAAGTTGAGTGGTTGAGATCGGTTTGCGGCAGAAATCCGTTGCCGCAAAAGAATCGGGGGCCACGTGACCATGCCTAGTTTGGGCGCACGAATCGAGGCGTCTAGCCATGGTCGGTCTTGGCCGATTGGTCAGGCGTGTAGACGGGCCCACGGTGATCGTGTTGACATGCTCAGGACCTGTTAAGTCCACATCTACACCTTCCATCTATGCTTGCGAAGATGGACGCTCGTGATCGATTAGCGATACATGTAATATGCCGCAAACCCTAATTAGGGTTTTGGATCGGTCGTATGTACACGACTTCAGCCTAACGGTTTGGCAGGTTATGCTTCTCCTTTGGGGAGGCCGACCATGTGGGGCCCACATTGGGTCGGTGGTGAACATGGTGATACCCGATCGACGGTCCTAGGCACGATCTAATCCATCCAAACATGCTGGTGAAGTTGGATGGTCGTGATCAATTTGAGACCTTAGTGGAATTTCCTGCGACCCTTTAAGCATTACGCCGGCCACACTTTGGGCAAATGCACGTTGCTCTATGGCTAGGTCAGGAGATGGTCGACCAGGCAGGTAGAGAGGGGCCCGCCGGTGTGCAGGACAATGGTTGTCCAACCGGCCATGGGACGATCTATGCCGTCCAACTATGCCGGCGAAGTTGGACGGACGCGATCTGTTTGAGACCGTCATTGGCAGTCTTATGCGTACATGTTTTCCAAGATGCTCCATACCAGCCCAACCATCCTACTCTAAGTTGGTGTTCGGTGGTTGTTTGGGAGGCGTGGTATGCATTCGACCGACCAGGGCATAAACGGGCCCGCTGGTGGTCATTAAGGTGGTATCCTGCTCCTGCTGAGGATCGTCTAGGCTGGTTAAATCATGCGGCCAACTTGCGTGGTCGTGATTATTTCTGAGACTGACATGGACAGTCCAGATGCTCAATTGGGATAGTATAACACACCGAGAGATGTATGCTCAATCGGGCTAGTATAACACACCGAGAGTTGTAGCCTGTACGGGTATTTCGTGCATGCCTCATTAGTGACACTTGGAGATTCGTGTTACTCTGCTGAGAGCAACACTCAGTCGTCATGCCACACCAATAATGAGATTTCAGCGGGAACAACACAGGAAATACAAGGCTGGTCATGCATTAATTGATAATGCTATAAATTCATAGGGCATATGGGATTGTTGCTACATGCTCCATTTTAGGTGAATTAGAAAAGTGGAGAAGTATTCATCACTTATTAGTGGCTTTATCCTTTGCAGGATGTCAGCGCATAATTTTGGCTTTTACAATTTTAGCCTTAAATGAAAATCCACCATCAACATTAAGTCCCCTGCCTAGCGCATAATGGTTACAGTATTGTGGGGTAGGCATGAGATGGTGACATACATATGCGAGAAATACGAGATAAAGGAGTTTACTCGGAAGAGCTTTGACCGACCGCTAGAAATTGTCCATGTGAACGCGCCGTGCAAGCATGAAATTTTTTGGGTGGGACCGGTTTCTTTCCTTGGGCGTTTGAATGAAAAGAGGAATCCTTTTCTATTGGGATTCTTCTAATTATTTGTTTATAAAAGGGACCGACCCCTTTTCTTTTCTCACATATATTTTTTTTTGCCAGCTCCCGTCCACGACCTTGTTGCCGCCCCTACCGACGCCGCTGCCGTTGACGACGCCGGATTTACTGCCGCCGTCGGACTTTGTTGTTGCCGCTGGACTTCGTCGCTGCACGTGCATGAGGTAGGTACTTCGTCCGTTCTTCCTTGCTCTCACGTTTTTTTTTAAACCCTAATTTCTTAGGTAAACTCTTTTGCAAGATATATCATGATTAGTTTCTCCACCGAAATTGATAGCAAAAACCGCCCTGGGATTGCTTAGTAAAACAAGCCGTGAATCCATGAACATGTTGTTTTTGCTTCTTTTTCCACCGTTGCATGCAAAACCTAGCTTTTAGGTTATAGCTTGAAAAACCCTTGGATTGAATTTCGTAGACACGATTCCCATGAATAAATAAAAATCGTGCTATGATACGTGCGAATGAATGTGGTCCCGCCATACATGCTTGATTGAACGTGGGTCCCACCGTGTACGCCCAGCCTTATGACCTCGACCAACACCGGCTTCGTGACCTCGACCGGCCTTGCTTGATGACGTGGCCCAATACCAGACTTGTGACCTTGATCGGCCTTGACCAATACCGGCTTGACGTGACCTAACACCAGCCTACTTGACTGACATGATATCAGTCTTGCTTGCGTGGCCCAATACCTGCTTGACTGACGTGATTCCAGTCCTGCTTGGGGATATTAGCCCTGTAATATCGACCAACACATGCTTTGCAGACTTAACCAACACCTGCCTCGTTTGGTGACGTGGCCTAATACCGGCCTTGTTTGGACCCAATACCGACCTTGCCTGCTTTGCCCAGCTTGGTATACTTTAACGTGAATGTGTGTCCTACTCGGCCGGGACTATACATTCCATGATACGCGTTTTCGTACAAGTACTGACTCCCCTGCTTCTTCTTTATTGTAGAATGAACAAAAAGGCTCATGCTAAGATGTCTTCTGGGAATAATGCTGATACCAAGTCAGGGAGTGTTGACATCTTCAAAGATATGCCGAACATAGATGATGATTTGTTCACCGTGACTTTTCCGAACATTAGAAAGCATCCTTCTCACAAGATAGTCCTGCTCTCTGGTTCAGAAAATATGGAAGCTGATCCATCTTCTTCTTCAGCACTTGTGATGAGATTCTGTCTTCGGAGAAATGAGTATCCACCTTCACCTATTGATTTCAAGATTTGTCATACCCCGTTGGATCCTTATGAAGGATGGATGTGACGCATGTTTAATAATAAGAGTATTAAGGCTAATTTGATCAAAGCGCAAATCCTTGATGCGGTCATGGCATCCGCCGCTCTTCAAGTTAAGAAAGATGCGGCAGGCTTGATCACTTTCATTTCTCGGTGGTGTCCATCTACTCATACAGCCTTATGTAGATGGGGAGAGATGACCATTACTCTGGAAAGCGTGGCTGCATTGATGAACCTGCCTGTCGCTGGAAGCTTCTTTTATAAAATTTCTGATGCAGAACGTCGCGATTATAATGCTATACTTCGAAAGGCGGGAGAATTTGATGACCTGGAGAAGGAGAAGAAAGATACAAAATGCTTTTACACTTGGTGGGTGTCGGAGTGGTCTCCTGCAGACCCGAAACCAGATCAGGAGTTGGAAGACGAGCTCAGCGTGATTGCATTTCTGTCTTTGTGGCTATCCAGAGACATATTTGACGATGGTTCTGGAAGGAAGACCATAAGAGGTGACCTTGTTGTATTTGCTATAAGGCTGGCAAAAGGTGAGGTCCTTCCCCTAGGTGCCTTGTTTCTTGGATCACTGTATTCTGGACGCCTTAGCGACGGACATGCATGCTTCCAATGGGTATAAGAAGGTGGAGTCGCATATCCACATTGCTTTTCTTCAGGCATTTTTGTGGGAACATTTCAAAAGCTATGCTCCTGTTCCTGCAACTTCACTCAGCAGTTTGTATGGTGGTTCGAGAATACTTCGTTGGCAGAAGAGACGTCCAAAAACCGGTATGAAGCTTGTGGATGTCTTCGACAATGTGTCCTCCATAGATTTTCGTCCATGGGGGCCGATCCATCCTTCCATAATTCACCCAAAGACTTTTACTACTATTCCTGATGCCGTGTTGCGTACTGATGCTGGAACCGCAAGTCTTGGAGAACTTATTTACTTGCGAAGCTGCACTCCGGGATATGTCCCGTCTTTATTTGACAAAGAATTTACTGTGACTCCGTACAATATTGACAGGGCTGCTCGGCAAATGGGATTTGACCAGGGTGTTCCATTTCTTCGTCCGTTGAAGGCTCCAAAAGAACTTTTCCCGGACATTCCCTATTGCTGGTAGCCAACCTCGTGGTAGCGCTCCCGCTCGTTATGGCGACTTCTGTCCTTGGCAGTTAAACTTTGATGGTATGAATTTTGAATATGCCTACGATGCCGTTGATGTGGACGAAGAAGAAGGCTCCGATGCTACCCTTCCTCCAAAGAGTACCGCCACTGTTAAGGTATGCCTTCTCGTGAGATTGTAATGTGTATGCTTGCCCCTTTTCTTCTTGGTTTGAGATCAATCAGAGCATGGAGAAAATTGTCTTTAGGATAATGCCATATTATGATTTTCAGGTAACGAAGAAGAAAAAGATATGTCATGTTCAGTCTTCTACCGCTGCTGTTGAGGAGACAGAAATTCCCGATGAGGTAGTCCCGTGAACGACGAGTACATCGAGGAAGAAGAGGAAGTTATCGATGATGACGAGCGTACATAGACTTCTCCACACAATCATGAGGAAGGTGAGAATATTGGTGGTGGAGCTACCGGAGAGGAGATTTCCCCTGGTGGTCAAGGAAATATTACCGCTGATGATCCTACACTTTCCCCCTCCGAATCAGAGGAACGAAGATGTTGATTTTCAACAGACAGTCCATGTTGGGTCGGTCCAGGAGTTTTCTTTTGGCAAGGTTTATTCCTCTGGTGAGCAGATTGATATTGGAGATGTTGACTTTCGTTTTCTTTCTCCAAACGATGAATGGGATGTTCTCGCTGAGTCTGGTGGTGAAAAAGCAACTGTGATGGAAAAAAGTTCCGATGATGGGAACACCGAGGCTCTTGCTACCAAGGAATCCGAAGCCAAGAAGGATTCTTATAGTCAAAAGAATTTTGTTGACGAAGGGGCTTCCACCGAGGCTTTGGAAGGCTTCGAGAAGGCCATGATGCAGGATGGAGATGATGTCAGACTTAACTGGTTATTGAAGAAAAGCCTGATGTTCGCGCCCAACCCTGCTCCGGTGGTCCTGGGTGAGAAGAGTTCCGATGCTTTCGCTCGTCGGAACATGCAATTGGCATCCCATGATGAGGTTGTAGAGAGCTGGGAGAAGGACCTGGGGGCTACTGCTACTAGTCTTCTAGTTGATCCACCATCCACCGTTGCTGACATGATGGCGATAGCTGATGGGTATCAGCACGGCTACCCTCAGCAGCGTATTCTTGAGGTAACTACAGAATCCCTCTGGACTGGTTGATGTGTTGTGACGTCTTTTTATTAATTGGTCATTTCTTGTTTTTCAACGCAGATAATGAGAAGCGAACATTGCAATCATACTCTGTACCAGTTCTGTAAAGCGAAGGCCCTTAAATTGGAGGCTAAGATTCGTCATAGAGAGGAGGAGTTGAATGCTTCTGAGGCACTCGTTGTTGCTAAGGACAAGGAGATATTGGAATTGAAGAATCGGTTGAAGGGGAAGGAGTGGCTTGGAGTTGAAGAGGAGAAGCTTCGTCTTGAACTCGCACTTGTTCGTAGTGATCTGGAGAAGGCCCGTAACGATGCTTCGTCTTCTCAAGGTTTGTTTTCTTTCCTTATTCTCCTCTTCGTCTCTCCCTTTCGTCTTCTTAGTGTGATGTATGAGTCTCCCCGCCCTATCTTCAGTAGGTGATGTCAGAAGAGAGTTAGCATGGCTTCGGAGTGAGAGGACTCGACAGGCTTCTCGGATTAGAGAGTTGGTGCAGAAAATTAAGGATGAAGCTGATAAATGGAATGCCCGGGCCGATGAGCATAATGTCCTGGTGGCTGAATGGCGAGAGAAGCGGAACCAAATGGTTGATATGAAGAATAGTTATAATGCCGATCGTCGCCAGTTTAATGGTGCCTTAGTGTGGACTCGTGATAATCTGCGTGAGGCGTGTGAGGATATTTCCTGTTTAGAGGCTAAGGTAACAAGTTTGGAAGGAGAGCTGCGCCAAGCTCGTTCATCTCATGACCCTGAAGTCAAGGGTTATATACAACGACTTGTTCGGGAGAGAGACGATGCCAGAGCCGAGGCTCACGCTCTTAGTAACGCCTTGAGTGCTTCTCGGGCCGATGTGGCTCGTTTAGTTGAATCTGAGAAGGATCTTGAAGTTAATATGTATAGGCTTACTAAGGGGATATAAGAGATGAGTAATGAAGTTAGCCGCCTTCATCATCTAGACTCCATGAAGCAGGTAGAGTTGGATGAGTGTCAGTTTGCTCTCACAAATCTTCGTTTGGATTATAAGAAAATTTCGGACGAGTATGATTTTCTTGACGAAGCCCGGGATGCTGTAGTTAATGAATATGAGATAGCTTCGGCTAATGTCGAAGGTATACATTTGTTTGGTCGTGAGTGGTCTTATAATTCTAGTTTTCTAACCCATTCGTGTTTTTTTTCTTTTTCAGAGCTCGAGGGACAGCTTAACCTTGCAAATGAAAAGCTTGAAAAGGCTCAATCTTCCCTAGTGAATCAGGAGGGTCTGACCAAGTATTATCAGAGTTTAGCTGGGTCTTGGGATGAAGCACCGAAGGAGGCAGCCAAGGAGGTAGCCCGACTGACATCTTTGTTGTCACAGTCTGAACTCAAGGCCACCATGATTGCATACAAGGCTCGTTGCCAGCTTGCCGAAGAAGTTAACAAAACTCTGACCAGGATCGACCAGGGTCTTCAGAAAGATCATGGCATTGTCAAGAATTACCCCCGTCGTCATATGCCCGAGCCCTTAAATTACTCTTCCGGTCCTTCTTCGGGAGGGAGTGTCCCTTCGTCTCAGAAGAAGCCTCCAGCTGATCACGTCGGGTCTTCCAAAGGGAATTAGATCACCATACTTTTTATAGAAAGTTGATCTTCATTGATTATTTGGCTTCAGACCCTTTTTTGGTGTATTTTGCGTTTCTTGTTTAGTTTCACAGACTTGTAATCAACTTTTTATGGAATGGATCATCGTTTGTTTGGATATGTACAATTGTGATTTATCTGCATGGTCAATTCAGTGATTTTCTTTAGATAAATTAAGTAAAAAAAAAAGTTAAGTAATGGAAAGTGTTTGACGACAATAACGAAGATATGCACCTTCGTTATTGACTGTGGACTTGTCACCCCATTGGCTAACCCTTGGCCAGAGGATTACCAAATGGTGGGGGTTGACGCAGCATTCCCGGATATGTAATGCGTTATTAAAATATTTTCATGCATACATTCCGCTGACCCGCTGCCTTTTTGATTGGTTGGGTATCTCTTTATGCTAGAAGCTTTCCCCATGGTCCTACACTCATAGACGCTGATAGGGGAGTCCCGAGAGATTGTATATGGTTACTTTCCCCGATAGAAATTTTGCA
Source organism: Papaver armeniacum (assembly GCA_023531295.1). Taxonomy (NCBI): domain Eukaryota; kingdom Viridiplantae; phylum Streptophyta; class Magnoliopsida; order Ranunculales; family Papaveraceae; genus Papaver; species Papaver armeniacum. Next base: position 31,242 of record JAJJWW010016939.1, on the reverse strand, counting down.
AAAAGCTTATTTGATTGATCAGGTGAGGTCTGCTATTCCTCGTCCAGAGATAGAAACATGTCGAGCGGGTACGCTATCTTCTTCTTCTGGTGCTCTTCACGTAGATGCAGAACTGCGTTGCTTTCACGGATAATATGGCTTGATATATTTCGCATTCCGCGGGTGTTTAGGACTTCTCCTTTCAAGTTACGCAGTAATAGGATCCATTTCTGGCGATGTCATGTATCACAAAAGGTCCTCCCCATGTTGGTGCTAATTTGCCCCACTTTTTCTCTCGCTGGTATTGGGGTATAGTTCTTAGCACATACTGTCCTTCTACAAAGTTTCTAAGTTTAACCTTTTTGTTGTATTCCCTTGCTAATCTTCGTCGGTAATTCTCCATCTTATGTAGCGCTGTCTCCCTCCTTTCTTCCAGATCGTCGAGTCTTTCCAGCATCATGTTCGATGTGAGGTTCTTCTCCCATGCTTCGGTCTTTGTGGTTGGCATGATGATTTCTGTTGGGATAACTGCTTCGGCTCCGTAAGTGAGGAGGAACGTTGATTCTCCTGTAGCGTACCTTCGAGATGTTCGGTATGACCATAACACGTTGTCTAGTTGTTCACACCACTGCCCTTTGTGTTCATCCAACTGCTTTTTGAGGATAAGAGCGAGGGTATTATTGGTAGCCTCGGCCTGGCCGTTACTTTGAGGATAGATGGGGGTTGATTTATTCTTCCTGATTTTGAAGGTATCAAAGAGCATGTCTATGTTCTTTCCCTGCAGCTGTTTGCCGTTGTCAGAGACAATCTCTACGGAGATCCCGAACCTGCAAATGATATTTTGGAAGATAAATGTGAATACGTCTGAGTCGCGGATTCTAGATAGGGCCTTGGCTTCTACCCATTTGCTGAAGTAATATGTGGCTACAATCAAGAATCGTCTTTTTCCCCGATCCTTCGATCAGGGGTCCAACGATGTCTATTCCCCATTTTGAGAAGGGCCAAGGACTATCCACCGAATTCAGCTTCGTTGCATGTGCATGGATTCTTTTAGCAAACCGCTGGCATTCCTTACATCTCCTAGACATTCTTGCAGCGTCTCGTATCATTTGTGGCCAATAATATCCCTGCATTTTTGTTTTGTCTGCTAGTGATCTCATCCCACTATGGTAACCCGCGTCTCCATAGTATATGTCTTTCAAAACCCGGTGTCCTTCTTCTCTTGATAGGCAGCAGTAGCGATGTCCGAGAAAAGACTTCTTATATTAAATTTCGCCCCTAAGGTCGTATCTCCCCGCCTTTAATTGCACCTTTCTAGCTTGCTTCAAGTCCGAAGGCAGCGTTCCTTCTTTAAGGAAAAGATGAACTTCGGTTCTATAATCTTCTTCGTTCTTGAAGTCTTCATCTTCATTAGCTCTTGTCATAATATCATCTTCGTGAAAGTCATCGGCGATGTCTTCCCCTACATCATCGTCAGCGATATCATCCCCTACATCGTCTTCACGATTTGTAGCGAAGGATTCCTGAGGAGTAATCGAGGGCTCATATACTCTTGTTATCTTGATTGCCTTGACGCTTTCATCTTTCAACATGGATGATATGTATGCTAACACATCAGCATGCCTGAGGTCTCTTCTGCATAAATTCCGGAACTTGATGCTAGGTATTTGGGATGTTAGAGTTTGGACCAAGGCCATGTATGCTGAAAGGGTCTCGTCGTAGACATTGTATTCCAGTCATATCTGTCGTATGACTAGTTGTGAATCACTTGTCAGACGTACATCGGTTATACCCATTTCTATTATCAAACTAAGAGCATGTACCAGGGCTTCGTATTCAACGATGTGGTTGGTATGTCCCTTGAATTCCAACCTTAGCGCATGCACGACCCTTTCTCCAAAGGGGGGTGGTGATTACGATGCCTATTCCCGCACCTTCCCTATTCCTTGATCCGTCGACGAAGACCTCCCATCATCTTTGGTTTGAAGGTTCGAGAACATTGAGTGGATCTTTCCCGTCCCCTGCTTCTGGTATGCCCCTTACTTCCTCGTCATTTTCCAGAGGTAAATCTGCTAGAAAATCCGCCAGGACCTGCGATTTTTGGGAATGTTGGATCTCATGGATGATGTTGAACTGATCAAGATGAGTATTCCATTTCGCCATCCTTCCTACTTTCCCAGTAGCTTTTGAGAACGGCCTCCAATGGTGCTTTACATGGAACACGAATGTAGTGAGTCAAGAAATAGGTTCTTAGCTTTTGGGTTGCCCATACTAGTGCCAAGATGAGCTGCTCGATCTTTGTATAATTTCTTTATGACTGGTTGAGAGTCTTGCTGACGTAATAGATTGGTTGTTCTATCTTTGTGTTCGTCTTGACCAATACTGCACTGACCGCATCCTCCGCTGCTGCTATGTAAAAAGCCAAAACCTCATCGGGATCGGGCTTCTGTAGGATCGGGATCGTGGCTAGATATTCTTTGATCTTTTGGAAAGCTTCCTCACATTCTGTGGTCCATTCAAACTTGCTCACTTTTTTGAGAATGTTGAAGAAATGTTTGCATTTGTCCGATGACCGGGCGATGAATCTACCCAGAGTCGCTAAGGATCCGTTGATATTTTGGACTTCTTTTAGGTTCTTCGGGGATGGCATTTCTACGATGGCCTGGATCTTGGCGGGATCTACTTCGATGCCCCACTTCGTTACTAGATACCCAAGGAACTTCCCTGAGGTGACGCCGAATGTGCATTTTTCTGGGTTTACTTTCATGCTGTGCTTCCTCATTGCTTCAAAGATATCACTCAGGTCTTGATGGTGATCCTTGCGCAGCTTACTTTTGACGAGCATATCATCAACATAAACTTCTAGGGTGTTCCCAATCCATGGTTTGAAGATAGCATCAACCATCCTCTGGTATGTTGCCCCTGCATTTCTAAGTCCGAAGGGCATCCTTGTGTAACAATAGAGGTCGTGCGTGATACGTATTGATCTCTGTACCTTGGTGACTATTATTATAGAGGCGGAATTCAAAATAATAATAGACGAAAAACTTAGAAAACAGAACACAAGTAGTAATTCGAAGAAAATATCTTCTCTTAGATTATGAACAAGAAAACGATTACAATTCTCTTTGTTACGCTCACAATCTCTCTAAACAAAGGATTAACCTTAAATCGTTTGCTAAGCTTGCACAAGTATTGTTGTAAGCTTTTCTCTAGGTTTTCTGTGCCTAGTATCTCGATGCGTCAATAACAAGAACACACTAACTAGATGTGTTTAGTTATGAGCTAAACATCCCTATTTATAGGATTCGTTTGGTTTCCCAAACCTCTTATGAATCTATTTCCTTTTGTAGGACTAATTCCTTTTCTAGGTATATTACCTAAACTAAGAATACTTCTCAAAACAATACTCCTTCCTAAACTAGGAATTTATCCTAAACAAGGAATCCTTCCTAATATAGGGTTCTATCCTCAACTCGTCTTGAGGATTACTAGTTCCCGGGGAGAGGAAGATACACATGTATCATGCGCCCCCCTTAAGAACTTGAACTCCTGTGAAAGTTATATTTGTAGGTTAGGGAACTCGTGAGTTCCTTTCACCCTGCTTTGAACCATCTCTCCTTGCGGGGAACTTGACCTTGACATCTACTTAGGAAAGTCTCATTCTCTTCCTGGCGTGTCTCTCGTCGCTCTTCGCTCCATAATGCAATCTTCTTCGAGTGATTCTTCTCTATCAAACCACAAGTCTTCCACATGTGGCAAGATCATCTTGTCATCTCCATCATCATCTAGTAATGGTGGTTCAAACATACTTAACCTTCTTAGGTCTTCTTCTTGTTGTTTTGTAATGTATTCCAAACCAACTCTACTCGGCTTCTCGTCAAGAGAACGGATCACAAGGAGAATGAACTTTGTACTAGCATTCACCAACCGTTTAGCCCGAGTGGTCTGTAATCAAACTTGCTCCCTCAAGAGGAGAGTCAATAACTCGTATTACAAAAGCTTTCCCATCTTTGGTAAAGGTATACTCTGCTCCCTCCTATGTAAAACCACATCTCGATCCCACAAGTAAGGACTACCAAGTATAACTTGACAAACATCCAATGGAACCACGTCGCATGTAACCTCGTCAATGTATGACTCATCAAAAGCAAACTTGAACATGCACTGTTCGCAACTCCGTAGCCCACCTTCCTTTTGAAGCCACCCTAAAGGATAGGGTTTCGGATGTTTGAAAGTCTTCAAACCCAACTTCTGTACCAAAGAATGTGAAAGTAAATTCTTCGACTTCCGGGTCAATAACAAAGACATCTATTAGTGTTGTCTTAACTGCATCTTAACCGTGAAGAGTCGTTCCCTAGGATCGTATTCCATAATTTCTTCTACGCCTCCCGCCATTAGAGAGAGCTTTTGATTAGGTTCTGTTAGTCCTTGGACTTCTTTTGGAACTTGTGCGACTAGTGTTGCCATCATGGCTTCTTTATTCTGCAACCCTTTTGGTTTTAGATTAGGATACTTCATCCAACACTTGTCAACAACATGACCTGTTTGTTTGCAATGAGTGAAAATCAACCCTTATTTGTCTTTAGACTTCCTATCTTCTTTGCTCCTTTCATCTCCTTTAGCGACGAAACTTGCAGACTTTCCCTTGACGTTTTCCTCAACATCATTTGTCTTCTGCATGCCTTCGATGGCATTAGCTTTTATGCTTGCTTCGGAGATAGTATCCACCGAAAACATCTTCAACTCCTTCCGTATATACTCATGGAACCCGGAAATATATTTCATGTAGATAACATAATCTCCCAAGTCTAAATCCAAAATCATAGCTTGATTCTGAAATTCCGAAGTATATTCTTGTACGGTTTGGTTGTAAGTCTGCTTCAAGTTGTACCACTTGAACCATCTCTCCTCAAGGTAGCCAACCGGATAAAACCTGTTTCCTTACAACTGCCTTGAATCTTTTCCACGACAATACTCCTTTACCTAGGTTTTGTCTTTGATAAGCTTTCCACCAGGTTAGAGCATGCTTTTGTAGCTTCAATGCCGCGAAAACAATCTTTTCCTTTGAACCATATTCAAAGAAAGAGAAATACGTCTCTAGACGTTCAATTCCAATCATCTAATTTTTCTACATCGACACTCCCATCGTAAAGTGGAATATCAACACGAAAATCAATTTTCAGATTCTTACCATGAGGTTTAGTTGATGTAGGACTTTTAAGAAACTCTTTCTCATTTTCTTCATCCTCATCTTCTTCCTCTTGTTCTTCTTCTTCTGAATCGTCTTCTTCAGAATCATCTTTTTCCGAAGCTTCGGTGAAGGTGTAACCTTTTCTTTGTCTCGCTTCTTAGGTGTATGAGAACGAATACATTCACTCAATTCCTGAAGGGTAACTTGAATAGACTTCATGTCCTGTCTCAGCGTAGCCACCTTTTCTTCCATAGTTTGTGGTTCGCCTTCCTTAGGATCACCATCGACTTTGTCATCCTTGATCCCCTTGTTTTCTTAACGTCTTCCAACTTCTCGAGTACCTCACCAAGCTTTATGTAGAGAGATCTAGTGAAAACCATAAACCACAGGATTTACCCTAAAAACTAACCTTGCTCGTGATGCCAACTTGATACGTATTGATCTCTCATACCTTGGTGACTATTATTATAGAGGCGGAATTCAAAATAATAATAGACGAAAAACTTAGAAAACAGAACACAAGTAGTAATTCGAAGAAAATATCTTCTCTTAGATTATGAACAAGAAAACGATTACAATTCTCTTTGTTACGCTCACAATCTGTCTAAACAGTGGATAAACCTTAAACTGTTTGCTAAGCTTGCACAAGTATTGTTGTAAGCTTTCTCTAGGTTTTCTGTGCCTAGTATCTGTCGGTGCGTCAATAACATGAACACACTAACTAGATGTGTTTAGTTATGAGCTAAACATCCCTATTTATAGGATTCGTTTGGTTTCCCAAACCTCTTAGGAATCTATTTCCTTTTGTAGGACTAATTCCTTTTCTAGGTATATTACCTAAACTAAGAATATTGCTCAAAATAATACTCCTTCCTAAACTAGGAATTTATCCTAAACAAGGAATCCTTCCTAATATAGGGTTCTATCCTCAACTCGTCTTGAGGATTACTAGTTCCCAGGGAGAGGAAGATACACATGTATCAGTGCGGGGTGTAGAATGTTGTATGTTGTTGATCTTCTTCTGCCAGGGCTACTTGGTTGTAACCAGAATAACCGTCAATGAATGACATTTCTTCGTATCCTTCGACAGCTTCTACCAGCTGATCGATGCTTGGGAGTGGGTAACTATCTTTCGGGCACGCCTTGTTGAGATTGGTGAAGTCGATGCATATTCTTACTCCTCCATTCTTCTTCGGCACAATGACCATGTTCGAGATCCATGTTGGATATTTGACTTCCTTGATGAATCCTGCTTATAATAACTTGCAGAGCTCTTTTTCGATTGCTTGGTGATACTCTGGTGCTACCTTTCGTAATTTCTTCCTGAAGGGTGTGGTGCCTGGCTTTATACGAAGTTCGTGTTGGATTATCTTCGGATCAATTCCTGGCATGTCACCTAACATCCACGCGAAAATGTCTGCGCATTCCTTGAGTAGCTTGATTAGAGCTATCTCTCTTTCTTCATCCATTAAGGTCCCTATCTTGATCATCTTCGGGTTTTCTTCGGTCCCTATATTGATCTCCTTCGCGGGTTCTACGGATGTGAACGTAGGCTTCGGTTCCCCTAGGAGAGGGACATTCTTTAATTACTATTTGGTAGGCTCTTCAACCTCCTTAGCTGTTGATGTACTCGCCTCAGTATTTAGAACGATGCTTTCCTTTGTCAGACTTTTTCCAGAAATTTCTTCGAGATAAAGATCAATGGCTTTTTCCTTAGCAGCCTCTTTATTTCGGCTTCTTCGGGATTTCCGCTGCTCATCTTGTTATTATTGAGCTGATTTTGTAGAGCCTGGCATTCTCGAGCGGTGACTTGATCTCCTTTTATTTCCATTACCCCTGCGGGCATTGGAAATCTAAGATACTGATGATAGGTCAATGCCACTCCTTTGAGTTTGTGTACCCATCTTCGACCAATGATGTTGTAGGGGGAAGGAGCGTCTACTACACTGAATCGAGTTTCAACCTTCATTGGTCCTATGTTTATTTGCAAAATAATTTCTCCCAAGGGTTTCGTTGGTGCCCCATTGAACCCATAGATGGTATAGTATGATGACAGTTGTTCGTCATTTGGATCCACTCGTTTGAACGTGTTATAGAACAGAACATTAACCGAACTCCCCCCATCGATGAGGATCTTCTTAATATTGCATCCTGTCACTGGTAATATAAGGACCAAAGGGTCGTTATGGTCTTACATGTCTTCTTCGACATCCTCAGCGTCGAAAGTCATTGGTGCATTCATCCACTGCTCATGCTCGTCTACTTCTACTCCATCGATTTTGAACAGCTCGCAGTAGTCCTCGAATTGCTTTCTTAGCCTTTTCCCTATCTGAGCCGTAAGTGAGGGTCCAGTAGTTTTTGAGCATGAGATGGTGTTGAGTGTTCAGTTACCCTCGGGGAGTTGGAATTTCTTGCTTCGTTTTTCCCTGTCATCGGTTTCTGCCTTCTGAATGTATTGCTTGAGATCTCCAGCGTCAATCAACTTTTGGATCATTATTTTGAGATTCTTGCATTTCTCGGACTGGTGCCCGTTGAAGAAGTGATACTCGCAATAATCTCTTGACTTCTCGGATCTTGGGGGCTGCTTTCCTTTGGACCATGGCCACTCCAGGTTCTCCCGATCCTTGATCTCCCTCAGGATGCGGGTGTAGTTGGTGTTCAGCTTCGTGTAGACCTAGTCTTCGAATTTTCGGTCATCACGCCGACGATCGTCCCTTCGTCCTCTCCTATCTTCGTTAGGCCGCTCGGTTGAACCGCCCCTTGATGGTTATTTTCAATGATGTTGTAGTAAAAGGTTCGTTGAGACTTGTGAAAGCAGATTTTTAGACTTAATTTTTAAAACAAAAATATAACAAACTCAAAATACAAAATGTTGTGAAAATTATGGAGAGGCTGTAGCTAGGATTTCACCATTCATCAATACTTATGTGGTTTTAAATTAATTTATATCATGCAATTTAAACAATTGATTTGATTCTAAAGTATTGCCAAAATCATATTCCCAAAATATCAAATGTTAGTCGCAAGCATAACGCATCAAGAGTCTAAAACTAAGCATGCATCATCAAGAGAAAACACATTTGATTAATAAAAATCATTTAATTCATTTTTTATCAATGCAATTAATCATATAAAAATATTGCATAAATTAATAAAGTAAATATTACCACATAATTCTTGAAAGAATGGCTTCCTCATAGTTAATAAAGTAAATTTTACCACATAATTAATAAAGTAAATATTACCACATAATTCTTGAAAGAATGGCTTCCTCATAAATTAATAAAGTAAATTTTACCACATAATTAATAAAATCATGATGATTTCTGTTGGGATAACTGCTTCGGCTCCGTAAGTGAGGAGGAACGGTGATTCTCCTGTAGCGGACCTTCGAGTTGTTCGGTATGCCCATAACACGTTGTCTAGTTGTTCACACCACCGCCCTTTGTGTTCATCCAACTGCTTTTTGAGGATAAGAGCGAGGGTATTATTGGTAGCCTCGGCCTGGTCGTTACTTTGAGGATAGATGGGGGTTGATTTATTCTTCCTGATTTTGAAGGTATCAAAGAGCATGTCTATGTTCTTTCCCTGCAACTTTTTTCTGTTGTCAGAGATAATCTCTACGGGGATCCCGAACCTGCAAATGATATTTTGGAAGATAAATGTGAATACGTCTGAGTCGCGGATTCTAGATAGGGCCTTGGCTTCTACCCATTTGCTGAAGTAATCTGTGGCTATAATCAAGAATCGTCTTTTCCCCGATCCTTCGATCAGGGGTCCAACGATGTCTATGCCCCATTTTGAGAAGGGCCAAGGATTATCCACCGAATTCAGCTTCGTTGCAGGTGCATGGATTCTTTTAGAAAACCGCTGGCATTCCTCACATCTCCTAGACATTCTCACAGCGTCTCGTATCATTTGTGGCCAATAATATCCCTGCATTTTTGTTTTGTCTGCTAGTGATCTCATCCCACTATGGTTGCCCGCGTCTCCATAGTGCATGTCTTTCAAAACCCGATGTCCTTCTTCTCTTGATAGGCAGCGTAGCAGCGGTCCGAGAAAAGACTTCTTATATAAAATTTCGCCCCTAAGGTCGTATCTCCCCGCCTTTGATTGCACCTTTCTAGCTTGCTTCAAGTCCGCAGGCAGCGTTCCTTCTTTAAGGAAAAGATGAACTTCGGTTCTCCAATCTTATTCGTTCTTGAAGTCTTCGTCTTCATTAGCTCTTGTCATAATACATCTTCGTGAAAGTCATCGGCGATGTCTTCCCCTACATCATCGTCAGCGATATCATCCCCTACATCGTCTTCACGATTTGTAGCGAAGGATTCCTGTGAAGTAATCGAGGGCTCATATACTCTTGTTATCTTGATTGCCTTGACGCTTTCATCTTTCAACATGGATGATATGTATGCTAACACATCAGCATGCCTGAGGTCTCTTCTGCATAAATTCCGGAACTTGATGCTAGGTATTTGGGATGCTAGAGTTTGGACCAAGGCCATGTACGCTGAAAGGGTCTCGTTGTAGACATTGTATTCCAGTCCTATCTGTCGTATGACCAGTTGTGAATCACTTATCAGACGTCCATCGGTTATACCCATTTCTATTATCAAACGAAGAGCATGTACCAGGGCTTCGTATTCAATGATGTTGTTGGTATGTCCCTTGAATTCCAACCTTAGCGCATGCACGTCCCTTTATCTAGTGGGGGTGGTGATTACGATGCCTATTCCCGCACCTTCCCTATTCCTTGATCCGTTGACGAAGACCTACCATCATCTTTGGTTTGAAGGTTCGAGAACATTGACTGGATCTTTCCCTTCCTCTGCTTCTGGTATGCCCCTTACTTCCTCGTCGTTGTCCATTGGTAAATCTGCTAGAAAATCCGCCAGGACCTGCGATTTTTGGGAATGTTGGATCTCATGGATGATGTTGAACTGATCAAGATGAGTATTCCATTTCGCAATCCTTCATACTTTCCCAGCGCTTTTGAAAATGGCCTCCAATGGTGCTTTGCATGGAACACGAATGTAGTGAGTCAAGAAATAGGTTCTTAGCTTTTGGGTTGCCCATACTAGTGCCAAGATGAGCTGCTCGATCTTTGTATAATTTCTTTATGACTGGTTGAGAGTCTTGCTGACGTAATAGATTGGTTGTTCTATCTTTGTGTTCATCTTGACCAATACTGCACTGACCGCATCCTCCGTTGCTGCTATGTAAAGAGCCAAAACCTCATCGGGATCGGGCTTCTGTAGGATCGGGATCGTGGATCTTTTGGAAAGCTTCCTCACATTCTGTGGTCCATTCAAACTTGCTCACTTTTTTGAGGATGTTGAAGAAATGTTTGCATTTGTCCGATGACCTGGCGATGAATCTACCCAGAGTCGCTAAGGATCCATTGATATTTTGGACTTCTTTTAGGTTCTTCGGGGATGGCATTTCTACGATGGCCTGGATCTTGGCGGGATCTACTTCGATGCCCCTCTTCTTTACTAGATACCCAAGGAACTTCCCTGAGGTGACGCCGAATGTGCATTTTTTCTGGGTTTAATTTCATGATGTGCTTCCTCATTGCTTCAAAGATATCCCTCATGTCTTGATGGTGATCCTTGGGCAGCTTACTTTTGACGAGCATATCATCAACATAAACTTCTAGGGTGTTCCCAATCTATGGTTTGAAGATAGCATCAACCATCCTCTGGTATGTTGCCCCTGCATTTCTAAGTCCAAAGGGCATCCTTGTGTAACAATAGAGGCCGTGCGGGGTGTAGAATGTTGTATGTTGTTGATCTTCTTCTGCCAGGGCTACTTGGTTGTAACCAGAATAACCGTCAATGAATGACATTTCTTCGTATCCTTCTACAACTTGTACCAGCTGGTCGATGCTTGGGAGTGGGTAACTATCTTTCGGGCACGCCTTGTTGAGATTGGTGAAGTCGATGCATATTCTTACTCCTCCATCCTTCTTCGGCACAATGACCATGTTCGAGATCCATGTTGGATATTTTACTTCCTTGATGAATCTTGCTTCTAATAACTTGCAGAGCTCTTTTTCGATTGCTTGGTGATACTCTGGTGCTACCTTTCGTACTTTCTGCCTGAAGGGTGTGGTGCCTGGCTTTATACGAAGTTCGTGTTAGATTATCTTCGGATCGATTCCTGGCATGTCACCTAATGATAGGTGTCTAAAACACCTAATTTTATATTTAGTATTTATGCTTTCTTTGCGAGTTTTCGTGTGAATTATGTATTTTACGCGTGTTTTTGAGTTATTAGGTATTCTGGAGTCTCACGGAAGAAAACACCCAATTTGAGCAAAAAGAAAAAATGCCATTTCATGGGCGAACACTATCTGGAGCCCAGTCAAGCTTAAGGGGCAACTCTATTCGGAGGAGGACTAAAGACAGCTCAGCTAAGGATAAGGGGAAACCCATTCAAATGTTAAAGGCATCCGGTTAGGTACTCAAGGCACCTATGCAAGTTAGCTGGGGATGTCATTGGCCGGCCCATAATAGTACCCAGATCCAACCCCAATACCCTAAATTGAGAATTTATTTCTCAATCATTTCTTTCTCCATTCTTTGCCTGAAAGTGAGAAAAGCAGCGGCTGCTGCTGAATCGAGATCGAGAAAATGTTAGAGAAATCGTGAAAATTGAGGAAGAAATTAGTAGTGGAATTGATATGGAGAAGATCGAGAAAAGGTTTAAGAACTCAGGGAGAAGATAGAAATCGAAATGAAGTTTTCTGAGCTTCAATTGAAAACCTAGATGGGTTCGATAGATTGTCTCAGATGAATAGAATCAGAGCTAGGGTTTGTATTGGTTTGTATTTGAGGATTCAGAGACAGTATTAGATAAGATGGGTTCGAATTGGGTTCGAATTGGAAGCTGATTTGGGTCAGTTCTGGTTTGGAAATGGTTCTGGTGGATTCTGCGAATGATGGGATTTAATTTCCGAGATTGAGGTGGGGATTCTGTTGCTCAGATGATGCAGTTGAATGGCTAGGATTGGTGGTGGTTGAAGGTTGTTCGCTGGTACTGCCATGGAGATATGGGTGTTGTGTATGATTTTCACAGAAGATAGAGAAGTTGATTGTAGTGGTGATTATGAGCCGCTACTGGTGATTGTCATGGAAGTTGTTATCAGGTTGGCAGGGTAGATGCAATAGTGAGTGATGTTGAATCAGTGAAGAAATTGCATCTGAGATGAAGATTCAAGGGTCTCATGGATTTGCTTTACAATGGGTTTGTTCTAATTTATAGAAGGGTATGTCTGAAGCTGGTTAGGGTTTAAATGAATGCTAGGTTTGAAGTGTCAAGGTGTTGTTTGGTGGGGGTTATGAACTGGTGTTGGCTGTGACCTGAGATGGAGGGAATGAACCTGGTTGTTTATGTTGATAGTGGTTGCAATGGGGTATCAATGAGATGTGATTTGCACTGGTGTTGCTAAAAATGCAGGCAACTGAAGTCATTGCAGTTGATATAATGCTGCGGTAATTGAAGCTACAGAAATGGGAGGAAGAAATGGTGACTGAGACTGAAGATTAAATGGCTTTGAGCTGTGAATCCACAAGGTTGTAGTTGCAGGTGGAACTGAAGTTGGTGGTATGGCTCAGACTGAGAGGATGGTATTGAGATTGCAATATGCTCGGGCGAACAAGAGATGGGTATTGAACTGTGTTGGTTGTTGTTGCAAGGAGAGAGAAAATATGTGTGTTTGTTAGTCAAGTTTCGGACGGTGGATTGGTTAGTGGTGACTAAATTGATGTTCTGATGCCGAGAGTGGTTTGTAGCTGAGACGAAGTTGCAGTAAAGGGAGATGAAGTTGCTAACTTGCTATCAATGGGTTCAGAAGGAGAAGAAATGGTTGTGGTTTGTGCTGTAAATGGAGTGTTATAGTGTTGAATGTTGAGATGCAAGGAATTGAAGAAGTGGGTAGCTAGTGGAAGTGATTTTTGGTGTTACTGCCATTGTCACAAGAGCTGTGGTTTTGATTGCAGGTTAACAAGTTACAGGGGAGATGGCTTAGTATGGCTTGAATCTTTTGTGGTCTGTTGTTGCTGTTGTTGGTGAAAGGAAGGTCAAGAAATGTTGCTTTGAGCTGAACTACACAATGGTTGAATGGGTTGTGTTGATGAGATGGATTAATGTTTAAGTTGCAAGCAAGTAAAGATGGCTTGGTGACAGCAGAGAATGAGTGAAATGCAGGATAAGATGAAGCTGAGCTGAGGGTTGCAGTGTGCAGAATGCACAACCATCTTGGCTGGAAGTGAAGAGTGATGCACCATCTTGGTGCAACACAGATATGGCCTGTGCAAATGGCCTATGTTAAGACAAGTCAGCTCAATCAGTCGAGTCAGTGACTGACTCACACCTTGACTCGGTCTGACTCTGAGTTAACTCGGCCGACTAGACCTTGACCGAGTTGACCCGATTTGAATCGTTGACCGGTGACCGGGTGGACTTTGCCGGTCACCTGAGGTACTTTCCGGTGCCGGATTCCGGCCAAATTCTAACCATAATACTAGCTTTCCGGCGACAGTTTTTGGGCAGAGTTTTTACATGGGTTTTTTCTCACACATGGGCTTGGTGGACTTCTATCTTTTGGACCTTTGAAGATTAGACCTAATTTTGGAAACAAGAGAGCTATTTAAAGGAAAGACTTCTACAACTTTGGGATATCACGTATTATTTCTTGGAACTTTGGAGAGCCGCTTTTGTTTATGCTTCTAGGGTTTGCTTTTGTTCATCTTCATCTTCTTCTTTTCAATTTATATTTTTATGATGAACTCCATAGCTTTGAGTAGCTAAACAATTATTATTGGTTATGGGATAAAGTTGATTTCTCAATATGTTATATGATTCAATGAATTAGTTTTGCCTCAATATTTTATTGTTTGTGATTCACAATTAATAGTGTTATATGATTTGATTGTTTGTTTGGTTGAGTCCGGAATCGATCCAATTTACTTTCATCTCTATTGTTAGATTAGGGTTTTCAATATGAAATAGTTGTTTATCCCTGATTCTAAGTAGCATAATTGTGGGTAGTGCTTGTAGTGATATATCCTACTAGTCACAAGTGAATCATAACCTTGGTTAAATTGAATTAGTGCTTTTACACGTTTGATTGCCTTGATTAGTCTTATTCCATAGAACTTATTGTTTTTAGGGAGTTAAATCTAATTGTGCTTTTACACTTTAGGTTGCTTTCTAGGAAGAATTCACATATGCATTATTTAATGTGGTTGTGATGAAATCAGGGAATTAGCGGGATATACTTGCGATCAAGGTATCCTAGGACTTTTAGTAATGAGAGATTAAAATACCAATTCTAATCATTGATGAAAATACATGTTTGTGAATGATACTATCCCTTGACCAATATCTTCTCTTTATTGATTATTCCAATTATTTGCTTTGCTTTATTTTATTTTATTACTTTGTTAAAACAACAAAAAATCCCCCCTTGGTTACCTTAGAAACTGAAAATCGCATAACAACAATTGCCTCTCTGTGGAAACGAACTCTTCCTTACCTTGTACTTCATTTATATTTAGTGAGTAAGAAAGTGAAATTATCTTTGACGCTTACGACAGAGATCACCTAACTTCTACGCGAAAATGTCTGCGTATTCCTTGAGTATCTTGATTAGAGCTATCTCTCTTTCTTCATCCATTAAGGTCCCTATCTTGATCATCTTCGAGTTTTCTTCGGTCCCTATATTGATCTCCTTCGCGGGTTCTACGGATGTGAACGTAGGCTTCGGTTCCCCTAGGAGAGGGACATTCTTTAATTGCTATTTGGTAGGCTCTTCAACCTCCTTAGCTGTTGATGTACTCGCCTAAGTATTTAGAACGATGCTTTCCTTTGTCAGACTTTTTCCAGAAATTTCTTCGAGATAAAGATCAATGGCTTTTTCCTTAGCAGCCTCTTTATTTCGGCTTCTTCGGGATTTCCGCTGCTCAGCTTGTTATTATTGAGATGATTTTGTAGAGCCTGGCATTCTCGAGCGGTGACTTGATCTCCTTTTATTTCCATTACCCCTGCGGGCGTTAGAAATCTAAGATACTGATGATAGGTCAATGCCACTCCTTTGAGTTTGTGTACCCATCTTCGACCAATGATGTTGTAGGGGGAAGGAGCGTCTACTATACTGAATCGAGTGTCAACCTTCATTGGTCCTGCGTTTATTTGCAAAACAATTTCTCCCAAGGGCTTCGTTGGTGCCCCATTGAACCCATAGATGGTATAGTATGATGACATTAGTTGTTCGTCATTTAGATCCATTCGTTTGAACGTGTCATAAATCAGAACATTAACCGAACTCCCCCCATCGATGAGGATCTTCTTAATATTGCATCCTGTCACTGCTAATGTAAGGACCAAAGGGTCGTTATGGTCTTACATGTATTCTTCGACATCCTCAGCGTCGAAAGTCATCGGTGCATTCATCCACTGCTCATGCTCGTCTACTTCTACTCCATCGATTTTGAACAGCTCGCAGTAGTCCTCGAATTGCTTTCTTAGCCTTTTCCCTATCTGAGCCGTAAGTGAGGGTCCAGTAGTTTCTGAGCATGAGATGGTGTTGAGTGTTCAGTTACCCTCGGGGAGTTGGACTTTCTTGCTTCGTTTTTCCCTGTCATCGGTTTCTGCCTTCTTAATGTATTGCTTGAGATCTCTAGCGTCAATCAACTTTTGGATCATTATTTTGAGATTCTTGCATTTCTCGGACTGGTGCCCGTTGAAGCAGTGATACTCACAATAATCTCTTGACTTCTCGGATCTTGGGGGCTGCTTTCCTTTAGACCATGGCCACTCCAGGTTCTCCCGATCCTTGATCTCCCTCAGGATGCGGGTGTAGTTGGTGTTCAGCTTCGTGTAGACCTAGTCTTCGAATTTCCGGTCATCACGCCGACGATCATCCCTTCGTCCTCTCCTATCTTCGTTAGGCCGCTCGGTTGAACCGCCCCTTGATGGTTATTTTCAATGATGTTGTAGTAAAAGGTTCGTTGAGACTTGTGAAAGCAGATTTTTAGACTTAATTTTTAAAGCAAAAATATAACAAACTCAAAATACAAAATGTTGTGAAAATTATGGAGAGGCTGGAGCTAGGATTTCACCATTCATCAATACTTATGTGGTTTTAAATTAATTTATATCATGCAATTTAAAAAATTGATTTGATTCTAAAGTATTGCCAAAATCAGATTTCCAAAATATCAAATGTTAGTCGCAAGCATAACGCGTCAAGAGTCTAAAACTAAGCATGCATCATCAAGAGAAAACACATTTGATTAATAAAAATCATTTAATTCATTTTTTATCAATGCAATTAATCATATAAAAATATTGCATAAATTAATAAAGTAAATATTACCACATAATTCTTGAAAGAATGGCTTCCTCCGTCGCCCCAGAGGATGGGTTTATCTCATCATGTTGGAAGCACGCTCAAAAATCATTATTATTGCTCAAAGGGTGTTTTACAAAGATGAAATGGAGAAAATGATGAAAATCGAGTGTTTGCAACGATTATAATTGTTGCAAACACTGTTACAAAGAACGATAAAGATTAACTGCTGCTGTTACTGTAGCGCTGCGACCCTCACCTAAATTTCGTTAACACTGTAGCATGAACGACTGTTGTTGTGCGTCTTATGTTCTTCGTGTTCTTGGTGCAGCAGCAGCAGAAAATAATTCTCTAACTCGATTTTCTCGATCTGTTGAT
Source organism: Papaver armeniacum (assembly GCA_023531295.1). Lineage (NCBI taxonomy): Eukaryota > Viridiplantae > Streptophyta > Magnoliopsida > Ranunculales > Papaveraceae > Papaver > Papaver armeniacum. Next base: position 14,335 of record JAJJWW010016939.1, on the reverse strand, counting down.
GCTCTAAACTCTCCCAAACTCCTCCTCCCTCCTCCTATGACATCGAACACCCTTTATATACTAAACAGGACCAAGAAATCTTGCTCATTAACTCTCGCTAATCCTACCTAACTCGCCATATTTTCTTTCCTTTCTTTTCCCTGTAGCTATAAATCACGTGATTAATTTCCTTGTTTAAGTTCTTCAGGCTTTAACTACTATTCCAAACTCAGCAACATGTGCGGTACACGTCCCAAACAGAGAAATATTCGTTGTAATTTTGTGGAAATCACAAAATATCTTGTGCACCCTGTCAACTTCCAATTCACATGTACAACTCTATTTGATCGAAACAAAAATTCCTACCGTCCCTGTTTCATCGTTACAGCTCAATACCAATCAATTCCCGTGGTAAATATCTCCAAATATCTCTCCAAAATCTTGACCAGAACATATACAAGTGGGATGATTTCTTTTCCCGCCAAAACTTAATTCAAAAGAGGAAGATGATGGTGATCGGTTGTCAATCCGTCAAAAATAATTTCACTTTCTTACTCACTAAATTTAAATGAAGTACAAAGTAAGGAAGAGTTCGTATCCACAGAGAGGCAATTGTTGTTATGCAATTTTCAGTTTCTAAGGTAACCAAGGGGGGATGTTTGTTGTTTTAACGAAATACTAAAGTAAAAATAAAATAAAGCAAGGCAAATAATTGGAATAATCAATAAGGAGAAGATATTGGTCACGGGATAGTATCATTCACAAACATGTATTTTCATCAATGATTAGAATTGGTATTTTAATCTCTCATTACTAAAAGTCCTAGGATACCTTGATCGCAAGTATATCCCGCTAATTCCCTGATTTCATCACAACCACATTAAATAATGCATATGTGAATTCTTCCTAGAAAGCAACCTAAAGTGTAAAAGCACAATTAGATTTAACTCCCTAAAAACAATAAGTTCTATGGAATAAGACTAATCAAGGCAATCAAACGTGTAAAAGCACTAATTCAATTTAACCAAGGTTATGATTCACTTGTGACTAGTAGGATATATCACTACAAGCACTACCCACAATTATGCTACTTAGAATCAGGGATAAACAACTATTTCGTATTGAAAACCCTAATATAGCTCTAGAGATGAATGTAAATCGGATTGATTCCGGACTCAACCAAACAAACTATCAAATCATATAACACTATTAATTGTGAATCACAAATAATAAAATATTGAGACAAAACTAATTCATTGAATCATATAACATATTGAGAAATCAACTTTATCCCATAACCAATAATATTTGTTTAGCTACTCATAGCTATGGAGTTCATCATAAAAATATTAATTGAAAAGAAGAAGATGAACAAAAGCAAACCCTAGAAGCGTAAACAAAACCGGCTCTCCAAAAGTTCCAAGAAAAATATATGATATCAAGTTGTAGAAGTCTTTCCTTTAAATAGCTCTCTTGTTTCCAAAATTAGGTCTAGCCTTCAAAGTCCATTAGATAAAAATCCACCAAGCCCATAAGAGAGAGAAACCAATGTAGAAAATATGTCCAAAAATACGTCGCAGGAAAGCTGGTATTATGGCCGGAATCCGTCACCGGAAAGTATCTCAGGTGACCGGCAAAATCCGCCCGGTCACCGGTCAACTGGGTCATCTCGGTCAACGATCCAACTCGGCCGGGTCAAGTCAATGAGTCAGCTCAGTCAGTATCCAGTCAGCATCCTACTCAGCTGGATGAGCTGAGTGGCCAAAGCCTGAGCCATTTGCACTGTCAGATTATGCTGCACCATCATTGCATACTGTGATGCATAATACCTACCAGCTGCAACTTCAATTACCTGCCCAGAAACTCAGCATAGCCATTTCAGTTCACAGACCACCAACATATCTCCATTATCGCTTCAATTCAAACCAACAGTTGCAATGTCTTCTTCTCTGTTCATACAACATCCATCCCTTCTTCCTGGCCCTTGCCACTGCAACCTCCTCCAGATTACAATACCACACAACAAAAGCTCAACCAATCCACCACCCTTGCACTGCAAACCAACAACACCAAGTCGACTTCATAGCCATCAGCGCAAACGTTGCTCCACCAAATCCATCTTCTCTGTACTATTAACTTTAGCTGCAACCTGAGCTTACTGGCATCATCAACTGAAACCTGTCACAAGACCCTGTCACTGCAATAGCCATACTACCACCGGATGCTTAGAAAAACAGCCACAACACCAAGGCTATGTTCACTGCATCTCAACACAACACCACCAGTCTGTAAACCCACTTCAGTTCAAGGTAACAGCTCTAGCATTTCTCTTTCATACCCTGCAATTCAGCTACCGATAGCTCAGCCATCCATTCAATCACACAACATAACTTAACTCACACCAGCCAATTCACATTGCGACTCAGCTCCATTGCTCATCCCCAGCACACTAATCATGAACTTCACTACAGCCGCATTGCCATCAACGACATCACTAAGCTAAAACAAATATCTCCACTGTCACCTGCTACCCTTCATACATTAAAATCCCAGCTGCAGACACAACTCCAATAGACCATCCAAACGTGACTGCAATTCTGTCCATGACAACGCCTCCAATTCCACTGGCAATGCCACCATGAGCATCTGTAACTCAGTTACATGTTAGCTACATCTCCTTAGTGTACTGACATCTTTCGCAGTATTATCGCAAGTACCACAAATTCCATCTCCACATCACTTCGCACTTTGGCAGCAGCTACATCATAGCATGTCACCAGAATCACTACTCCAGATGCAACACTGAAACACTCATGTTCTCAAACTCCCAGAAACAACCACCAACAGCTGAGTTGCAGCTGCACTATCTGCAACCATTGTTTCAACACCACTTTAGTCTGCAGCTCACTGTTGCTTTTCAATCTCAGCTCACAACCACTACACAACTGCTCCAATCAGAGCCAATGCCATCTGCAATTTTACCTGTCCTAGACATTCATCTAATTAAGAACTTGAGCAACATCAATTCTTCCAGCAAACTATGCCATCACCTGCAGCAACAGCTCAAATCCATTTCAGTTATAATAGCATCAGATTCCTGTGACTTGCACTAATCACAAGCAGCATCAGAACAACATCTTCTGAGTTTCAGAAGAACAACCAGAACCCTTTTCAAAACCATAACCACAGTCACCAGATTCATTTTGTCACCCATTTCTCTTGGCTCAATCACCTCGACAACATCCACTAAATCCCTGGCAGCAAACACAACACCACCATTAGCTCAGTAAACTTGAAACTGGTTCACAACCATTACTCCATTTCTGATTTCATCAGTAACCCATCTCTCTTGGCTCAAAATCCAACTCCATCATCAACACATCCTTGCCATAATTCTTGACCAAATCATCCCAAATTCGATTCTATCTGCTGCCATCTTTGAATCAAAGACAAACCCATGTTCTCAAACCTTCTTGACACCACAGACCCGTCTTCTAAATCACACCAGGACTCATCCTCGATCTGAATTCTTCTGGTTCTTCTCTTCAATCAAAACCCTAACTGTTGTTTATAGGTAAAAATCGTTTCTGCCGATTTCGGTAAATTCGGTAGGTGAGTGAGAAACTGGTTCAAACCCTAAACAAATGTGCTGCACATGGGCACTTTATAGATTTGAGAGATCAATCTGTACAAGTCCGGCCTAAACCAAGAAATGGCCGTTCCAGACTTGCTTCGGTCACAAAGTGGAGGAGAAGGGTTGATTTGGGGAGGGAAGCAAAGAAAGGTGTTGAGACCAGAATACTCAGGGAGAGTAATGTCTCGACTTGTACCGAAAAGTGGAAGCTTCTTAAGCTTGCAAGAGATGAAAGCTTTTTGGAGAGCTTGCAAAGTTGCCTTTTCTGAGAGTGTAGTATTTTTCTCCTGACCGAGACTTATTGTCCGGTGGAAATAGGTAAGACCTATTTATACAAGTCGAGATTGAAACGTACCCTGGCCTCATGAAGGAAGAGAGTAAAGGGTGAAATAATGGGAGGAGGTGGTAACCACATGGTGTTAATGGGTGAAAACGTTTTTACCATTATTTCCTCATTTATTTGACCACTTTATTCCTTTTCACGCTTTCTTAATGTGAGCGTAGTGTACGCCGTAAGTCAGACCGCCAAACCAAAACCCCGGAAAGCATCCCCCGGTTTGTGTTGATATCTCGAGTGTTGGTTGCACCTTGAGTGCAAGTGGCGCTACTAGTGGCGCGTGTGGCATGTGCCATTGGCATGTGCGGAATGCCCTTGTTGCGGGTTGTACCTCAAGCGCAAGTGGCAATGCCGAGCTACTAGTGGCGTGCGTGGCATGTGCCAATGGCATGTGCGAATGCCTTGGTGGTAGGTTGTACGTTGAGTACAAGTGGCAATGCCAGCTGGGCTAGTGGCGTGCGTGGCATGTGCCAATGGCATGTGCGGAATGCCTTGGTGGTAGGTTGTACGTTGAGTGTAAGTGGCAATGCCAGACAGTTGCTAGTGGCGTGTGTGGCATGTGCCAATGGCATGTGCGGAATGCCTTGGTGGTAGGTTGCATGGTTTGCGAGTTATGCTACCCGGCCGCGTGCATTTAAGGGGCACGGCTAGGTGATGAAGGCTACCGACGAGCGTGTTGGCATGTGCCAATAACATGCGTGGCCGTTAGGGTCGTGGCCTTGGTAGGAAAAGCTACCAAATCAGAGCATGTTGGCATGTGCCAATGGCATGCGTGGCCGCTAGGGCCGTGGCCTTGGTAGGAAAAGCTACCAATGAGCATGTTGGCATGTGCCAATGGCATGCGTGGCCGTTAGGGCCGTGGATTTGGTAGGAAAAGCTACCAAAATGAGCATGTTGGCATGTGCCAATGGCATGCGTGGCCGTTAGTGGCGTGTAGGAAAAGCTACGTGTTGGCATGGGGCATGCGTGGCCTTTGGTAGGAAAAAGCTACCAAACGAGCATGTTGGCATGTGCCAATGGCATGCGTGGCCGTTAGGGCCGTGGCCTTGTAGGAAAAGCTACCAATGAGCATGTTGGCATGTGCCAATGGCATGAGTGGCCACTGGGGCCGTGGCCTTGGTAGGAAAAGCTACCGAGCATGTTGGCATGTGCCAATGGCATGCGTGGCCGTTAGGGCCGTGGCCTTGGTAGGAAAAGCTACCAATGAGCATGTTGGCATGTGCCAATGGCATGCGTGGCCGTTAGGGCCGTGGCCTTGGTAGGAAAAGCTACCAGTGAGCATGTTGGCATGTGCCAATGGCATGCGTGGCCGACTTGGCCTAGGTTGCATGGTTTGTAAGCCTAGGGCGCTATATTTGGCATATGCCAATGGCATAGCGGCTTGGAAATATGGCTTGTGGTACGTGTTGGCACGTGCCAATGGCACGTACGGACATGTCGTCCTAGTTGCACGTTTTGCAAGCCTAGGGCGCTATATTTGGCATGTGCCAATGGCATAGTGGCTTAGTTTGGCATGGTTGCCAATGAGTGCGATATGTAGTTTGGTTTTGGCGTCGGCGCCATGGTGCGCCAGTGTGCGGCTTGGTTTTGGCGTTGTTGCCATGGTGCGCAGTGTGCGGCTTGGTTTGGCATTGTTGCCATGGTGCGCAGTGTGCGGCTTGGTTTGGCATTGTTGCCATGGTGCGCAGTGTGCGGCTTGGTTTGGCATTGTTGCCATGGTGCGCAGTGTGCGGCTTGGTTTGGCATTGTTGCCATGGTGCGCAGCAGTGTGCGGCTTGGTTTGGCATTGTTGCCATGGTGCGCAGTGTGCGGCTTGGTTTGGCATTGTTGCCATGGTGCGCAGTGTGCGGCTTGGTTTGGCATTGTTGCCATGGTGCGCAGTGTACGGCTTGGTTTGGCATTGTTGCCATGGTGCGCAGTATGCGGCTTGGTTTGGCATTAGGGTTCTGTGTCGAAAACCCTAATCTGGTATTTTGAAAAAATACCCCTATTAATTATTTACACCGTAGTTAAATGCTCTTAGTTAATGTGTTGCGGGTAACGCTAGGTCATGGGGTTTTACGATTTTACCCCTTGTTTAAAAACCACCATCAACATTAAGTCCCCTCGCTAGCTCGGAGCGGGAGCTTTGTTGCGAGGTAAGCATAAGATGGTGACAAACTATCAGCAACAAATCGTAAAGAGAATTGAGGAGGTTTGTCTGACCTTTTTATCAATAGGATTTGGAATCCTTTCCTCTGGCAATTTTGCACAAATCGGGAGGCCGGCGCAATTGGGAAGTTATCGTTGTGAGAGACGGGCAGCTGGGCGGCATTGAGAAGTTGACGCGAGTTTAGGAAACTGAGCGTGCTAGCTGGTGGGACCGGCGCAAGGTGGGGAAGCTGTGCGTGCTTGCTGGCGGGACTTGAGCGGTCATTTGGAAGTTGGCGTGATTGGTGGGGCCGGTGCAACTTGGGCGGCATTGGGAAGTGGTTGCGAGTTGGGAAACTGAGCGTGTTAGCTGGTGGGACCGGTGCAACTTGGGCGGCATTGGGAAGTTGGCGTGAGTCGGGAAACTGAGCGCGCTAGCTGGTGGGACCGGCGCAAGGTGGGGAAGCTGAGCGTGCTGGCTGGCGTGACTTGATAGGATCGGTATGAACAAGGAGGGAGTAGGTGTTTCTACAGATAGCAAAGTTTTCTTATCTTGCCTTCCTTCACGCGCGGCTTCAATCAGGGCATCGGCCATGCCAAAAAATCTGGAAGCGTTATGTCCCTCATTGCTTCCTTTCCTTTTTTAAGGTTCTGTATTCAAACCCAACGCAACTGCATCATCTCCCTCGTTTGAGAAAAGGTTCTTCTTGTTGAGTTTCTCTCTTTGTCATGTCACGCAGATTCGAATCATCTTCTAACCAGCCAGGTTCTCCTGCGTGAAGGCGCGAGGTCTGACTCTTGCATGAGCATCCCAACAAAGGTTATTCGGGTTAAGAAAATCATACCGGTATGTTTTCTTCTTCTTTGGTGGACTGACGTACACTTTACCGCTTGTTGGATAAATGGAGAATTTCCCTTTTGTGCAGAGATATCCCGTTGGAGCATGCGTCACTTTTATCGACGAGGATGACCTAGTCGTTCCCCTTCCTTCAAATCCGACCTTGTTGACTGCTGCAGACTTGGAGGACGCTGATTTAGGGCTCTCTTGCCATGAATACCCTTATGCAGGTTTGTCGTCTGGGACTCGTATGAGGTGTCTCTCCTCCAATTATCGGAATGTTGGCGGTTCCCTGGTGCGGAAAGAATTCGTGGTCCTTTATACGGGGATATGGAAGACATACGGCCATATCGCTACCAAGAGCGTAGTGAAGTGATGTTCGTCCACCTTGGTTTCCGTAGTGAACTATCTTTTGCCAACGATTCTTTGAGATGGAGAATATGTCCATCCGTCTTTACTGCAGAGTCAGCCCATTCAAATGTGGGAGAACATGGTGTCCACCTGTGAATCCTTGGAGTTTAATATCAGCTGGTTGCGGCATCGTCTCAATATTGTGAAAGTCGACAGAGCTGGTATTCTTGCTGGTGTGATTGATGTTGAGGACCTCTGTCTGACATGGGGTGCCTGGCAATTGGGACACGCCTTCTGGAGTAATCGAGATTGGGCTTCCATCTCCGGCCAATAGTATCCAAGTCGTTGTAAAAGACAGTAGAGGGTTACTACTGATGTTATTCCACAGACTTCGGCATGGACATGTTCAAGTTGTTGTGAATGCTTGCATGGTGGAAAACTTCTGGTGCCCCGGGATGAAATAGGGAGACGTTCTATTGCCGATGCGCTGCTTATCAAGTCTTCCGGGACTTTGTTCCAAGTTAATCCTTCAAACCATCTTCTGAATCTCGGACTATCGTACGGAATGGGATGCGGTGATAAGTCCCCGGTCATACTTCGGTTTGATATGATGGCATGGATGAATACGTGAATGTAACTGATAGAGTGTAGAATACATCCTATTTACTATCTATTGTTTATGCTTTCTTTGCTATTTTTCTTGTAAATTATGTATTTTACGTGTGTTTTGAGTTTTGTAGCTACTCTGGAGTCGCACGGAGGAAAAGAAGAAGAAATCACTCTATTTGAGCAAAAAGGGCAAAATTGTCATTTCATGGGCAAACACTATCCGGAGCCCGAGTAATGGTTAAGGGGCAGCTCTTTTGGGAGGAGTATTAAACACGAGACCACATGAGGTTAAGGGCGATCCATCGGGTTAGCCCTTATCAAAGGGACCAGACAGTGAATAACCATATTTATACCAACCCTAAAATCGAGAAACGATTTTTCCCAATCATTCATTCATTCATTCTCTAATCTGAAAATGAGAACGAGTAGCCACTGCTATGAAATCAGTCAGATCGAGAAATTATTTTGGTTTGAATTGAACCTGCTGCTGTCATGGAGAAGCTCAGGGGTACGAGAATGGGTTCGATTCTTTGGTGCTGTTGGTAGCTGCTGGTTCGAGAAGCAGTGAAGAGATTGAAACCAAGAACAGATTTGGGAAATAGAGATGAAGGAATTGTTGGATTTCAGGGGATCGAGGTGGTAAACTGAGCTAGGGTTCGAATGATGTTCGATCTGTGAAGAGTGAGAGACTGCTAAACCGAGAAATTGAGAACTGAAGAAGCTCAGGGAGAAAATGAAATCAGAGATGGAATTGGTGAATCGAAAAATGGGTTTTGAATCTGGTAGCCGCTGTACAAGATAGAGAGAAAGATGTTGATTTTCATGGGTTGAGCTGTGTGCTATCAAGTATGAATTGGCATGAAATGGGTGGAGCTGACTCTATTCTGCGAATGTTGGTTTTGTGTGTCTTGACTTGGGATGTGCAGGCTTGATAGGAAACTGGTGGTTTTGTTGCAGTGAAGGAAAGGGTATGAAGTAGAAATGATGTTGATGCTTCCATTGAAGATATGAGAATAACAGATGTAGTTGCAGCTGCTGTGGATTTGGTTTTGCTGGTGCTGTTGTTTACAAGGTCAAGAAGCTGGAGTGATTTGGCTGATTGAGTGAGGGAAATGGTTATGGAGATTGAGCTGGATGCAATGGAGCTGGTGCTGGCAATGGAATGGTATATTGAGGTGTTGGTTACAGGGACTGAGTGGGTTGATAACTCAGTGCAGGGCCAACAGGGCTGGCTAGGCAGAGTGAAGCAGCTGAGATTGGTGACAAGATGAGGTGCAAGAATTGAGCAAAGATGTTGTGTAGTTGAGGCAGTCATTGTTCACTTGGACTCGGAAGCAAGGAGGAGAAAAGGAATTGATTTCAGGGGTATGGCTTGGATGTGCTGCTATGGATGGCTGTAGGTTTTTGGGTTGAACAAAAGATGGTGCTGTGATGAGTTATTGGAGATTTAATGAAGCCACATATGATGAAGGGAAGGAGCTGTAGTGGTGATATGAGATGGAACAAAGAACTGCGGTGGGAATTTCGAGGTGGAGTCGTGCAATTGTGCAAGTGCTAGGTGAAGTCCGAAATGGAGATGCTCAGCCATTATGGCTGGATGAGGAATAGTGCAGGGCCATCTTGGCTGTGGCAAAGCTGTGGCCTGTGCAAGATTTTGGCCTGCCATGACTCAGACCTGACTCAGTGATTGACCCGGTTTGACCGAGTTAGATCAGTGGTTGACTGACGGTTGACTTTTGACCGTTAGTCCTAACGGTGGGCTGACGGAATATTCCGTCGAATATTCCCTTGACGGAGAAATTTTCAGGTGGCCGACGGCGACTATTCCGGCCGGATTCCGGCCACAATCCCAGTTTTCCGGCGAGCAAAAATTCCAGAATTTTCTATGGACTCCTCTCATGGGTATGAAGACTTGGGCTAGGAATTGGATGGAGAATTGGACTCAAATTTGGAAAGAGAAGATGGAAGAAGAGAAAGACTTGAATTTGGAAATTGAATTGCAAAAGGAAAAGGGTTCTATTCCTTGGAAGATTTGGAGAATATTGAAGCCTATAAATAGAGAAGTTTTCTACATCTCTACACACCTCTCTACACACACTACACTACACTACATTTTTGATAGCTTTTGAAAATTCTTCTTTTTAATTATTTGTGTGAACTCTTGAAAATTCTCCTTTTAATTATTATTTGTGTGAATTTCAAAAACATGAGTAGCTAATTTTCTTATTGATTGAGGATGAATTCCTAGTTCTTAATACATGATTTGAGTTTTGTTTCGATTCTATCTTGAGATTTTTCACATGATTATCGTTTGTTTTTACTAATAGGAATTTTTATTCATTCATGATTGATTGATAGATTGTTTAGAGTGCACGCTAAATTGATTTGTTAGTTTAATCTAATTCTAGTACAAGTTAGGGAATACGTAATCGTTCTCGACACTTTACACAAGTAGAAAACACGAGACCTTGCGGAGGGATTCCGTGGAGCGATTGTGTGTAAAAACAACGCTAGAAAGTGAACCAAGCGAACCGAGTTTAACTACTAGTACTAAACCTAAATTCATAAATCTTAATGCATTCAGGGAATTACATCTTGTAAGCGAACCTCAGGGTGGTTCTTTTGAATAGAATCTGATAACTAAGCGGACCTGTTACTCAGTGAAATAAGGGATTTTGGGGCTAGCTAAGCGGACCTGCTATCCTACGGTTGGTGATAATCTGTGACTTATAACAAGTAGAAAAGAACATAACTTTAATCATTGTTTTGCAACGAAGAAGGATTCCTTGATCTATTCTCTCTTATTGATTTCAACTTCAACTTTTAATTGCTTAATTTACTTTCTTTTGCTTTATACATCCCCCCCTTTCGTGACAATTTTACAACTAGAATCTCTTGCTCCTCGTGGGAACGAACTTGACTACACTATATTACTTGTTAATTAGGTGGAAATATCTTGATTAATTTGTTGTGGTTACGACACGCATCAAATTTTGGCGCCGTTGCCGGGGAGCAACGGGCGATTTTTAGTTGTTTTATTTTTTTTCTTTTTGCTTTATTCTTGCTTTGTTAGATTCTTTACCGTATCTAACTTAGTTTTTGAGAATCTTGTTTCAGGTGTTATACCTTTGGTGAATGCTTAAAGAGGGCAGACCGAGTCCAATACGTCTTCGATCCGGCACTCAACTAAAGGATTTCATTCGAGCGGTTAACACTCCACTTCCTCCTTCTTCATCAAGTGATTCGGACAAAGAGGAAGAAACAATGGCTGAACGTACACTAAAGGACCTAGCTTCTCACAAGCTTGATACACAACAATGGTGTATCCAAACTAACTCAACCTTCGAGATCAAGCCGGGGTTGATTAGAGAGTTACCAAAGTTCCATGGCATGGTGAATGAGGACCCAAACAAACATCTTATGGACTTCTATGCCATAGTTATGGCCATGCTTCCACCGGAGACTAATGCGGATGGAGCAATGTTGAAAGCTTTCCCGTTTTCCTTGGCGGGCAATGCTAAGGAATGGTTATATTATTTGCCTTCCTGAAGTATCACAACATGGAATGGGATGAAGAAACTTTTCCTCGAGAGATATTTTCCCGCATCCAAAGCTACTCAAATTCGCAAGGAGATTTGTGGATTGAAACAACAAGTGGGAGAATCATTGTATGAATGTTGGGAGCGATACAAGAGGTTGGTGGCAAGCTGTCCACACCATCAATTTAGTGATGTTATGATACTCCAATACTTCTATGAAGCTCTTCACCCAAGTGATAGGTCTCTTCTTGACGCCGCGGGTGGTGGTGCACTAATGAACAAGACTTTTACCGAAGCTAGAGAGTTGATTGAAAGTATGGCGGCAAACTCGCAACAATTCTACACAAGGGATGAACCAATGGTTAGGCGAGTGCATGAAGTTAGTGATACATCATCACATCTTGATCAAAGGATGAGTAACATGGAGATAATGATGCAAAGGATGGCCGCGGTAATTATTCCGGATGGTGAGACCGAACAAGTGAATGCTTTATATCCAAATCAAAGGCCAAGGTACGATCCATACTCCAATACCTATAATCCCGGTTGGAAGGATCATCCCAACTTTAGTTATGCAAACAAGCAAGCGGCGGCTCCTAATCCATATGCGCAACAAGGTGGTTTCCAACAATCACGCTTTCAACCTCAACAACAAGGTGGTTCTCAACAATTCCAACCACAATGTAGTAGCGGGATTTCCCACACTACACCCCTTACTCGATTTTGCTTAATTAATCCATTGAAAGATGTAAGATCAAGAATATTTATTGATTGAATTCATGAAGTGTTTACACAGGAAAATAGAATTACACTTAGAAGTTAAAACACTCTTAAACTTTCTCTCTCCTAATGACTTGCCTAACAATTCCAAAAGATCTCTCTCTCTCACAGACTCACTCAACCCTTTATATAGGGTGATACATAGTGGATGACAGCTAAGCTACTCTTTATTTTCGGGAATGTCCCGCGAAGTGTCGCAGATGCACAAACATTCGCTCTCGCGACACTTCTTAACCCTCGCCAGGTCTCACGTCTTCTTTATGTTTTGCCTGTCGTTATTCATTGCGTCGTTTATTTTAGCTTTCTGCGACTCCCTCGCGACGCCGTCGTTCATTAATCCCGCGAACCTTGTACGTTGCGATATTATGATCCTACATCTTGCCTCTTTTTCCTTGAATATTGCTTGAAGAGCGATTTGAAGGAAAAATTCATTATTGTCATATTCCTTGGTTTCAATTGGTGAAGGAACGAGCGAAAGAATACTTTTCTTAAAAAGTACGTACTTGCCTCTATTCTTTTGCAAAGTTCCGAAGCTTCTTTGAAACATATACGAAGTATCATCTCATATCTCTCCTCATGTTTCTCCTGCGAAGAGAAGAGTATCATTCGATTTTTACAATATTGTTCTTTGCATTTTGCTTATCTTTATCTCGTTTCAATTTTGTACTTTTACACGGATTTTGATTATTAATGTCTTTTCTTGACACGTCTCTTTCAACCGCTTATTCTTGACCATTCACGTCTCTTCGCATTAAATGACCCGTTTTCTCGAGGATCTTTTTCCCTATATATAGTTTTCTTCTCCCCTTCTTCTCATTCTTTAGTTTCTCTCTGCAATTTTTCTTTGACTCCCTCCTTCCGCAATTTGCGCTCCTGCTACTGCAAATCTTTTCTTCATCCTTTCTAGCATTGATCCTAACCTTTGACATCTCATCCATTCCCATACTGATAATGGCTTCCATTAGTCGTTCATACAAAACTTCTTTTGATGAAGTTCAACAGAAGTTACTCGAGAAGGGTTTTACTCTGTCAACCATTCCTGATCAAGATCCTTCACCTATTCTTACTGCAAAATTATTTTCTGATCATCAATGTGATGATCAAAAGATTATAGTCTCGCTAGGTCAGCTTCTCGCGGGACTTCCCATTCCCTTGTACAATCCTGAGATGCCTTTATTTTATGAAATCTTGGCCCATGAAAAATTCTCTCAGCTGTTTATCAATTGAGTGGCGATTGCATTCGTCTAATGCTTGAGTTCGCGAATCGTGGTGCTTTGGCAAAGGATCTTTATACCCTACTCTTTTGTTAGGCACCACGACTTGCGGACTTGAAATAGGCTGCCGAGAAGTACACTTGTAGAGAACTTTTCAAAAAAATTCAGTGATAAAGATGGTTAATGCGAAATCTCATTGGGCGTTCGCTTTGAAAAAAGAAGGATAATGTCATGAGGATAAATTGCTCATGCGGGATATTGATTGGCACCGGGCAATAACACTACTCCTCGCCACTCCAAAGATGAGAAGTGGTGGGTTGTACCCACGATTTTAAGTGGCCCTTATATCGCGGGTTCGCACGTTCTTCTGCGAATCTCGCGAGGATATCATCCTTGGGAATTCAAATGGCTGATAGGCAAATGAGGTATGTTCCCCATTTTAAATCTTGCCTTTGCAACTTTCTTTTTACATATGTTGAGTTTGTATAATTTCTCAGATCGCCAAATTGAGAAGAAAGTACAAGGATAATCCGTTGGAGAGTACTCTGACGTTACTTCGATCGCTTACGGATGAAGTAAGAAACATTTCCTGTGTTATTTGAAACAATATTGTTGTCTCTCGTTTCTTATCTTTAACCGTATGCGAAGGTTGAAGTGAAGAAGTTTGTGAGCCGCGAAGATTAAAAGCAAAGGTAAAACTATCGTTAAGCAAGGGTAAATCTTACGCTCCCTTAACTAAGAAGCGAAAGGTCCAATCTTCTTCTCGCCTTAGCTCAAGCTCAGAATCTTCTGACGAGGATAACCATGACTCGAATCCTTCTCTCGCCAAGAATATTCCGTCGACCAGTTCTTCTATGGATCAGTTGTCCAGCATCTTCTCAGACTCTTTTCAAGGAATGGGAGATGCTCCCTTAGCTTCCCCTT